>JACATO010001428.1:0-333553 GCA_018389105.1 Nautilus pompilius
AAATTAGATTTTAAATTTTAAATATCATTATTAGACCGTTCCACTTTGGATCAGAAGTGCCAGTACTTGGACTGTTTACCAGATTGGTATAAAATAAAGATATACATATATAAGAGAGTGAGAGAGAGAGAGAGGAGAGAGGAGAGAGAGAGAAGAGAGAGAGAGAGAGAGAGAGAGACGGTCAGTACAGGGAAGAGAGATGACGTTAGTACAGGGAGAGATGAGAGTGGTAGACAGAAGAAAGAGAGAGAGAAGAGACCGTTATTACACAGATAGAGATGACGTTAGTACAGGGAGAGATGACGTGGTATACAGAGCGCGAAGCGAGAGCGAAGAGAGAGAGAGAGAGAGCTGACGTACAGTACACGAGAGATGACGGGGTATACAGAGAGAAAGAGAAGAGAAAGAGACGTTAGTACCCGAGAGAGATGACGTTAGTACAGGGAGAGATGACGTGGTATACAGAGAGAGCGAGAGAGAAGAGAGAGAGAGAGAGAGAGAGCGAGAGAGAGAGTAGAGAGAGAGAGATGCGTTAGTACAGGGAGAGATGACGTGGTATACAGAGAGAGAGAGAGAGAGAGAGAGACATCAGTACACAGAGAGAGATGACGTGGTATACAGAGAGAGAGGAGAGAGAGAGAGAGAGAGGAAGAGAGAGAGAAGAGAGAGAGAGAGAGAGAGAGAGAGAGAGACGTCAGTACACAGAGAGAGATGACGTTAGTACAGGGAGAGATGACGTGGTATACAGAGAGAGAGAGAGAGAGAGAGGAGAGAGAGAGAGAGAC
This sequence comes from Nautilus pompilius, assembly GCA_018389105.1. Taxonomy (NCBI): domain Eukaryota; kingdom Metazoa; phylum Mollusca; class Cephalopoda; order Nautilida; family Nautilidae; genus Nautilus; species Nautilus pompilius. The sequence goes on from JACATO010001428.1 coordinate 786, forward strand.
GTCAGTACACAGAGAGAGATGACGTTAGTACAGAGAGAGAGAGGGAGAAGAGGTAGAAGAGAGAGAGAGAGAGAGAGAGAGAGAGAGAGAGAGAGAGAGAGAGATTGATTGATTGGTTGATTCTGTTTCAGGGGAATTAACCGCTTCTTGCATGTCCGCAAGACAAAACATCCGGTGCGAAGTTATCAACGATGGCGCCTATGGGCAGTACATGGTGATGTTGTACCCATCGGATGCTGGCAGGCATAATCTCCAAATCCTTTACGATGGCGAAAACGTGCCAGGTAAAATAGCAGTCTTCGTCGTTTATTGCTTTCCCAACAGAGATTTTTTAAAAAAAATTGGACAGGAAGATCTTATTTTATAGAGAAGTTTCTTACACGAAAATAAATCTGGTTAATGCCAGTCTTTCCACCAAAGATGGAAATCCATCGTCACCAGTGTTGACTTAGAAATCATCTATTCGCAAGAGCTACCCTTCCATTACGGCGGCTATTTGTTGATTTTATTTTGGTTCCTATTGACCATGATTACCCGAGCATAAAATAATTTTATTTACTCCTTACTAGTATTAAATATTTCTAGAACTTCATGATCCATATATAGAAACTTAATCTACACTTCGTCGTGTGTGTGTGCGAGATTCCTGGCCCGTGTATCAGTCCATTATTATTTATTGCTTAAGCCTTACAAATCTGTACATAAAGATCATTTGCCAATGCCCTTCCAATTGGTTGCCATGGTAATCTATACATGGTGATAAGATGTTTAGAACAGCACGGGAACTGTTGAAAAAGAATATCTGACTAGTTTAACTTGATTGTGAGGGTGTTAGTTCAGTATGCTGTACGAGACACATCAGTCAACAAGGGATACTAGACAACTGTGGGGGTGGCTGGTCGTAAGCCGTGTTCAATGAGAGAAACTTCGCGTGGCAATTTAAACGGACTATTTACTCTGGGCTGTATCTAAGTAAGGTACTGGAAATAGAGATGACAACAATTTTCTGTTATAATTCACAAACTCGCCTCATTTTCCAAGGGAGGAGGAGGGGGGTATCTTGGTATACAAACCTCTGGAGATTTTTATTTAGGAAAGGAGAATTATATAAATGGATAGCTGTTTTTTTTTTTTTTTTTTGGTCTTTGACAAATCTTATAAGGAAATGTGCCTTCGGCTTGAAGAATCTGCTTGATGCCGTTCTTTGTTGTTTGTTTGTTCGTTTTGCTTTAAAGCCTGCGTTAGCTCAGACAAATGGGTTGTCTTCGGTCTTATTTAGCAAACTAAAAGGTGCGACACGTCGCGGCTCCAGTCGTCGGTACTTTTCAAAATCCTTTTCCGTGAAGCCGTCTCTGTCTTCAGCTCGCCCACACGGCAGCAGTTCTGCTTCGGTCGTCTCCCCTGGCAAGCGCTAAGAAGCCAAACTCGAAAGACGCCTTAAGAATTCGACGCGACGAAGACTCCAGCCCAGAATTATAACGAATATGTGAAGAATAATTTTCACGATTGCCGAAAAATCGAGAAGATTTTATATTAGTTTCTAAATGCGTTACAGCAGTTGCTTCTCTCTTTTGCAAGGTAAAACGGAGATTTTCGAGAGTTTCTATCATAAATCTGAGAATAAGGAAAGAAGAGGTTATGTTTTTTTTGTGTGTGTGTGTTGTTGAAAAAAGTTAATTTCGTTTTCAGACGCATTTAGCTGAGCCCAGATTTTTACGATCTAGGGAGAGAATGGTCTGTCATGTACACAGAAGAAAAGACGGGGGATTTATAGCAGGGATATTTCTACTATTTGGACAAAAATACAACAACAACAACAACAACAACAACAAAAAACTGCATTCGCAAAAATCCAACTAGTGACAAACAAATATTCCTGCCACCGGGAAACTTGTTTAACTCGTGACGGTTTCTTATCTCATAATAAATTCAAATTTAATCCAGTTGTGGGGGGGGGGGGCGGCAGCTTCATAATCTTTGAGGATTTGAAAAGCTTACATTGCACAGTTATTTTATCAGGGAGCCCCTTTAATGTCCGCGTTGGTGACCCACCCGATCCCGAGCAGGTGAAAGTTTTTGGACCAGGGGTGGAAGACGGAATCATCCAAACGTTCCAGAGCCGGTTTTTGGTCGAGACTCAGGGAGCTGGGGCTGGACAGTTGGCTGTAAAGATCCGAGGGCCAAGGGGTAAGTCATTGCTATCCACAATCTAATGTATATATGGCTTTTTTTCTACCCGAATCGGGCAGATCCAATGACGTCACAAGTCCAGATGCATACGTAAGACTCGAGACGCACACTGACATAACTTATTCGCCATAAGCATCGATTTCCGATAAGTTTACCTAACCACACCTGCTTGTTTGTCATATAGCCTGGTCTAGAAAGTTACTAGGCGCATTAGGTTAACCAGGGACCGTAAAACGTACACCTGGCGGTCATTCTTTGAGGTATGTAAACTCACCTGGTAGTTAGCTTTCAACGTTTTCGCTCTCAGCTGACATTTGTTTAGATCCTGTACCCAAAAATTCGATCATTCGCATATTTGACAAGGCTCGGTAGAGTCGGCGGGAGAGCGGGGGGTGTTAACCTTTGGTGACCAGGAATGTTGGACCGAATCCAACTTCAGAAAGTCAGACTGGTTGATCGGGGCTGGGCTACCTGTCGTTCCCAAACCCGAACTAGGCGCTGCTGGCGACGAAATGCCTTGGGACAAAAAGGAAATACCGCCTAAGACGCCTGATTTGTTGTGCTGCGGAGTAGAAATACTTTTCCTAAACATTTATTTGACGTAATCTGAGTATCGACCAAGAAAACCAGAATGGCCGGTTGTAGATTTCGACCGCGAACGACGACACGCGGCTGTGCGGGAAGAATTCGCGGAATTTAAAACGTCTATTTTTAAACTCGTCGTCGGGTCCTGACATCTTAACCCGAACTAACGACACCGCATCAGGTCGGATGGGTTTGCGACCCGCGCCCGAGTCTCGGATGACCGCCTTCTCAATTGCGTCAAGCGAGGCGACATAAGACTAGAAAAGCAATTCGCTTTACCGATCGCTATCAGTTCACTGAAGATTGGATTACATTGTCGAGATCAACGGAAACGGGGGACGTTTTTGTTGTTTGTTGTTTTCACCCGTAACCCGGAAGTTACCTTTTGGGTAACGACGCCATTTTGATGCGAACATACATTTTATCAAAAAATCGGAATGTCTGCGATTGCACCAGATAAATCCAGTGCGTAAAACTATATTCGAAGTGCTATCATTGTTGTTATATTATTTTTTTAATTAATCGATGTAATTTCTCCTTTCTCCCCCTCTAGGGAAGTAAATGAACGCCCGATAGATTAAAGGTCATCTAGGAAGAAGGTCAACGACTCAAAATTTAAAATGTCTAAATAACTTTTTTTTAATTCGGTTAAAATATATATATTAAATAATAACGTTTTTTTAATTGTTTAATTTCGCTTTTCTTAAGGGGCTTTCAAAGTCGACATGAAGAGAGAGTCGCAGAACGACAGGACGATATTGTGCCGGTATGACCCATTAGAACCAGGCGTGTTTGTGGTCAGTGTCACGTGGTCGGGCAAGCACGTCCCCGGAAGCCCTTTCGAAGTTCACATAGTAGAGTCGCTTCAAGACCTTCAGAAGTTCAAGCTATCAAAGAAACAGTCTAAGGTTACAAATGAAATCAACGACCTTGCATGGACGGAAGATATTTAGAGACCCCTATCGGGACGAAAACCCTCATCCGCAGGCTGATGTGGTGATGCAGACGACAGAAATACAATTTTGTTCCGAAACTAAACTAAAACCTAATAAGGGGAAGCAACTCCGTAAAAAAACAACAACAAAAAACAAAGGTCTGTAAAAGAAAGGCGAATAGAAAATGAAACAGTAGTTTTTGCTGATAATTATGGAAAAAATATTTCCCATTTGCTGACTGACCGCTGATCATGGACCACCAAGGACTTGCCACATTTCATGACGCAGCCTGGACCCTAAGACTCATGTAACAACAAAGGCAGGAGGTAAATGGAAAACAATTTGCTAGTTTAGTATAAGGACTGGTTTTAACAGTATTTGTGAATGTTGTCTTATACTAAAAACAAGGGCCGATAACAGCCTAGGTCGGGCTTTTATCAATCACAAAACGATGCTAAAATTATCGAGGCTGTTACACTGTTTCTGTAATATGCAGCAGCCTTATTCGGTCGTGATTAACTGCCCTTTTCTCTGACTGAGTAATCTACCTTTCTTTTTTTTTTATATTAAGATAAACTGATTTGAATTTGGTAGGATATATATACAAACAATGGATTCTGTTTCCAAAAATGTGTTACTCAGTTTTTTTCTTCTGCTTTTACACAAATTAAAAGACTTCATCAAATTCTGGCCTAGGATGTAAATACAAATAAGAAATATTTTTGTAATTATAAATTATGTAGATAAAATAATTAAACATTTAGAGTTGACTATTTAAAACATTTGATTGCTTTAATTAGTAATCTTTAAGTGAAAGTTCTCTCAAAATGTTCTTAAATAATTTTGAAAGAAATTATGCAGATTTTATATGGAGCAAGAAACTCATGACCTATCTTCGTTGCTTTAAAATTAGGATCTCCAAGGAGGTTTTTATATAAAAAATAAACACTAGAAAATTCTGTTCTAGAAGTTAACCCTAGTTTCGAATTTTCGAGCCCAATGACGTGATTAAATAGATTCGAACTATCGTCGCTTTAATGGATTCATTGATCAAGTGGTCATCCCTTAATACGACACGGCAAACCGGAAGATGAATAGGTTGCAAGACTCTACCCATAAAGGGTACGTACAATGAGACGCAGATCGCAGTCTCGAGTAATTTTGGGAACAAGAGAGATCCTGTTTAGCTGTGAAAGGAAACCGGAGTACTCGCACCCGGTAGACGGGACTGGTACGCCGGAATCCGAAGGGATTCGAACCCCCGTCAGTCGTAGCATCCAGACGCACTCCGACGTCAGCTGCCAGAACATCTTAACAGAGCCATATCTTACTGAAAAGAAAAAAAAAAAACTTAATGTTTGCATCTATACCGCCAGTATTTCTTTTAGATTCAGGTCAGCACAGGTTTACATCTGTTGCCCATCATCCAACAGGTGAAAAGAACAAGACTTCTTTCTTGGTTTTTCACCTGGTCGAAAGTTTAAAATTCCTTCTACAAGCAAAACGGAACCAGCTGACCAACGATGGATTCTATTTTAAATTTATTCATTTATGTATTTATTACCAATATTATATATAAAAAAAACAAGTTTCCAGTAAAATCCGAAACAATTCGTTATTAAGCAAGGAAAGAGAAAAAGAAACTAGAGAGCACCATCAGTGCACAGTACAAATACCTATCAGCTGCTGCAGAAGTCGGTTATAATTGTATACCTTTTATATTTAATCAGGTATATCGATCAGATATGTTGCTAATCTTTACGTTGGATCCGTTAATCTCGGATTGATTTTCACAGATGCCGAAGAAGCAAAAACGGTTGGTATAATCGGGTACATATTTTTCTTATGTAGAACTGTACAAGGCTTCATTCAGCTGATTCAACTTTTTCTTTGAAATGAGGGTGAATGGTACTGAGCTCGTGGGTAAAGAAAATTTTAAAACATTCATTTTCTAACATGTCGTTTTGTAAGTTAGTGGTCGTTCTCATCATATTTAACTTTTAACCTTCTACTTTTCTAAAATCAGAATTGTTAAAAGACAGATAAACAGTTTCAGTGCGGCCAGAAAACAGATAAGTACTGTAAACGCTGGCTGCTGGGGCCTTGCTTGTTTCTGTGACTTTTAAATCTGATTTTTTTAACCATCCATCTTAAATATCTACGAAACGTTTTGCTGTTTTTTGTCCTAAAACTTATTGCGAAATTTGTCAGACTTTAATTCGTTTGTGTTTTTTGTGTACTAAAACTTATTGTGAAATTTGTCAGACTTTAATTCGTTTCTGTTTTTTTGTCCTAAAACTTATTGCGAAATTTGTCAGACTTTGATTCGTTTGTTTTTTTTTTTTTTGTGTACTAAAACTTATTGTGAAATTTGTCAGACTTTAATTCGTTTCTGTTTTTTGTGTACTAAAACTTATTGTGGAATTTGTCAGACTTTAATTCGTTTCTGTTTTTTGTCCTAAAACTTATTGCGAACTTTGTCAGACTTTAATTCGTCTGTTTTTTGTCCTAAAACTTATTGCGAAATTTGTCAGACTTTGATTTGTTTGTTTTTTTTTTTTGTGTACTAAAACTTATTGTGGAATTTGTCAGACTTTAATTCGTTTCTGTTTTTTGTCCTAAAACTTATTGCGAACTTTGTCAGACTTTAATTCGTCTGTTTTTTGTCCTAAAACTTATTGCGAAATTTGTCAGACTTTGATTCGTTTGTTTTTTTTTTTTGTGTACTAAAACTTATTGTGAAATTTGTCAGACTTTAATTCGTTTCTGTTTTTTGTGTACTAAATCTTATTGTGGAATTTGTCAGACTTTAATTCGTTTCTGTTTTTTCTCCTAAAACTTATTGCGAACTTTGTCAGACTTTAATTCGTCTGTTTTTTGTCCTAAAACTTATTGCGAACTTTGTCAGACTTTAATTCGTTTCTGTTTTTTGTCCTAAAACTTATTGCGAACTTTGTCAGACTTTAATTCGTTTCTGTTTTTTCTCATAAAACTTATTGCGAAATTTGTCAGACTTTAATTCGTCTGTTTTTTGTCCTAAAACTTATTGCGAACTTTGTCAGACTTTAATTCGTTTCTGTTTTTTGTCCTAATACTTATTGTGAACTTTGTCAGACTTTAATTCGTTTCTGTTTTTTTCCTAAAACTTATTGCGAAATTTGTCAGACTTTAATTCGTTTCTGTTTTTTGTGTACTAAAACTTATTGTGAACTTTGTCAGACTTTAATTCGTTTCTGTTTTTCCTCCTAAATTTATTGCGAAATTTGTCAGACTTTAATTCGTTTCTGTTTTTTTGCCCCTAAAATGTACTGTGAAATTTGTCAGACTTGGTTGCTGTTTTTTTTTTTTTTAAGAACAAGTGAATTTGAAAAATTATAAATCAGTTAAAATATTTAAATATTCTACCTGTATTAAAATCTAACCATTCATTTTAATAAAATTTTCGTTTTCTTATATAAGAAAACAACTATATATTTATTTTTAATTTGTATAAATAAAGAAGTTATTTTTTAATCTGTATTTACTGTTTCTGTTTTCTCAATTCTGTTAATATAATGTGATATAAGATTTTTTTTTTAAAAAATCGAAAAGCACCAAAAATACACAAAGGTTGACCATGATAATTTAAACCCAAACAAGTTTCACTTGGATGTGCGTGTATACATAAGGATCCAGCTCTGGCTTAATAGTTACATTTTTCAAAAAAATTAATAATTATATTTTTGCCGGTTTCTTTTCAAGTTGATAACAGTTTGAATTAATCAGTAAAGAGATCGCAAAGCCCTTCCCCCCCAAAAAAACTTGTCTTAATTTGTTAGAATCTTTTCATAGCAGGAGATTAGGTTAATCCATTAGCGCCAGGTTTCTTCTGCCCTTCTATCGTATTATCTCCGTTTCTCTCCCGTCATATAACTGACCCGCTCCGCATTTGGAGTTATCAGGTACCATGATTCTCGTGCTGTATGAATGGCTAGCAGCGGAATGTTTTGTTTAAGATGTACTGTAGAAGCCAGGAGAAGGGAGGCGTGTAATGTACCACAGTGGGTCAGTTCGAATTTAGTGCTAAAGAAAGTTTATCGACTTCTATCCAAATTCCAAATAATTTTTTGCCAGTGCCTACATTATTTATAGATGAATCAACCCTCATTCTTAAAATGCACAGGTAAGTGATACCTTCATTTAGTGTAAGAATAAGTGACTTTCCATTTCCATCTTCTTTTTTTGTTAATTTTAATTTTCAGATGCAACTGTGTGTCACAGCAACGTGGCATCTTCTTCTGAGCTGAGTTTTTTCTTCTTTCGGCTTCAAACGCGCAGTTGACCTCTAACCGATGTTTCCCACCTTCTCCGCCATCTTTCAGCTCAGAATTGCTGGGGGTGAAAAATCTTTAAAGGGACATCCTCTAACGAATGCGATAAGCTGCGGAAACATGGCGAATTGTGAAAGATCTCAGTCCAAATATTCCCACCCTACCGGGTGTTGCGTAGGGTTGGGACATCGATTGGTATCTCTTCTTTGTCAGTCCATAGTCTGTGGTCACCAATCCCACTTCCGATGAAAGCCTCAGACTCTGAAGCATTTTCCTTTAAGAAAGCTTTTCCTAATCGTTCGCTAGAAATGTGTCTTTAACTCTTCCGTGCGTGTGTGTGCGCCAAAATCTTTTTCAGTTTTCTATGATATGATTTGAGTATTTGCCTCTTTTGAAAAGTGGGTAAAAGAGACAAGGTTCTTCACTGCATATTTTCTTACTCTCTGCTCCCGTTCCTAGTTTAATTACTTTTTCAATCCGGGAAACTCTTCCTCTTCTGTGGTGTACGGACATAAACCCAGAAAACAGCTCTCCATCTCTGGAATAATCTCGCGTTTCCTCTCGATCTTGATTTGGATGTAAAGCTGTTGGATTTTTTGGTATCGCTCCCCGAGTTCTTTGAACCGAAGTTTTGGAAATTAGCATTTGAGATGCTACGAGATCGATAGCTATGTTTAGCTTTCACCAAAGTCACGATCTCGTCGCGTTAACCTTCGATCAGTTCGCGGATATTCGGAAAATGTTTCGACATAAAACCGTGAATTATCTATTCCTTTATCTGAAACAAACAAAGGTGCAAATGTAAATTACAAACATTACCTTATTCTCAATATTTTGGCATATTCCGGTTCTACTTTAACATAAGTTACCAAAGTTAACATACTGTACACTTTTCGCAGCAATTATCGCCTATCCAACCGGATCACAGACAAACAACAAAAACTCTTCATTTCCATTGCTTCATGTGGGTGGTGGATATTCCACAAAAAAATGTAAATAAATAGAAATCTCCGTGCCATTCTTGTGGACACGTCTTCATGCAATGCTTATTACGCCGGCTGCATGAACAAATAACAACAACAAATGCATCTTACTTAATGGCTGCATATTTGGAGGTGATTTTTAAAATTATTTTAACCCTGCGCGACAACAAAAAACAAAAACTTAGGTTCTGAAATCTGACGTAGGAAGCTTCTATATTGTTGCGAGCGGACGAGTTTTCAGAACATCCAGGATAAAACTCGAATAATCCCTCTCTGCCGGAGCGTTTATAGCGGTATTTACTCGCACGGGCTGATATCAGAGCAAGAGCCATTATTAGAATCAAACTGGTTCCACACCGTATTCCTCTACCCCATTTTTGACAAACGTCATTGGATTCTATACTCATGGCCATAATCTGCCTCTTGACTAAATCTCCAGGGGGGGTGAATGTTAGTCGAAAGAAGATTATTCAAGTGTATCCTCCATATTTGCGATTCTACAACCATTTTAAAGAACTAGCGAGTCTTGGAATCGTTGCACATCGCTGTTGTTGTTAATAACACGACATTTTTTTGCTGCTAAAATCGAAAGAAGAAAATCTTTGTTTAGGGATTTGCTAAGTATCGGTCCTTGGATTTCTTTTACTATCTAATAAGCCAGAGGAAAAAGGAATCGATGCGCGGATAATACATGGGGTCTCGAATGCTACAATCGGGTGACATTAATTATCCACCCGTCTAAGAATTATACAAATTCTAAAAAGAACTTGTGGCCAGAAAAGGGTGGATCAGCCGCGTCACGAGAAAACCGACTACTCGGAAAAGAGAGCACGAACGAAGTCGAAATGCTGGTGACGTCAGATATGGTGGATGGAAATAACGTGACCTGAGTTTTCTACATCGTTATTTTCCTTAAAGTCGACCGCTAAGCTAACAGTTAATTAATCAATTAAAGTTTATTTTAAACTATTAACGATAGACTTTTCGCATTTAGCAGCTTTATATAAGCGACTGCCCCTTAACTACCATTTACGAGATAATGGCAAGAATGACAATATAAGAATCGTTATTATTATTCCTCCAGATGCTGCTGTGGTCTGAGACTTTTTTTCGGCCATACGTCAGTCAGTTGGATATCTAAAAACGCATCCTGACGCCCGCTCAATCCTGGAATGTGTCTCTGAAAGAAAATGCTGCCGGATGAATTAAGGTTCTTGCAAAGATTTCAGAAACCACAATCGATTAAACAAACTAATAAAAGCCGATATCGTACGACTTCCATTGGAATCAGTACGGATTTCCTCAGGCTCTTTGGATTCATAGTGTAAAAAAAATGTCGACAGTTCTCCTTAATTAATTACTTTTTTTCTCAGATATAAAAATTCTTAGCTCTTTTAATGAAAACACGGGTTTCACGGATGCGAGAGAGACTAACGTGACTCGAGTTCTTCAGATTCAGATGAAGGAATTTCCGGGGGGGGACTGCTAGTCGAGAGGAGGCGGCGGGGAGAGGGGTCGCCGTCAGTCCGCTATCGGGAGATTGAAGATCGCTACTCGACGAAGCGTCGTCCTACAAGAGGCCCGTCTATAACATACGTGGTATCCCTTACCCGTGACAAAGACAGCGATTTGTGGGGGGGGGCTCCAGACGCAGCGGCCAGCAGCCTAGTAAAAGGAGTGGGTGGGACTCTCTATCCTACCTGCATCGCCGATTTCGTGTTCTTTACGCCGCTACAAGACGGACCCGCCCAATATTCCAAGGGCGGACCACTGTACCATTTTCAGCCGCTTCAGGTTTCCCATTCCATACCGAAACTATTGGCAAAACTGCACGCGACCATCTGTAGCATAGGTACGCGATGCGACTTTAAGGGCCTTAGATTTTAAAGATCCTTGCTTCGTCCCGGTCGGAGCTCTACTGTACACTTCGAAATACCTGACGTGCTTACCATCCTTCTAAGAACTAACAACACAACTTCCAGGTGGCTCCAAAAGACTAAATATTTACTTTCACATTTCAGTTTTCATCTGTAAATGCGATCTTGTGACTTTTGTGAGTAGCAATAACGTTTTCATCAGGCAGGTAGGTGCATACTCTCGATAAATTACATCTCCCTGGTATTTGTACTTACAAAAGCACTTGTTTGACAAATACGCGCATAGAAATTCTCCTGTATTGTACGCTTCGTTTTCTTTAGGGTTAATTCGGTAATAGCTTTGTCTTTTTTTTAAACCAGGTAATTGACTTCAAAACTAATACACACAGATTAAAACAGTATACAGGCATTGAGATATTAACGGTGTGAATGCATCCAGGATACATCTTTAGACAATTTTAAACCGACTGGAAAGTTTAATATGTAGAATTTATTTTATACGGTATCTGGACATTGCTCGATGTCTTCAGTGACATCGTAACGACAACGCAGTCACTGCCGAGCCACTATTAGATACACACGACCGTTAGCGTATATGGCTGCTTGTGGCTTGTACCACACCGTTGCACCTGGATTTATACCGAATACTGGACGTCTAACGTGTAGACTGGCAGAGAGTAACCGATTTCGCATGGTCCAGTCAAAGAACAAAGGTCAAGCGAACCTGCAGCAATTCAATCTGAATACAAGAACGTTCCTCAATCCCGCTATGGCGACCTCTGGCGGATTTTTCGCCAACTGAAACATTCTCGTAACCCCCCCCCCCCACACACGGCAAAATTTCTCTGATATTACACGTTCTTTACATTTAGTTCAACATCTACATCGGGTCCGCCTACTTCCGGTCCGTAGCTTAGCTATCGGAAGTGCCAAAAGTTCGGGGGGGCGAGAACACGTGACCAAGTTTTTGCATCCAATCTGGTCATTATCACGTAAATTTTAAATCACCCGACGGCGGTATGTACACCTCCACCCAAAGATGAAAGACCACGTCAAACGGGGACCGTCACGTGGCTTTAAACCTCGGGTTGACAAAGCGAAGGATCACGTGACACCACAATATCCCCTCCCCGACCCAAAAAAAAATCACCAAAAAGGCAAATGGATTTTTTTTACTAACGTAGGTCGGTATTTTAACATCCGTAACGAGAGAAATATGCATTCAATTAAATAGTGCACCAAGAAGATTATTATTATACGATTTTCGTTAGTTAAGCATTCCTTTTAATTTTCTTTTATTAAACATGAAACATCAGGTCCTGGTCGCCGCTGTCTGTAGTATATTCTTGACCGTCGTGGTAACGCAGAACTGTGGAGAGTGGTTAGTTTTCGTTCCAGTTGATTCATTTCTACGTTTAACTTCGGCGAACACAAATTAACCGTTGTGGTTACTTTACCTGAGTAATCTCCCCTCTTCAGATTTTGATGTGATGTAAATACTGCGCCCAAGTTGTGGAATGTTGAACGTCGCGCGCACCTGGTACCAGGAGTGATCGTTAGCTTTAGAATACGTCATTGCCTTCAGCAGCAGCTGCATCAGTAGATTTTTTTTTTTTTTAAGGTGTTTTGTGTGGTACTGAGATGAAAGACAATTGGAGACAACCTCGTCTCCGACGTCAAGCGTGTATATACGCCTTACATCTCGGGCCGAAGGCAATTCCCTTGTTGGGTGTGATTGGCGGATGCTGCGAAACCGGATCTTTGTCATCTTACAGGTAGCCGCCGCGAACGAAACGGGCAGGAATACAAAGTACTATGGACGGAGTATCTCGCACTGTGGCCGGGTCCTGCAACATCCATAGCAGCCCAGACAAGTGCAGCTCAATGCGCGAGAAAACAAGAGTGTACGTCAAAGCTCAAAGGACGACAAAAGACACCAGCAAAGAATGGAAGGTGGGTTTGGAACGACACGTCTCACCAACATCTCCCCTTTTTCCAGTACCAATGGGGTAAAAAAAAATAATTTTACTAGCAGTTCTTCTTGCTTGCTACAGGGAATCTAAGAATGGGTTATGTATACAAATTTGAGCATCTGGAAATAAAGCAAAAGGAAAATAGAAACTATTGCCATGTTTATTAAATTTCTAGGTGTCTGGATAAGTTTGGAAAACAAAGGACCATCAATGGAAAACAAACTCGAATTATCGCCTCAGGGGGGCGGACTTTCCCCGTGGTTCTAAGATGTCGTCGAGCTGAGAGAATTTAAGCGGGTGTTTGGCCGAGTGGTCCGAATCTCTGCGCCTGTGACTCAGGTGAATAGAGGGAACCTTGTCGAACTCTCGAGTAGGGGTTTTCGCGATGGAGCAAAACCCTAGATCTGAAATGAATCTCTCGCGCGGACATTATTCGTCGCATGGACGTTCGAACAGCTTGATTCGCGTGTCTGGCGAACGGATGAAAAGCTGCAGCCATCGCTGAGATGCGAGAAGCGAAAGGGAATCCTTTGCGATGTTTTTTTTTTTTTTGGTTGAGTGGACGGAGAAGACCTGCCGAATCGATGCACGTTGAAAGATCCGGTCCAAGGGTTGAAGGTGGGGGGTAAATCGCACAAACATTGGTACCAGATCCGAAAATTTGTTTTTGCCGGGTCGCTTGCTCGAGTTAAGCTCTGTAAATAAGGTTTACATATATAAGTACAATAAAAACTATGTATCCAAGGAACGGAGATGATGCTGGGCTTCCCTCTAATGAGCTACTTACTATATGTGAACGGGAAACTCTCCGTCTTGAAGTCTTTTTTGGGCATTTGAAATATGCTTTCCTCCAGCTGACGGGTACCCCGGAGTCGCCACAAGGACTCAGTGCGAGGTTTGTCCCGAACATATCAATACATCCGTGCAGGTATGGAGCGACACTGAGATCGACCACGCCTATACCAACGACTACTTTGCCATGGCATAAGGTCCCAAACCCCATTCCACATGAGACCGCGCAACCAGAGTTTCTCTCATCACCGCCCTGATTGGCTAACACTCAAAATTGTCTGAGATCTTCACGAGTGACGGCGTCCGTGCGCCGCCGCTGGTCACATAATCGACAGGCACACCTGTTCGCACGATGCAGGAATCATGCCACACTCGTGGGTCTCGAACAATGGGCCACGATTAGCGCGCGAAGAGTTCGATGAATTCCTGACCAGTCGGGGTATTCGCTGTAACGTCTCTACACCCCTTAGATGAATAGGGTAATCGGTGTCTTAAATCGGCTTTTGAAAACCTTTACTTGCAACCCTGCGCCGTGAGAAACTGATCTTGACCGGATACTTTCGTCAGGACTGGTTCGGTTTGGGATACATCTTTACCATAGTTTCTCTCTTCTCACCGCCCCCCTTTTTTTTCAGCAGCCGGCAGTGAGAGTTTTCTCTCACTTCTGACGAAAGGTGAAGAGTTCTAGTAGTAGGGGGCCTTTTGTTAGGCTGGCCAAAGTCAGAGTCGACCCAGCACTCTTGTGTTGCCCATTGTTCTCGGTGTCACTCTGTGACCCATCCCTATTCCTTATCAAGCTAGTTTTTTTTTTTTTTTCTGGAAAAGGGGACACAATCACCAACCAAACTCGTGTTAACTGAAGCGCATCATCATTGGAAAGTTTTATAAACAGTAAAAATCTCTACTCTTGACTTCGAAGACGATGCAGCTTTTTATCTGTTTGCTTTCGCATTGTTCTTTTGTAAGCAAATGTCGCTCATTCCTCAAGACAGATCGCAGAGGAAAGCCGCGGTACGGAAGAAGCCCAATGACTTCCTTAGAAGATTGGTTTTAGTTTAGCCCTTTGAATTATTTTGATGAAAAGATCTTAGTGAGGACAGCCCCTTTAAAAATCATTGTAATTTATGGAAAGCAAGTGAATCAAAATCTGTTTAAAATAATAAACACTTTACTGAACAAAGAATGGTAGTTATTATACAGGCAGTGATTACCATTGGGAACTTCAGGAAACCGTTACAAGCCAACAAGAGTTCAGTTACATTTAAATGCATAAAAAGTTTCATATTGAAAGTTTTCTATAGTGAAATAATAAAAAAATTCAGCTTATCCATGAAAAAATTGATTTAGTACAATACACTTGTTCTGTAAAACCATTCTAGTTGTCTGCTAAAGTTAGAAAAGTAGTGCATTCTCTTTATTCTACCTTTCACTTCTTTCCAATAGGTGTGCAATGTTCAGAAACATAATCTGAAAAGAAAAAGACAGACAGAAAGAAAGATGATAAAACAAGAACTGATGTAAACAGGGTATAAGTGTTTGAGAGGTTGACATCCAAGCTGCTGAAAGTCTGTCATAATTTCAACCAAAAAAAAAACAAACAAAAAAAACCAGAAAAACATAAATGAGGAATTTTTTTCTTCTTTTTTGGACTGGGTTTCAAAGAGCACATGCGGTGGCAGGGCAAAAATTCCACGAAATAACGAGTCAGCTGAGAGGGAAACGCAACAAACTTAATATCACTGCCACTGTGACAGATTCTGCTGCTCCTATCCCCATCCAATCTAAGCCAAAACCCCGGGTCTTTACTTCTATGCAATCGGCTGATGCCAAATATTTCCAGATGAATTCACGCATTACAATCACAAAATTTCACGGACGACGTGTGGCTAACGTATTAGCCTGTGTCACCTTCATTTAGTTAGTCAGTTATATTTCTGCTGGGGTCAGTCCCAACCCCCCCTCTCTTTTTTTTTTGCTAATTTGCTGTTTTTTTTATATAAACATTGGGTATTTGGTGTTTGCATGTATGTCACACAAATTCAAATGAGCATCAGTTTGTTTATGTTTGCTTTTTTAAATTTTACAGAAAAGAGAAAGTATTCCATCATCCTAAGTAAATTTTAATTTCTTTTAAATCTCCCTCTTTTCCTTCATTATGCATATACACCATAAACAAGGGAACATTTATCCTTTTTTTTGGCTTTTCCTGTCTGACATTAAGTCCCATACACGAGCACACAGAGGCACTCACCTACCTACCTTCTTGGGTTTTAACCAAAATATGGTGAAGAGAATGGAATTACTTTCATTTCCTGTTTGCCATTTCATAATTAACATCAGTATGCCAGTCGCTCTATTATTACTGTCTGGCCAGGAAAACAAACAAACAATAAGGTTTAAATTATACTGGCTGTAATAATAACCCCACAAGTCTGTTTTTCTGACCAGGTGTAAAGATTCCATTTTTAAAACAAACAGGCAAACAAAATCATGGGGGGGGGGTACTTGTTCCTAAGTCAGAGAAACATCGCGAAACAGTTTTGAATAAATCTAACATAGTCGCAGGTGAGTTTGCCGAGAATCGACCGACGTTCGCTTGATTTCCGCGTTATGACCTGTTAAGGAACAGAGTCACGAGGCCGCAGAATAAGTCTGGAATAAAAAATAAAAAAAAGAGTGGAATGAATATCCTTAGTGTAACGATGATTTTCCAAAACAGCCGAGGCATGATCCAGTGAGACTACTGGTACTGATTTGTGGAAATGAATATGGCTCTCTAGATCCAAGGATGGAAGTACAAAGACCTCCAGAAGGCCCGACAGCAGTCTCAGAGAGTGTAGATCTCAAGGTGAAAAATAAGAAAGTGGCTCAAAAAGAACAACATTCAAGGGTGGAAAGATGACAGAGCCAAAATATCTTGTTCCACTACAGATGGAGAATGATGCTGAAAATACCAACCAATCTTCCCATATAAGGGTAGAAACACAAGATAAGCAAACAAAAGAAACAAAAATACATGATATTTCTTACTTTCATCTAGATTAAGGCAGTTCATCCATTCTGATTGGCTGATCTGACGGTCATTGTTACTGTCACAGCCATCCAGGAAGGGTACAAGACAGTGCTCTAAGCCTTTTAGGGATCGAATAGTGTATGTCAGTTCACGTCGACTCATCTGCCTGAAACAAAACAAATTAAGGGCTTCTCAAATAAAACTGCTAAAACCTGCGCACAACACACAAGGTCATTTCTCCCTCCCCCTGCCCAACTTGACTCGTTTCATCTACTTTCTGCTAACGGAGAGAGGACGACCACATGGGAAACCCCGTGGGTATTACTGCAATAAATGAAATCCTGAAAGGGGGAAACACAATCAAGAATTTCAACAAAGTGGATGAATTTCTTTTGTTTTGTTTTTTTGTTTTTTTGTCATTTGTCCGCATTAAAAGATTGGTTCGGTGTGACAGTTCTCTGGTGGGGAAACAACAAAATATCTCACTGATCTTGGGGTTTCTGGTCAATGTCACAAAATTTCCACACAACGGCGTGCTCATGTTCCTTTTCATTCTTTGCTTTCTCATACCAGTCAGAATATTCCACTGGGAGTTCCTTTCTTTGTTTCTAGAAAAAGAGAAATCAGTATAAATTCTTTACTTTTCAAATAACTTCAATTTGTTTTTCCTTAAATTATTCATCTTATACCTATTTCTTCTTTTTGACAGACTACTTACTGCCTGCTGCTGTAGCGTGGAAACATTGTAGAACAGAATCTGCCGACTGTGCACTCAATTCAGTGTTCTTATTTTGCTGTTACAGGCCCAGCACATGTATAATTACAATTTGAAATATTAGTTATGCGAGTATGAGAGGGTGGGAGTGCTTGTGTATGTATTGCTTTATAACCGGAACTTTTGAAGCATCTGATTCATACAGTTTAGAGCGAAGACCATTCGCAGACTTTTCTGGGCTGTGATTTTCATCACTGATAATGCTGCTTACTTGAAATGCATGTTTCTCCAAATCTGTTTACGGCCACAGCTATAAAAATTACTTAAAAAAAAAAACCTACAGTTCGAGAAGCAAGACTAGCTGATTTGGGGTGGAGTCCACACCAAATACTCTGTAGTACGTCTAGGCAGGTGCTAGCAACGGAGTGAAATGGTGCTTAGTTTCCCTGGTAAAATCTGGAAAAGTCATAGGAAGCAGGAGTTTGCGCAGGTGAGAGAAGGAATCTGTACGCATACTGCCAACAAGAGAAGAATTGAGTTTGTCAAATAGAAAAAAAAAAACAAAACAAATAGCAATCCAGGTGTTGTGAATTGAAAACTAAAGTTAGGTTCAACTTCTTGTACTGAACAACCAAATGAGAAGAATGGAAACAGTTCAAAGACAACCACACTATAGCAAGGAAAGTTTGATAGGTTACTCGTCATCTTAATGCAATGCTATCCTGGCCAGACTTATCACTTCATCTGAATTGTTAGCATTTAACTTATATATAAATAATTTACAGTAATCTGTTGTCTAATTCATGCATTGGCCATCAGTTAAGCATTACATTGGATTAATGCCATACAACAGCCACCACTTGGATGCCAATGTCAGAATACTAGATCAGTTGCTTTCTGTTGACATTCAGATGGAAATTTTACAAAACCTGTCAGTAATAGACCTTATGAAGATGGAACATTACATCTCCAAGATAAAAATGTTTGCCATTATCATGAACAAATTCATGGTTATCAATACAATATCTAAGAGTGCAGTTCCTCAGGCAAACATTGATAGGAGTTTTTTTAATGATAGAGCAAAACTCTCGGCTGCAGCAAAAATATATTTTATAATTTGAGTCAGTACAATCACAGCAAAGAGTAGTTGGTCTAAAGATGCATACAGCAGGAATCAACAAAGAATCCAAATTCAATTTAAAAACCAGAATAAATTCAGAATGGTAGAATGCAATAGGTATGGACTGCAGCAGTATTCGAGTCAGCACAGAAAAGAAACAATCAGCTTTAATGGTCAACTCATATAGAAGCACAAACACTGGACCATAGTATGGAGTTAAATGAATAGGTAATTAAAGTAGCTGCTCTGAACAGAAAGGATAAGCCAAACTCCAAAACATGCATGACAAGAGGCAGATTATTGGCAGCTGCTGGGGAAAGCCTTCTGCAACAGTGATGTCACAATAAGCTAGTAAAAAATTTTTAAAATTTTGTTATCACTTGAATATGTCATAAAGAAATCCTGATAATTCAAGTGTTTTTTTTTTAACCAATTTGCCAGTTCATAAAAATTAAGCCTCCATGGAACTTATGGAAGGGAGATAACTGCAAATAGATTCTTAATGATTGTGCTTTCTAGTTTTGTACGTGTGGACTTTGAAAACTTAAGAAATTCGTATTAAAATTTTAATTTACCTCTTGTTATTATTAAAAGTTATCATCTACACAAGTGCACTCAATTTCTTGCTGTCATGCTAAATGATAATCATCTTTGTCTCAATTCTTGATACATTAGCTCAGTGAATTGTCGGATCATTCTGATACAAAAAGTTCATACTAACTTTTAACCTGATCAATCAGAAATCACCCGACTCAAAAAGGGGGAAGTTGTAGTCCCCCAATTCTACAGCTGAATTCACTATTATGTAGTTAATTATTCTGATACTTCAAAGTCAAGTTTTTGATATAAAATATAAATATGGAAAAATAATTCTGACTATTAAAATAGTTTGTCTGTTTGTTTAGCTGATTAGACTTTTCATATGTATCTTGACAAACGTTAGACATCTAGATTTTCCTTCATATTAACCAAAAGTAAAAGGTTGCCGCGATCAAGTGTATTTTCATTTGACTGAAAGCATGTCAAATATTTGAACATACTGCCCATACTCTCACACAGGTCTGTGCTTTAGACACACTTTGACCATACATGTACAAGGCGGCGAGTCTGGGAGAAAAAAGTTTGATATCATGATCTATTTAAACATGCACTAAAGCAATATAAATTCAGGGTACTGTCTCTCTAAAATTGCTACTGCATACAGGTTTAGAATAGAGGCTGCACAGAAACCCAGAGATGGCAGATAATTAAAATCTAAAATGCTGGCTTTCCTGCAGAGACATAGAGGTGTAACTTAACTTATATCAGTCTGTCATCGGTAATTTTGCTGATAAATACTGTCCAGTCAACAGACAAATGGTTTTGTGATAATATAAAGATTCCACCCTTCAACTAGATGGATCAACACATTTCGAACTGCAAAGGCACTTTTGTATGCACATTGTGTTTTGGAATGGATTCACCAGAGAAGATGTGCAGTTCTGCCGTAATCTCTCTACATCAGCAACCGCAGCAGAGATCCTTTGTCCGCTTGATGAATTTCTGGAATCTGCACTATTGGATTAAATGAGTTGTGCAGTGTTACAGCTACCAACTTGTAAGATATTTGGATGCTGCAACGGTGCTATCTTGCATGCAGGAAATGCAGATATTGCGTTGTACACAGGAAAGCACTACCCATTAGGAACATGAGCAGTAAAACACAATGCCACTGTATGCGCTGTGAAGTTCTCAAAACCAAGACACGCCAAGTCACAAGTTTTGTTGGTCCTTGCAAAGTTGATGCAGGGCACATTCACATCTGTCACACCATTGTGAAACCGCTGAACGTCCTGAAGAGGACCTTTGGTGTTTGTTTGAGGTCAGAAATAAACTGGTTTCGCTTCTTCCAAGAGCAACCACCAAAAAACCATCTGCTTTTGCAGGTGGGCCAATTTATCGCAAAAGACACCAGTCTCGCTGGATTCATTGGACATCGCCAACACATTCAGTCAGCCTTTGCGAGGGGGAATCAATGAAATACACTGTCCAACAAAGTAGTGACCCTCCAGGTCAAATATAATTTAAATCTAACAGTTAGTCCTTTAAGAAACCTGGTAATGGGAAAATCTCATGGTGCTTAACTTGTATCAAAGTGTACATTTAAAGTGGTGTGTGTCTCTCATTACTAAATATGGGAATCATTTTTTCTCTCTCTCTCTCTCTTTTTAAATAAATTTCTTTCCAAATTTCTCCAAAATTACCATAACTGATGAGCACCGAACAGCCTGGAAGAACGTTTTTGTTTTTTTTTTTAAAATTATCCTCCTCCTCATGGCTTATCACTGAGTCACCTTTCTTTTTGATTAACATGCTTTAATGTGTGTAAAGAAAAGATTAATAGTTTTGAGACTTAAAAAAGGGGGGATAAGGATATGGCATGAACAGCTAACTTACCAATTCCTTCATCACCTGATAAAGCCAGTCTTTAACTCGAAGACGGAAGTCATCCATTTCCGTTTCCTCGCATTTGGAAAGAGCTGAAATATAAAACACACCAACGTAGCTTATGCCAGTAGACAAGTACAAGTGGAGAAAGTTCGTGGATAACGGAAATCAAGAAAAGATTCTATAATGATTACTTCAGAAACTCAGTAACTGTAAATTAAAAGAATACTCTGAATATCCTGTACTGTGTACAGAAAAATAGATCTACATCAGCAGCTCAGACAGGTATGGTATGCCTGTGTGCACCTTCAAAATCTGTGTAACTGCTTGTGTGATAGATATTTACATGGCTACAGACCCCATTTCACTGCCCACAAATGACAGATGCCTGAAAGAAATCCCAGTAGTGCTTAACTTGGATGTGGTGGACAAGAGCTAAATGGCCAAATAAGATTCAATCTCAACATAAAGGATAGCAGCATACATGTGTGGCACTTCCCTGTAACACAACTGGCACAATATGGTGGAAGATCACATATGGTGTGGGTAAAAATCATGGAGCATGGCAAAGCTGACCTGGCCACCACCAGAAAATGTGTATCAAATGGGTTTTATTTCAAAAACATTCTACAGACAGTTATAGTGCCATTTTCACAGAATCATGGCTCAAGATTCATTTACTAAGATGGCATATTCTAACTGGGACACTGCTGTAAAAAGATTTCATCCAAGCTAACATAATTGTCACTTAACCATGGCCTGCCATGTCATCAAGCATCTTCCCAATAAAATACCTGTGGGACATTCTTGTGAGGACTATCGATCAATCATCAAGGTTAGACAATCTTACATGCTGCACTGGTCAAAAACGTTCCAGGATCCAATCAGACAACTCATCCACAGCATGATGGGATGCTGTCTGCAATGTAGTTGGGCCATCGGGGGGCCATTATTAAATTGACTCTCTACTCTGAATGTTTATGTAGTTTGAGTTACTGTGACATCATCTGGCTGTAAACGATAACCCTAACATGGTGGTTAACACTTTCTCACTAACAAAACCATCAAATGGTGTACTTATCAAAAATACAATGAATTTCCAAAGCAAACTGCTAGACATTTTTTTTCTCTTAACGTTTTGTATAAGTAGGTAAAATCAAGCTCAATAATTTTGCAGACAAAGTGTGCAACATCATGAACATGGGAAATTTGTAGTATTAAGAACATAAAAAAATCTGTGAATCCTTTGCTTTAATGTGCAGTGAGGAGCAATTGACTAAGTTCAGTACTTTTAATTTTTATATTGTATGCCAGGGTGTAGCTGCCAAGAAAGTCATCAGCGCCCACAAGCTTTAGTTGCAGACCAAAAGCCCCAAAGAGATAGTCTGGTCTTAGATGTAATCCACCATTGGCAAAAATCCCATATCACTACGATTCAATAGCCTTGCACCTAGCAAAACATGTAAATTAAAGTTTGTACTAAATTAAACTGTTCTTTTATCTTTGTAAAACTCTACAAGCTCCTCATTCACAGTCAAACTTGATGTTACAGCTACACAAGTTTAGACTTTTTTGTGTTTTCGTTTTCTGCTAGTGAAGTTGCATGGCGAGTCCATGGCACCCCAGTATCCTCCAAAAATATATCTCGGCTGCAAATGTGTTGGCAGATTTCACACACACACACACACAGCATTACTGAGGCCATCTCATTTCTATGATTATTTCAATCACAGCAAACCAATTTAAGTTTATGAAATAATAAATAGAATTATTACAATTTAGAAATAAAGTATATAGAATATTTATTTCTAATCACATGAAAATTTTCCCATAAACTTATGATGTAGCAAAATTTATCATAACAATGCTACATCATTCTATCATTTTATTTGTTTACTGAAACTCCATATTTAATGAGGCTGTATTGTAAATAGCTTCTGGTAGATAACAATACAGAAAATCATTGAATTACTAAGTTAACGAAGCATGTTTAAATAAAAGTTATGCTATCTCAGTAGAACAGGCATCACTATGCATAGTAGCAGAATGGTCTCTGCAAGTACAGTGTTGCTGTCAAAGTGGTTACTCACTTTGAAGCTTACTTGTGAAGAGACTGCATTAATACACAGCATAAACTGTATCTGGGAAGTAACACCTTTTAAATAAATATTTTACTAAACTGCAATTTACATAACAACAAGGTAAGGTAAGGTAAGGTAAGGGTGTGTGTGTAAGGGAGACAGAGAGAGATGAAGAGAGGAGACAGACAGAGAGAGAGACAGTGTGTGTGTGTGTACGTGTGCCCAATGATTTTGAAGCACAAGTTTTTTAAAAAATTTTTGTTCAGGGTTACATTAAATGTCTACAGCCTGCATATGGGGAGTGGAGTTTTCATACTACTGTCTACTCAAAGTACTGTCAATACATCCATGAAACATTACAGCTGAGCAAGGGGTGAATGATGATTCAGAACGTACAGTTGTAAATATGAAAAGCTGCATGATCTCAATAAAAGCTTTATTCAGACAATAAATAAGTGGGGGAGAATTCATGAATTTGTTAATCATTATAAAAAAATATTATTTAGTGTTTTAATATATCTAACAAACTAATAAATCTATGCAGATGTTCATGCACATTCATCAACCAGCGATAACTTGAAAATATACCAAAAACAAAAAATGCAGAGAATGAGAATAAATATTGCAGTTACCTTTACAAATGCCATAGTAATCAAGATGCAGTTTCTTGTACTTAAGGTTCTGGCAACCGTCTAGATTCTTTTTGCACAGGCAGTACTGTCTGTCTAGCTCACACTCAGATGAGAAAGTAGTGTTATGCTGGCTGCATACCTGAAAAATTATATTAGTGCGTGTATACACACACACATATTCATTATATAAAATGAGGATTGATCCATCAATTCTAAAAATAGCACCCATTTTAATAAATGCAATAAAAGTTAGTTCATCAATTCAGAACATGAAAATAGTCTCACTTGTAGTCTGGGATCATCATCATAATCACACTTTTCCTGGCATCTACATGCAGCCTTCCAGTTCTTTATGACACACACCTGTCCTCGGCGGCACTTCTTTTTATAGCATGGATCTTCAAATGAAACAGACTCATAATAACAACATTATACTTGTCACAATGTTATGCACACAGAACAAGTGTTTTTTAACCACAAAGCAAAGAAATAGCTATTTTTAAAAATTAGTTAAATTAGAATAGGTTTGTAAATTATCAGAAAGCTGCATAAAATATCTAATGTTAACTTCCAAAAGAAGTAACAGCGAGATGAGTTTTAGGACAAAATCTATTGTAGCTAGGATAGCTTCTCAAAATCATTTATTGGAATTTTTTTCCACATCTATAAGATAGAAAAGAGTAACAAACCAAAACAACATCAATTCATATGGTAGTCAGCTTTAAAAATCCGCATGGCAAAAGGAAATTCTACAAAAGGTTGTATACAAATGTCTTGCCAATTTAAAGCCATGGAGAGAAGTGAAGGTTCACAATCTGGCAGCCAAACAGTCAAAAGATTGAGTGCCTTGAAAGTAATCAGCATTTTGAAATAAAGTGGTTAGTTTTACTGTGAAGTCTGGTGCTGTACTTCCTGTACTTTCCAATTATCCATTCAAGGGCTGACATTTAATGCTTGCAGGCATAACTTTTCAAAAGCAAACCTCTTTCTTACAGCTTTACCCAGACATCCTTAACGTGTCAAAAACCCTGTACCCACAACATACTCCAATAAATACAAAATCCGAGAAAATCACTTTTCCCAACAACAAAGACATTTATTCGTTGCTGTTCTTGATTTCCATTCCACTAACCCAATAAATCAATCAGTTGTTCGTAATCGGCCTCGCATTCTGTAGTAAATAACCGTATTGCTCAAGAACTGCTACAGATCAGGGGATACAACGTCGCTGCTATAATGTCAGGTAAAATAAGGAGAGCAATGCTCGAATGTGTCAAAGATATCATTAAGTGATGAGTCCACAACAGGTCAATAGAGGAAGCCCCTTAAACACAAAGATTTTTTAGTTATCAAGACAGAAAGTACAAAATTGGATATTCTGCTCCAAAGTAAGTTGATCGGGCTCAGAAAGCATTTCAGTATCCTGTGAAAGGTCCTGTAGCATGAATGACAGCTTAGCACTAGTGTCTCAAGCACCTTGGAGTCTTTAAATGATGATCTCAGCTAGATTGTCCCATTCCTTTATGAGGGCATCGTCAAGTTCCTGCAAGATTTACGGTAGCACACAGCATTTTGCAATGACAGCCTGAAGCATTTTCTAAGTGCATTTTCTTAGAATGAGATACAGAGAATTAACTGGCCGCTACACACCAATAATTTCTCCCTGCTACAGGTACTAGTCAATTATCTGTGCAATGTGGACTGGCACTATCATCCGTAAAATCGACTTATCTCCACAAACACCAAAGTTTGGCTTCATGTAAGCAACAAGGATCTCATCCCCATACCCTGTACCTGTAATCTGTCAAGGTGCCATTCTGGAAAACATGAAGAGCAATCTTGCCAACCCAGCTTACCAGTTCATACACCCTCTTGAACCACCAATGAACCAATTCCGTAGTGGTCGTGTTCAGCTAACTTGGCATCTTGAAACCTCTCCTCTGCCAATCACACTCTGGCACATCAATCTGCAATGTGGTTTCTACACCCATGGTTAATTATATGTGGATATAAGCTCTACTTTACTGCGTGCCATTAGCCTGAAGCCAATTATGTACAGTTCGTGTCCAGACATTGACATCTGTTTTCTCTCAATTGCAAAATCAAAAATCAATTGGTGATGCTTTGATAACCTGGATCAACCAAAACCCAGTGGTCTAACAGTACTACTGAAAGTTTGAAGTCAAGTCCAGGTCTTGGAAATTACACTCTGGCTTCTGCTAAGCTCAATCTACCACCAGTCCAGTTTCCAGCATATCAATGGCAATTTCTGCAGCCATCAAATGCTGTCTGTCACCAATGTGCCATTCTGTATCAACTAAGTTTAGAAAAAAGTTACCAATTTGGCAAAGCAGCTCTTCTTAAATGACAAAATGGCAGTGTATGCAGCAGACTGACATTTAAGGTAAATATTGGCGAGGAGCATCTTCGGACGCTGAAGAAAATTTGGTCACATTAAAGGTGAGATTCCCAAAGAGTGGCTTAGATGATAGAGACTGAAAGTAAATTTCATAGTGTATGTACATTAAGGTGGCACAGAGTAGTATATAGTGGGGTGCAAAGAATATAATCTTCAAATGAAGCTTTATCCACATAAGTTCACTCAGAAAAACAAATGGCTTGGGTAGTTAGTTTTCATTCTAATGTCCCACCAAATGTTTGACTTAGCACTTGTAAGTAGTACACTTGAAAAATAGCTCATCTGAATACAAGAAAGCAGGGTAATAAAATAACCTGAACAAGTTTAGGGTAGAACAGTTTGGCCAGTAACATGAAAAATTTGCCTCGAACTACACTGCTCTACTATACCTTGATGAAAATGAAACCGGAAGCAGCATTCACCATTTTACACCTGGATATTTTATTGAAGAACGAGTGCAGATCTTAACAAAACACAAGCAGAGCAAGATGTGAACTTTACATAGATTTAAAAAATAAAAAAAAATTGTGCTTTTATAAAATGAGCATTGACAGGTTACTAACGTGTTAGTTAGTTTCACAAGCCCACAAATATCTCCCTCAATTGCTGCCAGTTCTGTTGATCTATCATGCCACCCTTTGCCAATTAGTGCCAAGAAGTTGTATACAGAGCTTCCCCTGCTAACCCCCCCCCCCCTCTCTCAGGGAGGAGGGAGAGACCAGGCTTCCTAGGTGATCAGGGGGCTGCTCTGATCACTGAATTAACCAGAATAGTGAAATCAAAATGAAGATATGACAACTGGTCGTGAACAAATTGAACTAAAGCTTATAAACATCAAAAAAAAATGTACAGCAGACAGGCTAATTTAAACTGCTGATGAGATACACCTGCATTATTCCACCTACAAGATATTACACTAAGCTAAACCTAGTCCTTAAAAGTTTTTATGAAAAAACCTTAGTAAAGGTTTCTTTGCACGCCCAAATATGAACTGTTTTATCACTGTATTAATTCACCAGTCTCAGATGCAGTAGCTTACGTTCAGAATTTGTTGTTTCCTCATCTTCATAAGTTTTTACATCATTATCATCATCATCATTTTCACCATCTACATCGTCGTCGTCATCAGCCGGGGTTTCCTATAAGTAGAGAATAAGGCTATATAACAAAACAGTTAGTTCATGCCGTCTTTCCAGTTCATTCCTCTGATGGATACTGTTGACAGAAGATGCAAAGTACGCCATGCATTGTTTTATTATGGTATGTAAAATAAAATATCACAGTTATTGATTATAATTTTATTTTTGTATCAGTTATTCCATAATTAATGGATGCTGTTTGTGACACGCAGCTTTGAGCCATAAATAGACAGTTTTAAGAAAAAAAAGAGAGATTAACTCGAAACATTTACAGCTTAAAAATAAAAATTAATTTCCTTTTAATTTAAGAAAAAATGATTCTAGAAACTTTTACCTCATCATTGGTATTTTCTAATCCAACCGTATCATCTCTTTGCCTCTCATCTATCTGATGTCTCCTCCTCTTATGCCCATGTTTCTACAATTATAGAAGGTTGAATGCACCCTCGACAAACCAAGTGGAACAACCTCAATATCAGCTACTTAATTATCAAAAACTATGAATTACTACGAAATGGAACTGACTGGAAGGGACAATACTCTGCTGCATTTGAAGAGAGTGTTCAAGTAGGATCTTCAAGAGAGATCATTCGCCAGGAAGCAGTGGCAGAATAGATTTGATCTAGTTACAATGCTGTGTTGGCAATAGTGCTGTGGGTGCCATCTAGGGGGCATTGCCAGTCCCGTGCCTCCAGGAGTCCAGCACCTTTGACTTCAGCTTAGAAGACTCCACCAGATGTAGGAGGAAAGCAACACAACTGGTGAAGAATGTGGGATTCAAGCATACTTTGAATCTGGCTGCTAAGTTGACTAAAAGGGGAAGGTGCAACATAAGAAAGGAAACAAAAGAAGAAGAAGAAACAGATTTGCTTATTTCTGTTTTCTTTTTCCAAAGGCTGGCCTGCACCAAGCACATATCTGGGCAGTCTCCCCAAAACATGTCATTTCAATTCACGGACGATTTTAGCACTAAAAATTATACAGTAACTCTAGATTTCATCCTCTTGAAAAGCCTGATTATATGCATTTAGTTTTAATTTCCAAATATATTTTTCTTTATCTTATCTGCAAGTATGGGATTTTTCAATCTAATAAGAAATGATAATTAATCTCTAACCCTTTTCATATACAGCTAATGCTGGATAATTCACCTGAAAGACATTTGTAGGGCATAGGTAACACGTCCCTAACCAAAACTTTAACCCATCAGCCAGAATAGTAACCTTTGCATATATATATATATATATATACAGCCATTTCTGTACTGAATAAATGTAATTTCACAAAACCATACAGAAATAATATCCTCTTCTTTGCAACAAAGCGCTAATGACAGTTTTAGTTAGATATAATAATAATAATAATAATAATAATAATAATAATAATAATAATAAAACTATAGAAAGACAGGACAGGACAGGCAGCATTTAAAAAAAAGCTTCATACTAGATTTACTCTTATTTTTTCTGATTTTGTTTTAATTAGATCCATATGAAATAAATATTAATTTCTTATGGCTTTAATGGAAAGTACTCTGTGAAGCCTCCACTTCAAAGTGAATTTGTTTTTCTTTTTGAGTACAAAGCAAATAAATCTAATTTTGCTTAATCAACAGCTGCTATCTGGAGGCTAATCAAAGTGTATCCTCTCAGGTTCAATTTCCTGGCAGCTGGTGAGGTCACCCAAATTTTTTTCTTTTTTCTAAATTATTTTCTATAAATTTGCTGGAAAAAAAAAGAAAAAAAATGGGGTTGGGTGGTGGGGGGTACAGCCCACAAATGAATAAGTTTAGCATCAGAGAAACAAACAAACAAAAAAAAAAGATAAAATTTCACCCGAACATCTGGAGGGTGGGGTGGGGAGATGCTGTGGTCATGCTGAGGGAAGATGGTCAACTCGTTGTTCACACCCTAAAATGGCCACTGTGCAAAATCATAAGGCCTTGCTGGTTAGATAAGGTAATCTTTAGCGAGGTAATGGTTTCACTAAGGGACCCATGATTTTGTAAGATCAGTAAGCGACATGCGCTTTTTGAAGTCACTGATCTCCTCTTGCGTTCCCACTTTTGTTTGTTGAATACTCATGGGTTTATTGGGTCACATGTACGCACCAATTACTACTGGGAGGTTTTCTATATTCACCTTGTTTCTCTAATTTATTTTAACTAGCTGAGGAAATCTCGATTTGCAAGTTTTCATTCCATCAATTATTTTTCAGGGCTGGGGAATAAAAGTAATAATACATATTGTAAAGTAAAGCCAAATAAAGAGAGTTGTGTCCCTTGGACAAGTTTTATATTTTCTCATGTTATTGAGCTGAATTACCAAATTATCTCGTGTGTGCCATATAGATGGGCTAAATCCCAGCTCATCTGAATACATGGTGAAGGGGAGCTGCTGAACCCAAATTCCATGTGATGATAAACAAAGTTTTAAATGAGTTAGAGAAATCAAGCCAAAGATATGGTGGAAGAAAAGGGCGAGAGATAAGATCTTTCTCCAAATACTAGTTAGACTTTGGTGCGGAATAACCATCCTGAGACTTGTCTGCAGCAGAAGACCTGCAGAACACTTGGTCAAGCGAAGGCAAGATGGACTGTTAGCTTTCCATACAAGAGTTTTCAAAGACAAGTTGTGCAGGTTCACTCACACTGATATGGTCAGAGTTCCCTTGCATACCTGTTCCATCCACTCACTAAATATTATGAGAGATATTCAACTGAAATCCAGATGAAATAGCATTGCTGCAGTGGTATCCTCTTCCCTTAGTTCCATTTGAATGATGCTCCTAGTATGAGCTGTATTCAACAGATACATGCAACAGCAACTGAATGCAATTCCCAGTTAAACCCAATCATCCACATTGATACACTGCATAAAGCATAGAAATAATCCAATTAGTACCAGCCATAATGTTTCTTATTTCGTCTCTATGTACAATTACAGAAATTAAGTGATCCATTTAACCGATTTCTCAGCTTTCTATTAAAATCCTGTTGTTGCTGCTGCTGCTTCCTAGCAATACTGTGACTTTTAAATTGTACATATATTCGTTTTTCTCAAGACACAGCTATAATGTCTGGTCTCTTCGTCTACCCGTCTCATTAAAGTACATTGCAGGTACCCTAAGTTGGGCAGGAATATATTCAGCCAAACTGCAAAGGGGTACAAGAGATTCTACATCGGTGATCAGCTTACAACAATCTAAACTATGTACAGGAAGGAAAAAAAAAACACTATTCAATTCTATGTATTACCTTGAAAAACCAACTGTTTTTATCTTCTTAATCAAAACTGCTAATCAGTTATCTCTACTTACTTAATGACAAATTGCCTATTCAGAATGCTTTCCTTTAAAGTTATGGGATTATTTGTCAAAGGAAACGCCAATACTGTTAATTTGAGAGCCTAAATGGTTTGATAGCTTAGTCAGACGAGGTTAAACGTGAAGTAAACATAAAATTGGCAGAATAGTTCCTACTCACCCTGGCTGTAACAGCCACTGCCAGGAGAAAAATCACGAGTAAGAGCCACAGTATACGCATTTTTCTTCGCAACTGAAACAAAAGAAATAGACTACCGTAAAACCGCCTGTCTTTAAATGTCTTCTATCCTTTCATGTTTGGCTACACTATAAAAAATGACAACAAAGAGGAGAAAAAAAATACAGGAGAGAGATGTTTTTAAATTAACGAGTGCTAGAGATACCTGAGAAAAAATCTGACCACAAGCATGGCTCTCTTTTTTCTTTAAATAAAGTAAACCAGGTGTTTAAATATACGTTTACTTTCAAGTATTCATATATAATAGTGATGGCATCTCTGTTTATTTAATTCTAACAGCACTGTTATATTATCAATGACTTTTATAAAATCATCTCATGAATTATATATATATATCCAAGAGATTAACAAATTAGAATAACTGCAACCTGTTTGCTGAACAAGTATATTACACATTTTTTATTTCCCTTGTTGTTAAATGCTTCTAAATTGTTTTATTAAAAACAATCTCTTTTCCTGAAGTTAGGAAAGTTTTTGTTTATCTGTCAGAGATGAGCAGCTTTATAAAGAAAGCTCTATTCATAGCAACACTAGAGCAAAGGTGGGAGAACTCTCCCAAGACCAATCTCTTTTCCTGAAGTTAGGAAAGTTTTTGTTTATCTGTCAGAGATGAGAAACTTTATAAAGAAAGCTCTATTCATAGCAACACTAGAGCAAAGGTGGGAGAACTCTCCCAAGACCAATCTCTTTTCCTGAAGTTAGGAAAGTTTTTGTTTATCTGTCAGAGATGAGAAACTTTATAAAGAAAGCTCTATTCATAGCAACACTAGAGCAAAGGTGGGAGAACTCTCCCAAGACCAACTGAAACTGATACCTCCTGGGCTAGTACATTTATCCAGGGGCGCCTGTTAGTGGGCGGACTGGCTCACTGTATAATTAAAAAAAAATCAACTGGATCTTAATTTCGTTTAGGCCAGACCTTTTTGCCTTTCACTCTGTTAACCCCCCTTAATGATCACTCTAGTTTCAGGGTGCCCATTGTAGGCAGACAAAAACGGAAGTCCACTTATGTGGAAAAGAATCTTCTGTACGCCAGTGCAAACTTGAGCTATTTCGAGCCAGTGGAAGGAATAGTAGTACCAGATTTGTTGAATTTTCTTTTTGGGACCCCAACCCCCACCTCCTTTGTTGTTGCAGTCGCCATATATTACCTAAAACTATATATTTTCTAAGCAATTTCAACGCATGATTAAAAAGTATTAAAAAAAATAACAGAGAACTATATTAGAACCCTTTTACTGGAGAGGGAAATTTGTTATCATACACTGCTTGACACCATCTATGCTGACTGAGCCAGATGCAGTTGGAGGAAAACCTTGTTCTTAACATTTGCATGTATATAATCTGCAACAAACTTGAAGAGGTTTATGGCAATTACTGCTCCATAATATTACACAAATATTTCCCACCCACCCACACACAACGATCACCATTAGATATCAGTGCCAAAACAGACTGCATCTTGGTTTCCTAGCTGGGCTCAGCTGTCATCAGATGTCGCTAAGTGCGAGTTTGTTTAACCGATGATTCATAAATGCTGGAGTAGATTTATTCTTGCACAGACTGCCAATGTGCATGGACAGATATCACGAGATTTTCCTTGAGGAGGAGGAGGAGGAGGGGGGAGGCACTTGTGGTAAAATAGAAATAAAAAAAGACAAGACTTCTCAAGATAAGAAATTTCTTGGTAGCTACCTTTTAAAATTTGGTATTAACCCATTCCCATCAGCACCTTTATGATATTTAACATAAATAATCAAGACAAAACAAAAGCGTGAGCTTAAAAATGAGATGAAAGGGCTACGTCAACTGACGATGGCACATCTAATCAAGGAACAGCCAATGGTAAGCAAAAAGTAATGCAGCCGATGCTGACCTGGTCCTCGTCAAGGATGCTAAGTCTTTTTCAGAAGAAGTCCAAAAATACATGTAGTTTAAAAGGTAATGCCAAGATATATCTTAGATGAACTTAGTCATTTAGGTATCTATCAGATGTCTTGCCAGCTTACTAATACCACAGAAATATGAAAGTACCTTTTAGTACAGTTACTGTTAATATTTATTCCTATTTACTGATATATATATATATTTGTTTTAACATATCAATCTTAAATTAATTGAAAGCTCCAATATTTCAAGAAAATCCACTAAAAGCAGTAATATAAGTTAAAATACAAAAACAATTTGTGGATGCATAAATTTGAAATAGCCTCGAATATTTTGGGTGCAAATTCTGCATTATTTCATGTGCTAGTTTGACAGGAGACAACAACAACATACAACTGCATTACATTTCGGTAAATATCCATAGAAAACCGGTTATTCTTGAATCAGATTATCACTGTTATCATCATTGCACCTTTAATGGAAACATTGCCGTACACTTCTTACTTCCATAATCCATGTCTTGTGAAACTCTGCATAACAAAAATCAGATGCAAGATGTTCATTTGTATCCCCTAACTCCTTCAATGTTTGTTTGTTGTATTTTACATTTAATGTTGATTGAGTCACCCAAATTAATTTTTGTTAATGAGCCTTCTAAATTGCTTCCATAATTTGTAGCTTAATTCAGCTGTCGGTAGCAGTATTAGTAGTGTGTGTGGAGGATAACTTTTTGAATTTTAAAATGGATTTTACGTTGCATGCCAATGAATGAAATTGAATAGTTCCTCCATATTTAAAGCATTTATTTCTACGACTGTTTTACATTAAAGACTTCCACGGCCCAAAACTGAACTACAGACAGCACTGTATATTTAATCTCATTTTATTGTCAAGCTCCAAAAATCTTGAAAGCCACAGTTAGCTTTGATGTTTACAGTTAAATGAACCCTGGTAAGTGAAGAGATCAGTTGCAGTAGACTCTCAAATCATAATGACTTAGTAGTATGACAAGAATGTTTGTCAACTTCATTTGACTGACCTATTTCACTACCTGGACAAAACAGGTAGCTTATTCACATGGTACAAAAAGCACATAATCGGTACTTCCAAACTGCTGACAAAGTATTGACGGCCATAGAAAAGCTAATAATTCATATATATATATATATCGTTAAGTTAAAATTTTGCTAAATATCTTATTAAGAAATATGAAAGAATTTTATAATAATTCATTAAAAGACTGAATGATAAAGTATCACCGAGCAAAATCTTAAATATGTTAATAATAAAATAACAATATCAGTAATAATCAACACTTATTTGTGTTGTTTTTCTTCTCCTTCCCATTTACATTCCTTGTTTTCTCGCCGCAGTTAACTTTTACTGAAATAGGTTAAAAATTTATTATCAATTACGATATCAGTAGATAACTTCAGGTCAAAACAAGAATGTTCACGTTTTGCAATACTTCTGATCTACAAAAACCTATTAAAAAATTTGTTTCTGCAGCAACCGCTAAAGATTTTACATACCCTGAACTCAGTGTTTTTTTTTTTATAACAAGATACGTTGGATCCCATGAAACAAAATTACAAAAAGTATTATTTTATATCCCACAGCTTTCTCTTATTAGTACTTGAGATTTTCCTGCCAACTGCACAATAATTGCATAGTCTTCAAAAAGGTGTAAAGCAACAAAAGTTATGTAAAATACTGGGCTTTCACTCACATTTTAAATTAAAAACAGCAAAAGCTAAGTATTTTCCATAACAAAGAGCACTCTACTCCTGTTTAAAGATTCTACTAGTAATGTGCAGATGGAAAGAAAATCTCAATAGTTTCCATGCTAAAAACCAACTTCCCATATGTAACTTGCTAAACTAAGAACAGGAAACACAAATTAAAACTTTCATAGCACCATTTAAAAAGCCAATTGTCGTCCTTGGACAGGTGATTATAAACATACCCTTATCTCCACAAATGTACTGTAGCTAATCAAAAATGTTCATTTTTGAGTGAGCTGCTTTAGAAATTCACTTTTAGCAATGCAGAGGAACTTCCTGGGCAAGCAGCCATATGATGCCTGGTGAAGGTGAGCAAAGATGACTGAATCAAGCGGTGAAATCTCCTCTCTTGATTTGCAGCATTGAAAAAAAAAGCACACACACAAATACACACTGCCTAATTAATATCTAATGATAGTGTCATTTCTTTTTTTGTTTTAAATATTTTTTTTGTCTCTATGGGTTTTGAATGAGGCAGAGAGAGAGAAATAATGTCATTAGAGAGATGATGTCATTACAGAGATAGAGAGAGGACATCATTAGAGAAAGATGTCATTAGACAGAGAGAGAGAGAGAGAGAGAGAGAGAGAGGGAGAGAGAGAGATGACGTCTTTACAGAGATAGAGAGAGGACATCATTAGAGAAAGATGTCATTAGACAGAGAGAGAGATGGAATGAGGGATTTTTAGCTGATAGAGGTAACGATTCACGTAATCTTGAATGAACACCAACTGAAAACTTGGAAAATGGCTAAATCACCAAGGATGAACACAAGATGAAAAGCAGTTTTGTAAATACAATGCCAGCCAAACAAAATTACACAATGAATAGAGAATGATACAGCATTTAAACATTGTTAACATGTTGTTATTTTTTCTTTAACCCACTGCTAGCATAGCATTAAAATACTCATAGCTTGACATATGCAGATTCTTTTTCAATTCTCATGTCACGTGGAATTACAACACGTTATGCGCCATAATAATTTTAATGTTGGTTATATTGCTAAAAACTACATCATGCATGTTGTTAATTTTTTCACCCCCCCCCCCCCACATACAACTGTAACTTAATATCATGACTGTATTGTTTCTCTGTCACTACAAAAATTATTAGGCGACGTTTGCGAGAAAAAGGAGCAAGCTACCAGCATAGCCACTCTACCAGACGGGAGATGATGTCAATGAAAATATCTCAACCAATTATGGGAACTACTCAGTCAATAGTACACTCCTGAATCTACGAAAACTGCTGTGACCGCTTTTAGTCTTGGTCATAAACCCGCTGCCCAAGTCTGTGTAGGACTTGTGCACGTGGGAATGGAACAGATCTGCTAAGAACTTTCAAGCCCTCTACAGTGGTTTTAAGCAAGAGGAAAAAATTTTTGCTGGCCTCATCTACAAAAACAGAATCAGTCCATGATAGCTATTTGTGCAGAAGGGAAGACTTAAGATACGCAGATACAGGTGGTAAATAATAGGATAAGATGTCTAGAATTTCTTCGTTACCAGATAAACGTAGTTACATTTTTTTAAATTATCAAAACTTTACAGGTGGTGGTGGTGATGCTGATTTTGTCAAGTACTGTTCATGTACACTAATTCAGGATCACAGTTTAAATTAATAGTGCCAGTATACAACTATGTGTAGCTGCCCTTGCACATATATACCAAGGGGCCATTCAAATGTAAACCACTACAAAAGAAATCGGCATAACTGTACTGCCATCTGAGTTTCATGTGAACATCTCTTATAATTTCTTAAGAGAGCGACATGTCCACGTTCTGTCTTTAACTGAGCAACAAATGGAACTGCTGTGAGACTAATAGCAGAGCCAGTCAGCTGGGAACTGTAAACATTTCAAGAATATTTCAGGAAATGTCCTACTCGTTAGAATTAGAATGCAGCAGGATATTGAATTAAACCTTCAAAAATCCAAAGGAAAAATTACTACTTTTTTTTCCTTTAGGCGAAATGGTTTAAACACAACATTCTCCTGTTGACCCATTTAGTCTTCTTTTTTT
Source organism: Nautilus pompilius (assembly GCA_018389105.1). Lineage (NCBI taxonomy): Eukaryota > Metazoa > Mollusca > Cephalopoda > Nautilida > Nautilidae > Nautilus > Nautilus pompilius. Next base: position 37,234 of record JACATO010001428.1, read on the forward strand.
TTAAAACCGATTCCCATGGCTTATTCTAGAAAGGAAGGAAATAAATGTCATTCTTGCAGACTGAATCATACTAAGCATTTCCATGCCAACAGTGGGTCTCATGGGGGCAGCTGTAAGAATGGAGCTATTGTATCTGCAAAGTTAATGACATACTTTTTTTGAGAGAGAGAGAGAGAGAGAGAGAGAGAGAGAGGATGACAAAGTCGACCACAGATTATGTGAAACAAACAAAAAAAAAAGTAGTTTACAAAAATTAATTCCTACTTTTTTCGAGAAAATTGTGTCACGGATCAGAGTTTGCACCGAAGTGCCGCTAAAAGCAATAGCGCATTGCCAGGATTCTTTTATCAATAAATTCTGTCTTTACAAACATAGCCTTTTCCTAAAGTGTGTACCCTAAAGAAAAGGAAACTGTGTTCAGGTCAGTGTTCACATCGTCTGATCCATTAGGGTTCACATCGTTTGATTCATTAGGATTCACATCAGGGTTCACTCGAGCCATTGAAAAAGAACTTTACCATGGAGACCAAAACTCTCAACACCAATTCCCTCTCCCCCCACCCAACACCACATCAACACCACCATCAGGGCTTCCTCCTTATAATATTCAGCTAAAACAGAGGGGTGGGCAGAACCCACGGGTATTCTTGGAATGGTGATTCCAGTAAAATTCTCTGTCGTGCTTACAGCCCCTTTTTCTCCAGGGGGTTCGCCCTCACGACCAATTTTTGTGTACGCCAGCGCATACTTAGAGAGGATTCTTTCGTTTTTAAGTCACCTGGGTAATGTCCCTGAATACCTGCATTTTCCCCCCCACCCACCCCTTTTTGTTTCTTAAAGCTTTAACGTTATTCCAGAAACACAATTTTACCAAACTTTCCGAACAAAAGTTACGACGCGATAATTTTTACAGGTGCGTGCGGCTTCTATTCTACAGGTGGGAGGGGGTTAATAAAAAAAAACCAGAAAGAAAAGGATCTATGCATCACCAGGATGACACAGATCTGAAGTCGTATGGCTCAGCGCGAACAGTCTGAAAAGAAGCTGTGAAGCGAAAACAAATGGGGAACAGTGTCAGAACCTACGGGTGCAAGTTTAGAAAGAAAAAAAACTAATTAAGGGCAGATTCTTTCCTGTCCTCCTCAAACTAACATCAGTTTTTTAAAGTTAGTTCTGCCCCTTTTGACAGAAACATAGCTCAGCAGCAGAACGACGATGATGGGGAATCCCACACCTAAGAAGTGGCTTCAGTATTTCTGAAAGTCGTCTAAAATATAGGTTACATTTCCCCTCCCCCCCCCTCGTTACCAGTGTCAGAGGGACAGGTACAGGGAGAGGTGTATAACAGTCATATAAGCTTACCTACTTTCCCAAACAGCAGCTAGTGTTCAGCAACCAACATACAGCAGCAGCCCTGTTCACCACTGCCAGAGTAACAGGAGGTTTGTGTGTATGTGTGTGTTAGACAGTCTGTGATTAATCCTGTCAGGGCAGAATATTCCAAGATGTTTGCTATAGTGACTATCTACATGTATTCAACAAAACAAACCACCCACCCCCCCATGACAGGCTGAGATCTTTCACACAGGAACATTCCATTTGAAAAGAAGGGGTGTGTTTTTTTTTGACAGTACACTCTTTGCCTTCAGTAAAATTCTTCTTAAGGATGATGGGAAAAACAGCAAACAACTAGACACCTCTTCAGATCTGATTTATAAAGCTAACATCATTTATTTTCGTTTCTCATAAAAGCAGATCTGATTGTGAGAATGCTAACAGGTTTAGAAAGATTAAAATGGTCAAAAAGGAACACAGCACTGCATACACCTGGTTGGTTTTAAACTGTGTGTGGTTTATTAAATACAGAAACTCTTAAAAACTGCAGAAATATTTTAAATTGCTTTAGTATAATATTAATATTACTATTATTGAATTCTTATTACTACAAGACATGACAACCAAGGTATATAACTAACCTCTCCCACTGTTTGAGAGAGAAAATGAACATTTTTAAACAGGTAATTTTGTTTGGTACACGTGAACGTCGTGTGCACGTTTGTGTTTGTAATGCATGTAAGGTGTGCTATGTACAGTATGTGTACAGTACGTGTATGTGTATGTGTATGCATGTGTTTGTGCATATGATTAAAATATTTTGGAATAAATTTAAATTTAAACCTGTATGTTATCTCTGAGATAAAATAGTTTCAAGACATATTTATGTTAAATAAGACAGTTCCTGATTAACGTTAATCAGGAAGTTAAAGTGACTGCGAAAAAGATGTACACAATTTGCTGGCACATGCGGTATATAATTTGTTGCAACCGATGAGGGGCACGGGGCATTGTGTCACCTCAACTCTTTCCCGTTCCTCCTTTGTGAATGTTTAGCCCACACATGGAAACAATTCAGTTTTTCACCAGCTGTCCAGCTTACTTCGTTATGTTCATTTGTCATGATGTTTCATTAACCCTTTTCTTTTTAAACAAAAGAAAAAAAACCCCAATACAATTGTAAGCGAGACTAAAAGCTAATTCTGGAGTTGGGCCGTCAAAGGATAAGCAGCGGGCAAAGATGAGAGACCGAATGTTCCAGGTGGCGTTGGTTGGCGGGTATGTATGTTGAGGTGCAAAACATGATTTCCTTTCAAGTTAATAAGAATTACACTAATTATCTATGAAAATCATTTGGGAAATGGGATATCCGGTTCTCAGCTAAATTAAATGCTTAGCTAAGACCACATCACAAAACCATGTTGCTTTTTTTTATTTTTTTCTATGTAACAAAATCCCTAAATTTCTAGATACACGGGGGTCGTATTAGAAGCTGTAACGTGGCACCGTGCCCTTGCATTATATATTTAAACCGGGCAAAACAATTCTCATTCATTCTCAGCTGGTAATTTTCATATTATTTTTAATACCATAAACAAAAGCAGGAAAAAAAGAAAAAAAAGAAGATAAAACAAAACAGAGAGTCAGGGTCTTTGAAAACAGACAAAGCACAATGCAGAGGGCAGGAGAGTTTGTCGCCATTTTTTTTTATGGTGGAGATGACTCATCACAAATTATGTTAACCTCAGCAGGTCTGGAAATCATTTTCCTATAATCCTGTAATGTGGAAGGAAGAAGAACAACAACAACAACAACAAGTACCAGCAACAGCATTGGCAGATATTTCCTGGTTAAATATTCAAACCAGCTGACAACTTTCTAGGTGGCTGCAGTAGAAACTGCCTGTACAAGTGGCGTGCCAGCTGGTCAATTAGCGGCCGCCTTGGCAGAGAGACTGGCTAAAAGGAATTGATAACAGAACCACCTTGCATGTCTGCAGTTCCTACACACATAACCACACACACACACACACATCTCTCTTTCTCTCTCGTCTTTGCAACAGAAACCTTTTAAATAAATCCACAGCTAAAAGTTACTGTCAGGGATGCTAGAATCATGCTGCTTGCATAGGCGATTCCCTAAGAGGTGGTGGTTTCTCTATCAAAACTGTGCCACACAATCCTTCCGAGAGTTCTGCAACCTGAGCAGACAGCAGAAGCTGTATATATCTTTGAGAACAAAACTGCCATCTGCTGACATTTCCTCCTTTTTTCCCCTTCTAACCAAAGCTTAATACATCTGTTTACTGCTGTTAATTTTTTTTTTAAATGTTTTTCTTAAATATTCTCTTATTGCCGAAAAGATTTAAAAAAACCCATAGTTTTCTCCTTTTTTTTTTAAGAAAAAGACTGCACATCGCTTCTCACAGAGAGCCATTTACCAAAAATAATTTCTGTCACATGATCAACCAGAAGTCTGTCGCGCACGTTTCCTGCCTTTTTAAGAAAACCTTCTCGAGAAACGTGAGAGAATTGTTGTTGTTCCTAATATATTTGCTGTAGACTTTAACTGGAAATAGCAATAATTCGAGATAATAAATACATCATTTGACATAGATATTATGTGTACATACAGCTTCCTATCATGTTAAACCAGAGCCACATCGTCAAGGGTAGATGCACTGGGCTACTACAACTCAGCAATTCAAAAAAAAAGTTATTTAACCATTTCATCATCAGCATGTATAATTTGGAATCTTTCTGAATACTGTAAATGATGCATTGTTCGTATTTCTTTAGATCATTGTTTTCACTAACTGTCAAATCGCATGAGAAGATTAAAAAAATTAGAAAAAATTGTGAGTTAAATTCCATTTTCATTTTTTTATTCTGCAGTTGTTGATATGGATAATCCTATTTCATTTAATGCAAATACATACAGTTGAGCTGATTAACAGGCAACACATAACTAACATGTACATACCAAAGGAGTTGCTGCACCCCCCCCAATATATATATTGTGCCCTGGATCTAAGCAGGCTAAATTACATTTCTTAATTAACATCGAATAACTAGTTTAATAATTCAAATTTAATTAAATTTATTTAGCAAATCATAATGCTCAAAAAAGAAAATCAAACTTCTGTATACAATCATGCCCACATGTGAAGCATTACCCAATATTATGATTCATTTACAATTGTTTCTAAAGAAAACTCAAAGCGAACTGCAATGAAACTTAAGCCAGGGTTTCAGTTACTGCCTCTAATGACAGATAACCAAAAGAATTTGTTATTGTTCACACTTTTTCCCTGTGCGGCACCCTATGTAAATCACAACACTCAAGGCTTAACATAAAGCCATTAACAAGCCCTTCAGTGTCATACATGCACGCACACAACAATGCTAATATCAGGGATCTGGAACTGTAAGAATTCAGTACAAAAGTTCTTCCATTGCAGACCTACAAAATATCCCTTTAAACATTTTAAAATCTAAATTAGATAAATCTTTAAATTTGCTGAGTTCTTTCTAATAATTTCACATCTTTTCTTAAACAGCAAATATGCCTACAGTGTAAACAAAAGACTTTAACCAAAGTTTTCCCAGTGGCTATATCTTGGTGTGGAGAAGCCCTAAAGATGTACCATTCTCCCTGTTTACAGTCAACATTAAACATGGCAGAGCTGTGGTGTAATGATCCAAGCAGCTATTTGGTATACTAGCAAAACCTACCTAGTATTCATCAAGGGGCACCTTAATTCATGAATGACAGCTGGTTTCGTGGCATTGCCTTTCAACACCACTACCACACACAGAGTCTGGTGAGAGATCTGGAGAGCATGGCAGATATTCAACCGTTCTGTGCTGTCCAATCCACCTCCCAGTTAAGTGTTCGTTCATCCAAAGTGACATTTTTTTTTTACTTCTGCCGCTGAAGGCGTGATGTCAGGTACATAAGTTGTTACATTACACAGTAAGTCATCTGATGTCCTTCACCTCACCAGTCTGCACTGTACGCTTATCTGTACTGCCTGCTATCAAAAGCCTTTCCTAGATGATCTGAAGGTAAAGTTTAAAAGCAGGAGCTCAGAAAAATGCTTTTATTGCAGGAATGGTAATTTTTTTTTTTAAGTTTGACTGTATAAATCAAAAATTAGCCAAAAGTTGTTGTTTTCAACAGTTTTTTGTGCCACTGTCAAATGCTTGTCTCCCCCTTAAAAAAAAAAACAACCACCACCTGGGACACTGAAAAAGCAGTTTTGATGTGCTCAGAGTTTGCAGAGTCAGGTCTCCCGGAAGAGAGCAGGCTAATCTAAAAAAGAAAAAAAAATTTTAATTAGGCTCCAAGAGCATTTCACAGTTCAAGAAAACAGATACCATAGGCATATACATTTCACTGACTGCTGCCTTTACTTAATCTGCTAACCTTGTTTCACTTCCTACTTTCTAGACTAGTGAACTGCCATGGTCCCAGCCAGTTGACTTTGTACGATTTGTTCACAGTAGTATCAGTAGCAAATTACCGCTCTGTTACAATCGCTTCTTTGCATTTTTTTACTTCTTCGAATAGCTGACTCATGCACCCCCCCCTGTTCCTCAATTTCAAACAATCCGTACCACATGCAGTCTGTGGGAAGTTCCTGTACAAGCCCACTTGTGATTATTGCTCCTCTAAGGCTGATAGAAAGTGGCAGCAAGTTTCCTGATTGGGCTGGTCCTTTCAGTTTGGCAAATTAAAAAGGATGAATGGTGACAGTAACAATGAATGGTTTTCTGACTAAACAATAACCGACACCGTGAAAACATTCGACAGACAGTTAGCTGTTAAGTGACACTTTTGGATTCTTTTTACTTATTATTACTGCTGTTGTTTGGAGCTGTACTTTCCTTCTAAACACCCAGTTTTTGGGATCAGGAAGTCCTGCTGGCTCCCTTAAAAAAAATAATAATATGATTTTAACCCAGCTCAGGGTCAGTCAGTTGGTCAGTCACTCTTTCTCTCCAGTGAATCTGCTCAAATTCAAGAGTGTCTTTTATATCATGATATGGTACTCAGTCACTTCCATACATTGTTAAATGCTCACTCACCAAAAGATTTCCATAGAAGAGATGGCAGAGTTGTTTCATCTTACACGGAATTTTTGTTGGCAGCCATTGCGCTAACAACTGGTACAGAGATGGAACTTTTCTCCTTTATGCCTTAAGTAATGATTCAGACTCAAATTTATCTGGACGCTCGCTTGTCTATATGATTCAGACTCAAATTTATCTGGACGCTCGCTTGTCTATATGATTCAGACTCAAATTTATCTGGACGCTCGCTTGTCTATATGATTCAGACTCAAATTTATCTGGACGCTCGCTTGTCTATATGATTCAGACTCAAATATCTGGACGCTCGCTTGTCTATATGATTCAGACTCAAATTTATCTGGACGCTCGCTTGTCTATATGATTCAGACTCAAATTTATCTGGACACTCGCTTGTCTATATGATTCAGACTCAAATTTATCTGGACGCTCGCTTGTCTATATGATTCAGACTCAAATTTATCTGGACGCTCGCTTGTCTAATGATTCAGTCAGACTCAAATTTATCTGGACGCTCGCTTGTCTATATGATTCAGACTCAAATTTATCTGGACGCTCGCTTGTCTATATGATTCAGACTCAAATTTATCTGGACGCTCGCTTGTCTATATGATTCAGACTCAAATTTATCTGGACGCTCGCTTGTCTATATGATTCAGACTCAAATTTATCTGGACGCTCGCTTGTCTATATGATTCAGACTCAAATTTATCTGGACGCTCGCTTGTCTATATGATTCAGACTCAAATTTATCTGGACGCTCGCTTGTCTATATGATTCAGACTCAAATTTATCTGGACCTCGCTTGTCTATATGATTCAGACTCAAATTTATCTGGACGCTCGCTTGTCTATATGATTCAGACTCAAATTTATCTGGACGCTCGCTTGTCTACATGATTCAGACTCAAAGTTATCTGGACGCTCGCTTGTCTATCAACCATTTTGGTAGTGGATCATTTCTTTCAGTACTTTCATAAACAGCCATTTTAATCAAGACTCTTGACATAAGATGGTCATCAAGAATGGGCTTGAATGCAGGAGAATTCACATGTCACTTCAGTGAACATCAGGCCAGCTTCCCAAATCACTGCTCACACCATAACCCTAAAACCGACACTGTAGGCAGCAGGCAAAACTCCTGAAATGCTTGGCTGGCCTTTCATGGTTATCCATTAAATGTGAATTAATGAAATTGAAACTCATCAGAAAACAGAACAGGCATACAAAATGCCATAGATCATCTTCCGTGCTTTGCTAAACTATGCATTCGTTGCAGCCCAGTTTATGAATCTTAAAAGTCTGCTTCAAAACAGAAGTTAGTGGTGTCGTATTCAGTTTGAAGCAACAAATTGCATACAACATAAAAGAGAAGTACACTGCTGAAACTGCTGTCCTGTATATGCTTAACAAAAATCTTCCTCTCAGCCATCTGCTGCTCATTCGTCAAGAAATATAGACTTAACATCGCCAAATCCTACTGACTGTACAAATCTCATCTAGATAATCCATATTTGGAGTGGGTTAAATTATCATCTTTTAGCTAAGAGTTACGAAATATTTTTTTCTATCAGAAATTTGTTAAAATTAGAACTCAATTGCATCTTGCATTCCATTTCACTGCAGCCAGCTTTAGATAGCGACTAATAGTCGATCATAACAATTTCAAAAAATAAAAAAAAAAGAACATTTTTTTAATAAATATCAGGGCTTTTTTTGCTTTGAAAGAATGTCAAGAAACCAGGTAGAATACAAAACCAAAGGATAAAAACTTAGTGTATTCCCATGTGAATAAGAGCTGCAGCAAGCGTAAGACATTTCACCTTATTCCACTTAAATACTGTATTGTCAGATTAACAACATTAAAAAAACCCTCCAGTTTGATTGCTGCTGGAAATACAGTAACTTGGATTTCTTTTTTTTTTAAATCTAGCTTTCATTCTGTGATATAAAATGTCCTACTTGCTAATGATACATCATTGTATACTTCAACCTCTAAAAATTACCATTTCCCTATACCACTAACAAAAGGATTCAAACCTAAAATATTAATTAACTAGCTAACTCAAATACAGACGATTCCATCCACCTTTGGACAACAAAGTTCATCCAAAGTAAACATCTATATAGATTATTAGTATATATATTATATAATCTAACTCACATTCTTTCAGCTGGAAGTTCAGTGATAAGACCTACAACCTGTAATCCCTAAAACCAATAAATAACAAAAAGTGGAATACTATTCAGTGTAACCATATTATTGTACAAATAAAAATTCAGAAAATTAGCTAATATAATGAAAAAAAAAACAAAAAACACTTAGTTATTGAAACAATTGTACAAACAAAATTAGAATGACTCCTCTAAAAGTTATAAAACTTCAAATGTAAAAAAAAAAAATTAGATGCTGAGAAATAAACTCAATCGCTAACTCCGATGATGACAATGAAGTAAACGTGACATTATGACAATTATTTTCTACAAATCGTACTCAGATGCATACACTGTGTTGTATGTACTACATACAATGTGATGTTGCAGCAATAAAAGTTAATAAAGAAAACATAAAAATCTGTATTTTTAATAGAATAGATTTTGTTGTTACAACATGAAATGGTGCTAAGTGGAAAAAATCCCTCTACTAAAAAAATCTCCCTAATGTCTTCAAAAGGAATACGGACTGTTATTTTGGTAATACTGTATTTTTGATAAACCCCCCAAAACAAATTAACACTTTCCGTTCAGATTTGCTGTTCAGATGTAGACTGTTTTGAAAAGTTTGGATACTAATTTCAAAATTTGTAGAAACATAAATTATCTGTGTTGCCCATACCTCTTTTAACATTTAAAGTGGGGGGAGAGGACAAATACATGGTAATGATTAATGAGAAAACATTTTTTTTAAAATCTTTGTTTATTTAATTTTTTTTCAAAATATGAGTCATAAAAATCTGTTTGTAATTATGTGGATCATTCACCTTCTAAGAAACTTGAAAATCATCTGGTGAAAATTGCTCATAACATTCTGCACATAAAATATTGGTTCATTGAAGCTTACTACATTTATGGAGCCAAACTTTGAAATTTCCTGTTGTCTCCAGACACAGAACAATTTCTCTCTCTCTCTCTCTCTCCATCTCTCTGTATTGACGTCATCTCTCTCTCCATCTCTCTGCATTGACGTCATCTCTCTCTCCATCTCTCTGCATTGACGTCATCTCTCTCTCTCTCCATCTCTCTGTATTGACGTCATCTCTCTCTCTCCATCTCTCTGTATTGACGTCATCTCTCTCTCTCTCTCTCCATCTCTCTGTATTGACGTCATCTCTCTCTCTCTCCATCTCTCTGTATTGACGTCATCTCTCTCTCCATCTCTCTGTATTGACGTCATCTCTCTCTCTCCATCTCTCTGTATTGATGTCATCTCTCTCTCCATCTCTCTGTATTGACATCTCTCTCTCCATCTCTCTGTATTGACGTCATCTCTCTCTCTCTCTCTGTATTGACGTCATCTCTCTCTCTCTCTCTGTATTGACGTCTCTCTCTCTCTCCCTCTCTCTGTATTGTCGTCATCTCTCTCTCTCTCCCTCCCTCCCCACCCCCAGGGAATAACACTTCGAGAAAATCCAAGCTATTACTGATTATCTTGTTTGCAACTCTGTTTAAAATTAAGGTTTTACAGATTTCTCTAAAGACTTTTCAAGAAGTCCTCAGTATAATGCATGTGAGATTATCTTTAAACGGTAGGCATGCTAATAAACGCACAGAAGAATTACTACTACTCTGGGTTCAAAGATAGTTGTCCTGATAACTTGTATAATTATAGTATGAAAGATCTCTTTACTAAAAAGGTTTTTAAAAACTAATCTTCTAATACATTAATTTCTAAAACAAAGCAATGTATTTTAATAATAAATCTAAGCCAGACCAAAAAGCTTCTGATAGTTTTCAAGCTGATGGAAAAATTCCAGTTGAGATTCATAAAAATATCTCATTAGATATATTTAATGTAAGTAAAAATGATGATCTCAGAAAGTCTAGCCAAAAGCTAAATTGCAGATAAGAAAAACTGCTCCAGTGTAAAAGCTAACAATGATGTTGCATCCAACAGATGCACCATGAACGATCTAAAAGAACAAAAAGAAAGTAACTATTACACAAATAAAGTCTAAGTAAAACTAATAAAATTTTTAATTAGTTTAGTTCAATATTTAAAAATGTCATTGTCTGTCTTTGCCGGCTTTGCCTTTTAGACCTGAATAGGCAAGTAGATAAAAGGTTCAATAGAATCTGAAACTTAAAAACTTGAAATTAATTTGCTAATGTCTACCAGTTTATCCCATGAATAAAACAGAGAAGGGTTTCTTTCAATAATGTAATGTTTGTGAACAGGACTTCCACAAAACTTTCTTCTTTCACAAACCACCCAGCTGACAAGGATTTTGATATCATTTCCATCAACAGATTCCCTCCTCCATTAACAGATGATCTGGAATTTCCCCAAGGGTATTCGTCCATACTAACGATATCCAGTGCTACTGGCCAGCCATCTGTCGAGTGCCACAAAATCTATGTTAGATCGGTTACCTCTGACTTTTGCAATCAGTGGGGTGTGATCACTGATTGGAGATCTCCGACTTTGGCAGGGGAAAGAGTTAGCAGGAAACTTTCAGGAATCTGATAATGTTCGTTCTATTGGGCTCTGCTTTTGAATCTCTTTCCCACCGTGTTAGGCAAAACAACTCTGAAGTTTCCATAGCGGGCCCTTGCCTCTCGTAGCATCTGGAGAAATGTAATGGCAAGAAATGCCTTCCCTCCATACCAACGAGAATTTTTGCTGCATAATGGATGAATCCTATGCAACCTCGCATGGGCAACTCTCCTCGTAAAACATTTCCTAAAAAGACAAATATAGCAATGCATACAAACGGCAGCATCCAATGGTGTTAGAGAAGATGCTTAACAAATATTTCTTGCTGAAGTGCTCACTCCCCATCTATGCCCAGACTCTGAAGCAGTTCAACACTGGTGTTAAAAGAAATCTGCTTTGATACGAATCAATTTCCAATTAAAGATAAATAAATGTCCCGATAAGCTTACCATCAGGTTAGTGGTCCACAGGTATGAGGCGGCTCTTGACTCTTTGCATGCCGCAATAACTTCTAGAAAGACAGTAAAATTCACACCTTCCCATATCTTCCTGCAACAGATGAAAGATACGAGTAACAAGCGCTGGACAGAGATGGCGAAAGTGCTGGAGTGCACCGCAATGCAGTGTCGAATAGCTAGCGTTCTTAGCACCTGTGGGTACTGGGTACGTGGAGGTAATGAAAGCTTAGAACGTAAAACCAAACTTTACAAATGATATGTTTGTATGAAAGTATTAAGAAATTAAATCTGCATACCCGTGGCGCTGGTTCCGGCCTCATCTCTATTATCCAAGGGAAGTTTTATGGCTCTCTTCACTACTCCATCAGCGTTGCAGAAGCACCCACACACACCCCCCACACAAGTCTCAAATCTTCTGGAGCACACGGATAATGTCATCTACGACTCGAACTTATCATAAAACATCTCTCTCCCTCCCCAACCAATCTGAAACATCTTTCAATGTGAGAGAGTAAACTTGGTCAACTGGAGACATAGCAGACTGTTTTATCTGTTCACCGGCAGTCATCGCACAGCGATGTTCGGCCAGGTGTGGCATCACCCACCTGTCTGTCTTGGGTGGGGGCCCGGCCCCACCCCACCCTTCTCTTCATACACCACGAATAAACTACCACCCGGATCAGGCCTGTTATTCTGTTCCCTTCCAAGGTGCACATTAACCGACAACTTTTTCATAATTCGATGAAAATTAAGGGTGGGTAGGTGGGGGTTTTTTTGTCTGGACCCCAGGTATGGGGGGGGCGGTTAGGGTCCTGCCGCAACTTCCCCCCCCCCCTCCTGACCCCGCCCACAGGTGAGCGGAAAGGGCCGAAAACCGACGATAATGGAACGAGATCTAGCACTGCAGTGTCTTCCCAACGGTCTCCCCGTAACACAGGCTTTAAAGGGTTGGGGAGGGGTGACAGCGGAGGGGGGGAGGGGAGAGAGGCGGCTTTACCACTATTTCTGTCTAATAGGGATACCCGCTCCGCCCGACGGCGGCCTTGACCCGCGCGAGAACAGCATTCGGGAAGAACCCCCTCCCCCTCATCCCCCGTCCACCGCGCAGTCTTCTGTCTCCCTTAATTATTTAGTAAGGATAACAAAGTATGCTGGTAGAAATAACAACAAGCAGCATTCAGGGGCGGGCGGGAGCTTCCGGTTAACAACGAGAACGAGGGTTCAGAAAGCAGACAAACATGGCGGCCGGACGAGTCCGGGTCGTCGTCGCCCAGCGGCTCCCTGCCGGCTTTGATCTGTTTCAGATGAACGTTTGAAGAAATTCAGGGGTTAGCCTCCGTGGATCTTAGTCCCTATGGCGGGCTGGAACAGAAATCGCCACCTCCGACGGTAAGCGGAGGAGCTTTCCCTCCCATCGGTGTCCGACATGACCGGAAGCGGTGTACCGTCAGCACCCCCTGGTGGTGGTGGTGGTGGGGGGGCGAGTGACCGGAAGCATAAGTGGACAAGGGCCGACGGCCTAAGTGGTTTACCCTTCATGGATTTCTGTTTTTCTCTCCTTGTTTCGTGTTTATCGTCGATTGTTCTTATATTCTTTGGAATTAGCTCTAGAGGACGGCCGCAGGTTCACCCCCCCACCCCCACCCACAGACACTACTGACCTTACCTGTTTCTTATACCCTGCACAGAGAAGAGCTCCAGATACCACACAGGGCTCAAATACTGGAAGTAGACACTCATGTTAATGACATGTTGGGCTTCCCTTGATGCTCATGCTGCAGTCCAGACAGCATCTCTCCATGCCAGGGTGTGTCGGTGGGTGGGGAGACATGCTATTCCACCAAAGCAGCATGCAGATCATCTATGGTGCATTTTGATGATTGATGGATGAATCACGGAAGCATGTGCCACTGGTGTTCTGTTTGGAGGTTTGAAAATGTGAAAGTCGTTGGCAGCATTAAGATTCATCCAGAGGTCATTCAGTTGTCTTGTCGTGGACAAAAGGGCGGACCCCTAGCCGGCTAAACGTTTAGCGCACAGACTGCTCGACACACGAGTTGCTGGCATAAATCTGTGGCCATCGCAGATCAGTTCCTCGGGGATTTTGTTCTCCGTGAATCTATCATCGTCATAATGCATGCTGCAGTTCTGAGTCAACCGTTTACAGGGCCTGTTCTGAGTCCTGCCAGTTGTCTGCCACTGACAGACAGATCACAGACTGACTGACTGACACACACGTGTGTTTCCAACAACAAATGTTACCTGGTTAGACTCCATCCCTGTCACGGCAACTGCACACATCTACCTCTACATCATACTGCTTGATCTGGTTCTGTAAGCTTATAGAACGTTCGAGTAAGAGATCATCTTGTGTAGCCGTGTATTGAATAAACAACTTCTGCAGCAAAATGATTTTTCACTAACCTATTGTTGACTAAATATAAATACTCTTGGAATAAAGCAGATCACAATCAAACTTCACTATAACAAACTTCCAAAGGACTTGGAGGGGGAGCTGTATCAGTGAGCTTGTTGCTCATTCAAGCGTGTCTTACCCCCATCCCCTTAGATTTTGAAGAAATTTCAGCCAAAGGTGCATTGGGCTCCCAAAGTGAAGACTTGTAAAGTTGATGACCCCAGCTCACACTAGTTCTATAGAATAAATTTTGAGAAGGTTATGAAAGTTGTATTTGTTTTAATTGTTGTTCATTTGGTTTTTTGTTTTTCATAGTGTGTTTGCTGTAGCCTTATTCTCTCTCTCTCTCACTGATGACAGCAGCAGTTTTTCATCTAGTTGGTAACTGACTGGTAAACTCTTACTATTATTTTTGTATTATAAAACATGAAATGAGCAATGATTATATATATAATATTTATCTATTTATTTATTTTATTTATTTTTAACAAAGTGAGGTAATTACATAAGGGCTAAATGTTGTATCAATGCAAGGGACATAACTGTACACAATTCCAAAGCAAGAGATACGTAAATCTACATTTAAAAAATTATTACTTTCTCAAAATTTTATTCTCTTTTATTGTAATATTATTAATCCTCACAGATGACTGTTTATATTATTATATTTAAGTTTGGTATTTTAATTTTTACACTGAACTTCGACAACGTATTTCCCAACGCCTATCTCTGCGAAAAGAATTTTGGCAAAATTATGTTATTCGCAGATTTGTTCATTATTAGGAACAGTTTAACTTGTCTCCCCTGATTTTTTTTTTTCTGGTTTCGGCGAGCAGACTTAAGACCCGTGGTGAACATCAGTACTACCAGAAGTGCTTACCTATTGATCTATCTATTAGTATACTATTAGTTCAAGGGAAATAATCGCTGGTTTTAATGCTCGTTTGTCTCATTAATTTTTAAAGATGTAAGGTAGATAACTCTCTTAGCAAGGGGCGTAATTCCGTCAGTTTTAACAACCAAAAGGAGGAAGGAAAATTCTGCTTGACTAGAAACTTCACATCGGTAATAACGATCTCATCATCATGAAAATTTCTAGGATAAACTTTCAGGATAGTAGTTTGCCTGTAAATCAGATATTTTACAAAGGTGTGCACTGTTGTTGTTTGTTTTTTTTTAAAAAGAAGTTTTATTCCAATGATCATTAAGGTTAGGTCAACGATACCCCATTCACAACTCGGTAAAAGGCAAGAGGTGAGAGAAACTAGAGGTGTTGGATATTCTCCAATATGTATGGATAATGACAGAAGCCTCCGTTACAGAACGTCTTTATTAGGGTCCGTGTTATTTTAGTCGTAGTGGGATTATCCATGCAGCAGGCTGGGAAGAAAAACCCAAACCAAACCAAACCAACTGATCTTGACAGGGATTTAGACTCTGAAAAAAAAAAAAAAACACATCAGAATAACGGGAAAGCCTAAAGGGAAGAATGAATCCATCTCTTATGATTTTTCGCCTACACTGCGCTATGTTGATATTCTAATATTGTCTCGGATCTTTCCGAAGTTGGACGTAGACCAAAGTTTTTACTGACTTCTCCACGAGCTTGTCAAAGGGATAAAATTCTTGTTTTCAACATCCAGTCCGCCATCTCTACTATAGACAGGATTTAGCGAACTGGTTTAAAATGGCTATTCGACCAGCTGAGTTCACAGAGGCTTAGACAACCAAAAAAAAATGGTTGGTTTTGTATTAATGCATTGCTCAAACTGAAGGTTTCAGAATTGTGGGAGCCAACAAGCACTACTACGATTTGAAGTCTGACGCGATACCAGTGAAACTTAGGTGGAATATTGGTCTGCTGAAACCAGCTAGAAGCATCCCAAGTTGATTTTACCTACAGACGCTTGCTCGTAATAGGCAAAGTGCTGTTTTAAATAAAAATATCCGATTCACAGCATAAAGTAAACAGTGTGTACCAACGTCTTACTGAGAGACTTTGACCGTCGAAACACCACAGGCTGGCAGAACAGCATAAGACAGTGTCCAGAACCTTGGCAAACTTCTTACAGAAATTGGACTGGATTCGCAGAAAGTTGTCGGTTAGGATGCGACAGTTGCTTTGGCATAAAACAGGCCTAAATTATGCCGTGGACAACTTAGATACAAAACAAATGGTTGGGGGGCACTTTAAAAGATCGAAAACGTTTTCATTATAGATGTTGACGATGGGTCTCGGTGTCTAAAGCGGGCACGGTCTCTGCCAATTCTTCGAAGGTGACTGGCGAGTCAGGCTGCTTCATAGCGTCAAATTGTCGAGAATGTGTTTAACAACGAAACTCGATTTCTTAAGACTCAAAGAACACTTGATAACGACATTCATCAGCACAAAGCATATAAAAACAAGAAATTGGGGACTACACGACCGCCACTGCAATTGAACGGGCAGCCTTCGTAGTCCGGCAGGTAAAGTGCTTTCAGCTGCGGACAGTTAAGAGTTGCCACAGGTTTATTTGGCATGGCTCCGTCAGAGAATCCAGAAGATGGTTCTATATAAGTAAATAATTCTGTTTTCTGTTTATAGTAATGGATGTTCAAAGTCTTCGTGCAGTCGAAGTAAAACTAAATGAACTGATGTTACCAGGGTAAGTTGTATGAGCCGGTAACGAAGTGAATGTGATGTTTTCGAGTGGTACAGAAGCCTGCCAGTGTTCCATGCACTAAGGAATCGATGAGATTTGGGGGTCTACAGAAATAAAACATGAAGATCTTTTAAAAATATCTTTTGCGGGAGAGAAAATCACCAGGGTCTGAACCCACAGAGGGGTTTAACCGAGACGATATAACCCCACGCTGCGGGCGAACAAATGTAGATAATCAGAATAAAGATGGTAAATGAAGATTCGGGTTAGGTAACTTTGTTGGAACGGGAAAAGACTAGTTGCAGCCATAGCCTACATTGTTGGCTTCACTGGTACCGACCGAGTACTTAATAATGTAGTAATTCCTGCCTCGGGTAAGGACGTATACTCGTGTGAAATATAACTGATATATTGAGCGAAGGTCGTGCCAAAACGATGGAGACTATGTTGGATCTATTAAACAGAGATATTGTAACATGGCACAACATACCTTTCCATACAACCAACCGCAACGCTGACACAATAAATCGGTTAACAACGCTACTGTTAATTATTAATCGTAGTATATTACATTTCGCAATTCAATTTAAGCATTGTTTGAATATACTAGAGTTGCATTAGTTCATTTTAAGGCCACGAACCTGCTGCTGGAAACTACGTTTCAGTAATTATTGATGTACTGCTATCGCTTGCTTCAGCTTTATCACAGATCCGTCTTAATACTGAAATTACGGGAAAATCCAGATATTTAAACATCAGTTCTTGATATTTCCCATTCATCCGTCAAAAGTTAAATTTCAACTGGATTTTAATGAAGGCTGGTTAGTGAAGATTAGCATCTGAAAAGAGACGATGGTAAAGTGCTACGGAGGCACTCGCTGAACTGCTTCATCTTTGCATGTAATTCCTGTATATATATTAAAAAAACAGTATAAATCGTTTCAGCCAGTTTCATTCAGACTTCCTCCGGATGGGGAAGCTGCTTTATCTTATGCGGAGTTATTCTAAGACAAGCATCTTTAACAAAAGCTATTATTTAATCCCGTATAGAGCCAATCACTTTTCGATTTTTGTGTTTGGTAAGCAAGAATTTTCTATAAATTTCAAACTTCTGAGACAAATAGGATGGCAATCTCAGGAATATTAAAATAACCATTGCATAAACGTTTTTTTGGGGGGGTTGCGGTATCTTTTGAAAGATGAATTAATTTTACGCAAGCGACAGTTATGACGTCACTTACCAATCTTATTATCTCAAATCGTACGCAGTCTTCGGTTGGCGCATTGGTGGACCTCAAACCTAAGAATCTAACATCGCCTCTTTGTTGCTTAAGAGATTCCTATACCCACCCGGCTCGTGGTGAGGAACGTGGCGGCCATGGTGGCGATTCCAAAGAAAAATAGAAAATCAATTTACTGGATGGTCGTGATATTCTTCCAAAGTATTTTGCGCTTCACCTTCACTTAAGAAAGGGGAGAACACCTCGGAAACTACGCACGTTGCTCGCATTCAAGTGTTGTTATATCTTTTAATCTAATCCGTATGATGCTGAAAGCTGATATGTTCGCTTTGACATTTATATAGCCATTTAATGCTGAGAGCAGAGTTACCCCCACCCATAGTTTCAGGGAACTTTATTGCGATAAGCGGAAATGCCCTCACGTCTTTGAACGCCCCCTTCTCCGATCTAATTCCTAATTTCATTTTTTGGCGGATAACTGAAACTTCCAAGCCCCCCCCACACACACCACACACCACCACCAAAGGTTTAATTAAACGCCGAAAAGAGTTAAGTCGATTTCTTTGTTGGTTTCGAACATAGAGAAAGAAGAATCGAACCGTCATTGCGCGGCAGGGGTTCTGTCTGGAAGCCACATCTTCGCGAGGTGCGACATGAAAAGAGGCAGACCCGGCTGCTGTTTAAAAAAATACTAATAAATGTTCCATATCGTTGTAGATCAGGAACGTCTTGTGGATGCTTAGCATGTTGGTAGAATCGTTAAGTAAAACGTGGCTGTTGTTTTACCTTGACTGGTCGAGGCAGAGATTGGTCAGCGGCTGGTCTGGAGCCAGTGCATCTCGGCTGTAACTGAGTCTTGCGGCTACTGCCGCCTTTCAACTACTATCGCGATTTTACTTCTGGCATTTGTCCAAGCCGCCAATGTGGAAACGGTTTAATGGATAAATATTGCAATGAACCCGTGTCCGGATGGATGATGCGGACGATAGTGTGCGAACAAAAGTGTAGGTACTCCACTCGTCTTTAGTCATGCGAGAATGCAACTGGTGAATATGTACTGATTTTCTGTTAGCCAGATTGGATCGGTATTATATACACTCAAAATGGCCAATTGGTTACCATGGTATGTTCTGTTTTTTAAAAAAGAATATGTACAATGCCTCAATTATAAACCTTGCAACCCCATCAACTGTGCCCGGATATCTACTGATATGACTGGAAAATAACCTACTAGAATGGTAAACCGTTCTTATGATAGGTTTCGGGTATTAGCAGTTTACATTTAGACGTATAGTAATACGTTTCCAATAGGTTCAATAGTTACTCGTTTACTGCCAGTTTTTGTCTGCATATTTGCAGATTTGTTGTTCTTCTATTTGAGTGGTAAGAATACATTGTACGGAACGTGTTTACTTCGTAATAGTAGTGGGATACCTTTCCCTGCATTTGCTGATGACGAATTGAATTCATTGACTGGAAACTATTTTTTTTTAAACTTATTTATTTAACTGTTCTGTAAAAATTACTCAAAAGGGCATGATCGCTAAAGATGAAAATGGCAAAGATTTTGCAAAAACAGCGAATCATTAAACTTCTGGAAAGTTCTCGAATGTTTCGGATTTAGTGACAACTAGAAATATGTTGCTAGGACAGTGGTTAGGTCGTGGATTTGTGAGCAGTGGTCTGGGACCAATGGAGTCTGTCCACGTGGTTTTTTTGTTTTTTTTGATCTGCCTCCAAGAAAATTTTCGGATGGTCTGTGAAAAGTATTGGCCGGACAGTGGCGCGAGCTTTTGAAGTCTTCCCCGTAGAAATGGTCGGCAGTGAGAACTTTTCGGAATGCATTATTCGAACCATTTTGGCTTGACTAACCACGACGGTTTCACTGCCCGTCGTGGCCATTTCCTTACGTCTCACTAATATCTTACCGATAGCATTTACCACCTTAATCCTGACGAATCAAGCTGGTTCTAAGACCTTTCGCGGAAGTCGAAGCCATTGGAAAACTGGAACATTTTATAGTACTAGATTTGTCTTCATATGGCGTAGACAGGCAGAAAATCTGTTTTGGAGCTTCATGGATACGACTAATCTTGTTGAAAGCTGGATCCAGTACTTTGACTACCATCCCATTTTTCTCATCCCCTCCGATCAGACTGGAGTTCCATACGAGTTTAATTTGCTGTCGAACAGTACATACAAAGCTAATAAGTGAACCTGCCATGTGAGGACTATACCATGCTGAGAAAAATAAAATGGTGTATGCTTTCTATTTCAGACTCGGTTTAAAGTGAAAGTTCTATGGTTCCAAGTCATTTTTTCAAGAACGTTATTTCCAATTCTACTGAACATTAAAATCTATACGAAAACGAACGTTTGAAAAATATTTGTACAAAAGCCGGATTCCAAGAATGGAGAAATGACAAATTTGCTGGCTGCAGTAAAGAAACAACCATGTGTAATATTTTGGCGTTTATTTGCTGGCTTTACTGAAAGTCTCTCAACTGGAAACTTTGTGATGTCAGAATTAGAGCTGTTCGATAAGAAGTCTGTTAATGGCGCACCGGGGGTGATACGGTGACACGTGTTGTCAGAGAGGAGCTGAATCTAGCCAATTTAGTTTATCCCTCATGTGGTACGCAAAATGGATTCTTGACAATGACGGATGATCCGTCTGTGTCGTATCAACGGATATCAGCAAATGGATATTTTTTTTTTGTGTGTGTGTGTGTGTGTGTGGAGCGACCCGCGCAGAGAAGGTAGATGGTGAATTCTTTATCGATATTTATGCTATTTGATTTTTCATCTTAATTTTCCTTTTCCGGCAATTATTGGACATTCAGAGGCAGCCTGATTGCGTGCTGCTGACTAAAAAGGGAAAAATTATTGATTATACTTCATTGTTTCATAGTGTTACCCACAGAACTTGAACAACAAATTGTAATGGGCTCAGAGCCAAATATGTCGTTTTTCTCGTGGATTTTCAATCATAAAATGGTCATTTTACTTCACAAACGCAAGCGGGCACATTGCACGCGCCGACCGCGGCTGCTGTACGCGCCAGTGAACAGGGGTCCCACCCGTTTGACAGAAGTCATTCTAAAAAACTTGCAATCGCCTGAAGTCAGTCAGTAACGAGGAACTGACAGTTTAGATTTCCCGGAAATAATTGGTAAATTATTGATACTACAATACCTCGTAGTTAATCTGCATGTTCCTTTGATTTCATTTTTTTCCCCATCAGTTTTAAAGCTGAAGAAGAAGGTGAACATAACTGGCAAAACGATTAGGGGCTCGGCCATGTCAGGATCTTCCGGGTAGTGCGCTTGAAAATTTACAACAATCTGTACGCCGAGAGCTTGCGTACATTGCTTTAAAAATGAGGAATAAGCGATGCGGTCGCCGGTTCCCAAGATGATGCATTTGTGACTGACGTCATCTCTCTCTGTTCTGACGTCATCTTCTCTGTGCTGACGTCATCTCCTCTGTGCAGACGTCATCGCGCTCTCTCTGTAATGACGTCATCTCTCTGTAATGACATCATCTCTGTAATGACGTCACCACTTTCTGCTCTGTAATGACGTCATATCTCTCTCTGTAATGGCGTCACATCTATCTGCTCTGTAATGACGTCATCTCTCTCTCTCTCTCAACAGTTCTATTCAAGCTAAAACGTTTCTAGCTGTGGTGTAAAAGTTGTAGCTAGATCTGTTCCACGCTCGACCATCGTATCTGTTTATCTTATTCTACACCTGTAAGAGTTTGTGAGAGAGGTAGCCAGCCGGCCAGCGTACCCTTCCCAGTAGGCTGGGTACTTGCTTCAGAACAGGTTTCTCGTTAGAAGTTACCTCGCGTCCGGTTATAGCAGAACGTTTTCCGTCGTTAACTCAACCTATTTCTTCAAATGTCTCTATCCGATTTATGGTGCCGTCGATTGATGGATGCGGGCTGTAATATGCCCTAAGCTTTCGGTTCACTGCTGTGACAAACTTCAAATCAACGGGCTAACTGTTTCTTCGATTGTTGCCAATTTGTTTATACAGGTGTGACCTATAACACGAGAAGATTGACAGACACTTAGTTGGATGGCTTTGTAATTCAGATTATTGTGTTATTATTCTTGTAGTGAAGCAGCCCTTGAACAATTAAATCGCTCAAAGACTTTATTACTGAATACTTGAAATTCATTTATGAATCGCAAAGAAGATAAGACGCGTTTTAAAGATAACGTACATACACACTGATCTAGGAAACTACTTTTTTGTATGATGTGGGATTGTAATCTGGAGGCAATACGTTTACTTACCTTTCATTTCAAAAAGTATAATGTTAATAATAATGCAAGTTATTTGGATGAGAAGAGGAAACAAATTAAAATTAGATTAGAGCTTATACAAAGGAAATTTTATTATTTGTTTTAATTCCAAGTTTGTTTATTTCTTTAATAATTAACACATCACCACCTATCCTTTGTTCTTAAGAAATATTCAAACCAAGTGGCATGCAACTCGGTAACACATTACACTACTTACAATAGTTATTACTTTTGAATGTCAGCTATAGTTCTCTTTGTTATCTCCCTTTTCTGTAATCATCCGCGAGCTTGGCGCTATCCTATCGCCATCTTGGATACTTTCGATATTAGATTGATAGTTGGTTAACGGGGCACGAGATAATCTTTCACAGATGCGAACACCGGTTAAGGGAACCCATGTAATCACCGGTAAGATGATGGTGATGTTTTAAGATGGCTGTGGTGCCTCAAGTAAAACGGAATTTTTTTTTATGCATTTAAGCGGAAGTTGCGGCTTTCGGCCGGTTCTGGCTTATAGCCGAATGGCCGCCTGGAGAGTGACAAGCGTTTCTTCAGTCGGTCTGACGGAGCGTGTTCCGGAGAGATGGTACTATCTCCTTTTCTAAAGATGAAAGAGATGCTCTCGCTCTCTCTTCGCGTGCAACTCGGAGGGCGTTCCCTTCTCGTTATTTCATTACCCCGACAGATGCCTTACAAGGTCATCCCGGGGGGGGGCTTGAACGAGAATACCGTACAGGCGACAGATAACCGCCCGTCCGTCATGATAATCCGCGTTAATCTCAAAAGCTCTGTGTTTTCTTAAAATTGGCCACCGGCGGGAGGATAATGCTCAATAGAAGTGGGGGGTGAGAACTGCACGGTTCGGCTCCCCGCGCTGTCGATACCACAGACCTGTCTCTCTCTTCCTGCTACGTCTCGCTCGTCTAATCTACATCCGACGGCTGACGTGGGGGACCCACGTTTAATATCCATCCCACGTGCCAACCCTTTGATCAGTTCCCGCGGTCTCGTTCAAAAAAGAAGAAGAAGAAGAAGAGAGAGATGCTATGGGCTAAAAGGACGCACGCGCTCCCAAACCGACAACGGGTATCGTCTTGGGACGGCGCATTTCTTCAGCAAACTCGGGCGAAGTCTTGATTCCTCTCCGTACTGAGCCGCCAAATCGACAGGTTCGCCTAGAATATTTCTGGCTCCCGGCCACCCCCAATTCTCCCCTCTCGCTCCGCGCGTGACCCTCCCTCGGACGGATATCCACTTCCTCTCGAGTTTTTCGAGAGTGGAGCGCTAATACAGTGCCAGAGTTTATCAGGAACTATACGACCTTAATACGATGGATCCCGAAATTTGGGGATCTGAAATATCATCAATGAATTAAAAGTAGAAATAGGAGAGGAAATGTTGAACAGACATTTTATTTTCCTTAGAAGTAATCCCAATACCTTAAGACTGCGCATGCGCGTCGATTGGCGAAAGCGAAAGTGCAATTAATGCTTTTTCTTCCTGTAAACCATACTTTCGCAAGACTTCCGCTGTACTTTTGACTTTTCCGTTATGTGGCTTTGTACGGATTTCATATCGTCTATCAGAAGCTTCATCTCTGTTACTTCTGCCTGACAGTCGACTGCGCCGGAATGTCTCAGAATGCGGTAGTACATATCTAGAGCGTTTGTTTCCTCGTTGGTGATGTTGCCATCTGCTGGGCCCTGCACCATCTGGTTCGTGTTTTCCATGAGTCGGCGGTGGTGAATATCGGCGATGAACTTCGGAGGCTGTGCGGGAACAATCGGCGCTAGTCTCGTAAAATGCAAAGAATTGTAAATGTGTACCTTCAAAACAGAAATATTAATAATGGTTAGAATTGCGTGTGATTAGTTTGCATTGAGATGTGGACTAGTAATCTAAGAAGACGACAAACACTTGTTTTTGAATAATAATTTGCCATTTTTCAAATGAGCTGGAATTCTCTGATATGCCACTATCTGGTGTTCGACGTCCGCGCTATGGACGGAATTCTGCCGGTACAGCGTCAGTGTTCACACGTGCGTCAATGTCTTGTGTCGCCATCAGTATCCAACTCGGCTATATGGTACCATATCCCAACTCAAGAGAAACGGTAAGGATCTTGGTCCACTCCTGCAGTTTGATTTAGTCTCATGCAGTCAGAAGTTAGTCTGCATATATTTTTTTTTTGCTTACACGTGCGTCAATGTCTTGTGTCGCCATCAGTATCCAACTCGGCTATATGGTACCATATCCCAACTCAAGAGAAATGGTAAGGATCTTGGTCCACTCCTGCAGTTTGATTTAGTCTCATGCAGTCAGAAGTTAGTCTGCATATGTTTTTTTTGCTTAAGGAGCAGTCGGCCACCAGGTTGTAATTCACATTTCCGCAAGCCCTTCCCCTTCTGGTTTGCATACAATTTTTCTTCCATTTTCTGCTCTCTCGCTTCCTGTGGCATGGTAGATTACCTGGTTCAATCCCTTGTATCTTCAAATAATTGTTTAAGTGATCCGGAATTACCGGTGGACCATTATCACTTATAACTGACTGGGTATGCCATATATTGGCAATTTATCCAGACAGTTTATGGCTGCCACTAATGTTAACTGATCTTTCATGCCGTCAACTACCGATGTATTCTCTGTTTAGGAATGGTCTCATAAAATCAATGGAAATAACTCGCGACAGACCATTTGGCAGCTCTGAACGTCTTACCAATTCTGGCCTGGGTGGCTGATTTACTACTTGACATGCACACAAAAATCCATTTGGTTTCTGACTTGTAATCTCTGCCAAGCTTTCATACCTTCTCTCGAACTTTCTGCTATTTTAATAATTCCCCACTCACCCTCGCAGTGGGGTTTAAGAGTTAGATTACTTAAAAATACTTGTGGCGTGTCACTCTTTCAAAGGCCGTTCTTTATAAGTACTTAAATCCCTCAGGATCCCAGGCCAGTGATGATGCTACCTTTCGTTGGAGAGTGGTTTTATCTCAAGATCCGTCAGACTTTGAATAGCAAAACACACTGCCCGAAATATTCCACCACATCGCGCTTCTGCCACAGAGCATTCGCAGGTCTAGCTAGACTAATAACATCGATTATAAACTGAGCGTCTACATTTACATCAAAATATGCTAATGTCGATGTTCTCCTCTGATTACTTATCTCATCTTTTGGAAGTAAGAAGAAGAAAAAAATTGTTTTTGTCCCTTGCGCATTTTTTTTTTCCTTCTCAGAGAATGTGGAGAGATTGCGGACAGGTTTAGGATGGACCGGGCACTGTAACTGACGATACTTTGTGTCAGCTTCCGGACTCTGTATATCTGAAACAACTTGCACTTTAGACTGATCTGGAGCATTTCTTTTAGCACACAGTGCAAGTAACATTACTTTAATTCTGGCGTATTAAACTTTATTTTTCCTTTCGTGTAGCGTAAGTGCGTTAACTCGTAGACGATCCAGTACCTTCTAGGTTATTCAACTTTTTTTTAAAATTAAATTTACATAAACAGTTATATGATCAGAATATTATGGACGCCGCTAGACCCTTGGAAGGAGTCACCGTACTATATTTAATACATTTCTGGTGCAGTAGTAATGGAGAGGAAAATTCTCGCGTCTTTTAGATCTCTTTGTTCGTTGCAAATGCGGTCATTTATAGAGATTCTTTAGCATTTCTTTTGTCTAGGGGTCGCCTCAATGCTTTAAAATCTAACTTACTGTACGCTACGCTTCATTTAGGCCCTGTGATGTCCACTGCTTGGGTAGGAAATCTCTCCTGAATCACTGCTCCATCAACAATGCTAACTGCAGCGCCCATTAAAGGGGATAGATCCTGTGATCGTTTCCGTTGGCATGCTTTTCAAAACTTATAAAAATTCCGATCGTAGAAGTTTTTTTTTTTTTCTTTTAAAAAAATAACCTCCCTGTTCGGCTGGGACAGCGGTACTAGGCGTTTAATCGGATTTATTTTAATTTTCCAATCGCTTTGAACAACAACAACAAAAAAAAAAACATTCCACGAACTCTTGTTAGATCTAGAACATGAAGAAAAGGAAGCTTCATCAAGGTTGGAAAAGGGTTACTTCTGCAAAGTCTTTATATATTTTTTTCTCTGTAGTAAGATAGACTTTAGACTACGCCCCACCCCCCACAACAACCCCCTGTTTTTCTGGGTCCGTACTACGACAAAAAGGTAAAACGTTTTCCTTTTTTTTTTTAAAAAAAAAAGATAAATCTTTACTGACAGCGAAAGTGTTTTATGAATGCGAAACAATATTTAGTCACCTCGAACCCTTAAAGCAACTAGTACCAGACAGATTCGTGGTACCAGTTAGGATAAGGATCACTTAGAATTAAGGAAGAAGCAGTTTAAGTTTGAGTAGGAAAAAAACAAAAAAAAAAATCAACTTAAATGCAAATGGAAATTTTGAGGTAAATGGTTTCATCGTCAACAGAAAATAACTTATTAAAATGTAAAAGAAAAAAAACAACAACAACAGCAATATGGTTGACAGAGAACGGGATATTGCGAATAGCGTGCGGATTAATGACAAATTCAATAAAGAAGAAAAAGTATATTTGATGAGAAGGGGAGACCGGGACTAAGTTACAGGAATAAGTTGTTGCTGCACCAGTAATTTCTAATTAAATGCACAGATGAGGCTATAATCGACCTCACGATCTTACGTATAGATGAGGCTGAAATCGACGGCATGTTCTCGTATACGAGCTATAATCGACGTCACATGCTTCTGTATAGATGAGGCTGAAATCGACATCACGTGCTTACGTACAGATGAGGCTGAAATCGACGGCATGTTCTCGTATATGAGCTACAATCGACGTCACATGCTTCCGTATAGATGAGGCTGAAATCGACATCACGTGCTTACGTATAGATGAGGCTGAAATCGACGGCATGTTCTCGTATATGAGCTATAATCGACGTCACATGCTTCTGTATAGACGAGGCTGAAATCGACATCACGTGCTTGCGTATAGATGAGGCTGAAATCGACGGCATGTTCTCGTATATGAGCTACAATCGACGTCACATGCTTCCGTATAGATGAGGCTGAAATCGACATCACGTGCTTACGTATAGATGAGGTTGAAATCGGCGGCATGTTCTCGTATATGAGCTACAATCGACGTCACGTGCTTTCTGTGTAGATGAGGTTGAAATCGGCGTCATGTTCTCGTATATGAGCTTATACTCGACGTCACGTGCTTCTGTGTTGATGAGGCTGAAATCGACGGAATTTTCTTATATATGAGGCTGAAATTGACGTCACGTGGTTTGACCTTCAATCCAGAACTCAAAGTATATGTCTGTCAGTCAGTGATTACAGGCTATCTTTAAGATTATTTAGGAATTACTGGTGCAGAAACAGCTAACCTCTGTAACAGATAGCCCTGGTTTCCACTAAATGGAAAGTCTGGTTGTTCAAAACAGGTGTGAGGTAGGTGTCTAATAATAAAATTAACTCATTACTGTTTGCTTTGAACCCACACTGGGTGAATCTTGTCAACATTCTGACAACATTTACTTTAGATCTATTGTCCACTGACTGCCTCACGATTTAGTAAGATTAAATTCTGACCTCAGAGATTGCCGGGTATTTACATTCCAAGATGGTGGAGTTTATTTTTTGTGTTGTTTTTACTGGTAAAAACTTTACCATTCACCTAAATCGGTGAGGGACAACTTTTGACAATACAGCTCATCAAACAAAAAAAAAGAGAGAGAAAGCAAATGACAATTGTTTCCAATGCATAAAGGTAGACCCGCGTGTTCCAAAAAAAAAATCCCGAAACGTGAACTTTTCTGGCACTGAACGAACTTGGAAACCTGCGTACAAATCACTTCTCTCAGTTAATCTGATCTCTGTAGGCGACCCATTACTCTTTCTTCTATAAATTGGCTACGCACGTGGTGTAAGCCATTTCAGAAATTCTAGGCGCCTTTTTTCAAAAGGTCCTGTCAGGGAATATTTCTGGTAAGAGCCTCAAGTGTTTTGTAGACAATTTACCGGGGGGGAGAGGTAAGCAGCGCTGTTACGTGCTACTTGTATCCATTAGCAGGTGCACGTTAAAAGAGGGCCCATCATTAGACAGGGAGAGAGAGAGAGAGGGAGGTAGAGAGATTATGAGAGAGAGAGAGAGAGAGAGAGAGAGAGAGAGAAGAGAGAGAGATGGAGAGAGAAGAGAGAGAGAGAGAGAGAGAGAGAGAGATGTCGAAGTGCTTTAGGTTTAATCATACCACAAACCAGCGCATTTTGCAGAGTAGTAGAAATCTTAACCGACTACATCACCGCTTAATCACTAACTTTCCTGTTGGTGGCTTCCCTCATTTAATAAAGGCGTAATTATGCAAATGACTTCCGCCCATAAGTGCCACTGGAAGCATGTACTCTCTTGGCGACACCCGGCTTTACATAAAACCTATGTTCAGCCCACAGTCTACCATCAAGAAAAGAGGTTCATGGTTATGTAGGCCTAATCTGGAATGTTGGATAGACAGAATTCGAGTTTGTCGAAAGACGTCTGAAATTTCTTGGGTTCGTTTCCATTTAAAAAGTTCATTTCTTACTAAAGTATCAACAAGGCTTGCTAGGATACGGTGTCCACGTGCCTCCGGTAGACCGCATCACGTACCACACCTCTCATGTGATATTGTCCACGTGCCTCCGGTAGATCGCACCACGTACCACACCTCTCATGTGATATTACCGTAGATCTCGATGTATGCACGCCGATAATTTGGCCCATATTTTATACCTTGAGTTTTGGAGTTGGTTTATACAAAGATTGTCACACACGACGCTTAAAATATGTATTTCAACTCAATACAATACGATCGACTTCTGGTCAAGTCTCAGCGCGTGACAGACGCCGTCAATGGCGGTGCCAAAAACAGAAAAGCACATAGGATACAGGGCTCTCTCATTTCACAGATTCGGGCGAAGAAAACGATTTTCTCCCCCCAGGCTTTTAGAAAAACAGGTTTCTGAATGCATTCTCGGGCATGCTTTTCGTTAATATAGAGTAGCTGAATTAGTGCCAAATAGGCGAGGCATATTTTAGTATTGTTGTAATAGTGTCGCATCAATTAGTACACTCTGGCTGCGGCTTATCGAGAATGTAAGTCGCCGCTAAGGTCACAGTGAACGCAGTATAAGATATTAATTACCTGCTGATTGATTGAGTAACAAAGACATCTGACACTCACCAGGTGTTCTCTGGTTTGTGTACTTTGATACACTTGAAATGCATGACGAATGTAAAATCCACAATGACATGGTGAATGAGGCTCTGTTCCCAAGAAATGCCAAAGACATGACGTATGTAATCATGTGTAGTAAGCATGTGAGAGCTATCTCGGGTAAAGAGAACACGAGAAGGCATAATCGTGCAGATACATATGCGGAGTCATTCCAAGTAGCTTTTCATTTCTGGGCCATGTCGGCTACCATGATGACTCCTTCCTGGAAATAAATAGGTCCGACTATGTTTATTATCAGAGGAAAATACATCGGTGCTTTTACTCTTTCAGAGGGGGGTCGGCTTATGCATCAGTGATATACTAAAACCACATATTTTACCGTGGAAAGTAGGTGTAGGCTTATACTCGGGGTTGGCTTATACACCAAGATCTACGGTAAGTTTGGAGAAGAAACGAAAGAATTATACTTCATTCCTGGGTACCCCAAAACCCTGATGTGAACACCAAATAAGTCAGGAAACCGGGATGCTCCAGAGAGGGATGACGTAGTGTGGTGTTGCTTCATCGTACAATATTCATCGCACTGCCATTTCTAGGGCAATAATAAGGGTACCATCAAAGTGGCCATTTCATGGAGAGACTCCGTTCAGGTGGCTCCAGGGTTACAGCTTCTTACCACCAACGAGTCTACATTCTATCCAAACGATGGATGGGCTAGAATCTGGAGACAAACTCGACAACGATTAGCTAACTGCGCCCCTGCCAACTAAGATTGATTTGGTGCGGAAGCCTCATGGTGTGGAGTGGCATTAAAGTTGGCCGAAGAACCGGCGGGATGCCTTGACTAGTGTACGATGCAGGGAGAGCATCACATTGGTAGCCGTCTCATCAGTGAGACTCTCCCCCCAAACTTCATCTTCATGAACGACAGCATTTGCCCACCGCTCGCACGGTGTGGTCCGCAAGATCTCCAGCCCCTGGACCCGATCGAGAAAGTTCGGGCATCCCAGGATAGCGTGTTTGCGGTCGTCACGTCCGCCCACTACAGTCTGTTAATGAGCTGGAATTCCTTGGTCTAAGACTGACGCCACATTCCGCAGCGACGACTCGATCGTCTGATGTGATCGACATCAAGACCTGTACAGCTTCTCGTACCAGAGTCCACACGCTACCAAAGTCTTTTCTGTCGATGCCACACTAAGTCAAGATCACAGCCGTTTTTCAACACACATTTTGACGTAGATAACAGTGTCGCCACGTTCTCGATAACCGTTCTGTTACTAGCCGGAGAGGCTCTGGGCAACAACAACACAAACAACAAAACAACAAAACAAAAACAACAGAAGGGGGGAGCAGTTGTCTGGGCACCACGAGATCGGTTTGGTTTCGCCAGCAGAATCCCAGACCGGAAAAACAGCGGCAGGTGACGAGAGAGACAGCTGGTTTTACACTTACCTTTTGCGAACACTCGTAGAACGGTTTTACTGTCGGCGGAAGGCGGTGGCGGACTTTTTCCTTGTAGTTCTTCCCCAGAATTTCGCTCCCTAATTTAGGCGGGGGAAGGGCGCTGCCCGGTTCGGCGCCACTGTCCGGTCGTCTTTTCTGCAAATGAACCAACTGTCTCTTCAGATTTTCCAAACCGTGTTTATGTATAACAGCCATGGCGTGTTTCCAGTGCGGGTACTCTCCCTCGTTGAGCACCCTCAACGTGTTGGCGGACCCCACGCGTCGAATGTCGTTGGGAACCCGGCGCTTTATCTTATGCAGTTTCTTTCCGTCTTGCAATTCCCAAGTCTCGCTGAAGGTGCCTATGTATTTTCCGGATATAGTCCACAGACGGATGGTGCGGTCGTCGCTGGCGGTTAAAATCAGTCTTCGGTTGTCGATGTAGTCGATGTGGTGTATGCTTCTTGTGTGCACGCGAAAGGAATTCAGCATGAACGGGTACTTTACGGTCTGGTCTGGTCTGCTTGATTCGGGCGGCAGGATCTTATCTTCGTTCAGACCGAGGTTCTTCGCGTAATACCCTCTCTGCTCCATCCTCATTCTGTTATTCAGAAACGGAAACTTCACTTTCAGATGTCTACTGCTCTTCCTCTGCTCGTTACTTTTCAAGCTTCCCGTGCAGTATTCCTCTATGTCCCAGACTTTGACGTATCCCATCGTGTCTCCGGTGAACAGGTACCGGTTGGCGGAGTCGGTGGCCAACGCGAACACGCTGTGATTGCCTTTGTGGGTGGCGTTAAACTGTCCGAGCAGCCCGCCCTCGTGGTGCAAGGACCACGCCCGGACCCAACCATCAGCCCCTGACGTCAGCATCTTTGCCGTGTGTTGGTTGTTCCGTCGCTTTCTCAGTATCAGTATCTTCTCTATTGCGGCTTCGTAGGCCCCGCTCACCTCGTCGTATTCCTTCCTCGTGAAATCGTCGTCCCCGCCCTTGTGTTCGTTCACCACTGTGAGGAGAGGGTGCTTGTACGTTTCTGACTCCGGTGTTGGGCTCTGGAAAAGGGTCCTGCGATCGGTAGCCTCGTCTTTCAGGCCGTGGCTGAGTAGTACGTCTTTGTCCTCCGAAGGGAGTCCTTGTTCACTTTCTGGCTTTTCATCAGACATCTCGTTAGGGTCCATATCATCGGAAGTAGTTATATCGGACTTGCTGGCGAGCGGCCGGTCCGGCAGCACGGCCTGGAGGATGGTCGACGGCAGTGGATCGCTGTCGCCAGCCGACAGCTTCGACTCAGATATTGGCCCCGTGCACTTATAGGCGTTGAACCGACAGTACACCTGTCCCGTGTCGTGGGACCACAGTATTATATCCCCGTCGTAGGAAGCGGTCACCACCACGTGCGGCGGGATAAAATCGATGCACAGAATATCGGACTGGTGCTTGACTTTCCACTCGTGTTGTATCAGCTGCCCCTCGATCGTGGCGAACACGGTGACGCTCCTGTACCACCCAACTACGAAGATCTGCGATTCCACGTGCAGGAGGCCGGTGACGGCCCCGGTCCTGACCGACAGCTCTTCGAGACAGGCCCCGTTGTTGAAGTTCCAGATCTTCACCGTCCCGTTCATCGCCCCCGTCAGCAGCCGTCGCATCGAGCTATCGAAGGTCATCGCCGTGATCTCGACGGACTCCTCCAGCCCCTGTCTCTTGACAGAGTGCGCGTTGACGAACTGGATGATCTTCTCCCCGCTGACCACATCCCAGACACAGACGACGGAGCCCCAGCAGGCGCTTACCACCACTTCGAAAACCTTGTTGTACAGGGCGCCCACGACGCGCCTGGGGTGCGACACAACTTCGCAGAACGTGTCATCGCGGGACTTCGCACCGATAACTGCCAGCACATTGTTCGCGATGATGAAGTTATTGAGGGCCGTGCTGAAGTGGACGGCCGTGGCGGGGACCGGCCCTATCCGAATTACCTTCCCACCGAGAAGACACTGGACAACCGAACAGTCTCTCAGACTGAAAACATAAACTGTATTTCCTCTGTCGATGCTGATGATCTGTCCCAACTTGCTGTTGACTATGACCTTACATATTGGCAGCCGATGCTCTCTGATTTGAGCAATTGGTCGTATGGTGAGGTACGGGTTCCAAAGCCGTATGCAATAGTCCATCCCTCCCGTGATGATCACGTTGTACTCCCGAGAGTAATCTACGCAAGAGATCCCTTTCATCACACGATAGTAGGCTGTTGTGTGCCGTCCTTCCAGATCACCGACGTACATAGACGAATCCGGATGATTTGAACACGAGACGAAACAATATATTTCAGAAATATACCTGATCTCGCTCACCCAGTCGTTGTGAATTTCTGGGATTCTGAGGTACTTGATGGCTGGGAACTTTCCACCTGCTACATCCGACAATGTCACCTTAAGATACTCGTTTTTCTTTCTGGTCTTGGGCCCGAAAATCTGTATATCGAGGGCGTGCTTCAGGACCAGCGCGCATACATTCCCTTTGGTGTCCCCCCAGAAAATCTTCGCGTTGTTTTGGTTGGCACTGTCCACCCAGCAGTACATGCAGGTGATCATGTTCTCCAGGGCCATCACGTGACAGCGGATTTTCAGTTCGATGGAGGTCAGCTCGTAAAAGAGAATGTCGCAGTTGGTGGTGGACATGGCCAGCATGCCGACGTTGAACAGCGTGACCATGTTCGTAAACCAGGGTGAAGAGTAGCAGTCCGCGAAGAGGTCGATCGTCTCCGACCAGACCAGCTTCAGGGTTGGGGACCACAGCGAAAAGTTCCCATCTCTGGAGAGCATGGCGTATCTCCCCTTGCCGTAGTCTATTTTCTGTTTCGCCACCCCTTTCAGCGTTTTCGGTATGAACACTATCTGAACGATGGTGTCGCGGTTGCGCACCTTGATGTACCTGGGCTCCTTCGGGAAGGACTTCTCCTTCAGCAGCTCTATCAGGTAAGACTTGCCCTCGTACTCCGAGAGCATGTAGGTGGAGAACTCGTCCCAGTCAACCTCACCGTCGCAGTTCGCGTCCACCTTCATAAACATGATCTTGATCTCCTGGTAAGTCAGCTCCGTCCCAACCGTCTGGACGATGGCTTTCTCGAAGTCCTCCAGAGTCAGGCCTCGTTCGTTCTTCTTCTTCGCACTTTCGAAAGCGTTCTGCAGTTGGATCATCTTCAACGAGGGGTCGTCGTCGATTCCTCCCGTGTACTCTTCGCTATTCAGTACATTAAAAGTAAAGCCACGCGCCGTGTTGAGGGCGTTGGTTTCTGAATCTTCCTCTTGGTCCGACTGCAGCGGGGTCGATTCGCTAGACTTCCTGAGACTGGCTGCCAGATCTGTGTCGCTTTCCATGTTAGAATAGATCGATCTTTGTGCTCAACTAAATACTGTTAATCTTCCTATATATATATATATATATATAGATTATGCGTGCATACAAAAGCTTCCAAATTCGTGATTGTTTCTCTCAAAACAGCAAATACCCCTCTCTCTCTCCCTCCTCTCTCTCTATCTCCTCTCTCTATCTCCTCTCTCCCTCTCTCTCCTCTCTCTCTCTCTCTCTCTCTCCCTCTCTCTCCTCTCTCTCTCTTTTGTTTAGTAAACGATTAACTAACGCTTTGATTTTACTTTCCCAATACTCCGAATGTCTGACTGATAACAAACGCTAAGCAAGATTTGAACCTGGTGGCGTGACGTCATACACGTGACGTCATACACGGAAGAAAAGAGTTATCTTCATACATCATCGCTAACAGGCAAATTTAAATGTTGGATAGCAACCAACCTGTAAATATGGCCAAGTTTTCCGTCTTTTTTGCTTGTCTTTATACAGTGAATTTTAAAAAAAAATAATAAAAAAACGCGACAATTTTGTGAATCTTTGCTCTAAGAAGTTTTTCTAACGACAGAGCCATTCACCGGATCTGATGCTCAGATTCTGTTATTCGTGTTTTATTTACGCCTTCCAAGGCCCTACTTCGTTGATTAGTGGCCCCTTTAATAATTTGTTAGAACAGTTTCGATATTAGACGCACCAGATTTGGCAGAGCTTTAATGGCCAACGAACAGGAGGTATAGAGATCGCTCTCTTCACCCGGGGACGTTATATTAGTAAGCCCTCCACTTGAATATGAATTTTCCAAAAAAAAAAGAAAAACCTAGATAAGGTGATCTCTCTCTTTCGCGATCGATTACATTAAATCGTTCTAAATGTTTGCCAGGTTTCTTTAAGATAAATGGTGTGGTGT
Source organism: Nautilus pompilius (assembly GCA_018389105.1). Classification (NCBI taxonomy): domain Eukaryota; kingdom Metazoa; phylum Mollusca; class Cephalopoda; order Nautilida; family Nautilidae; genus Nautilus; species Nautilus pompilius. The sequence continues at coordinate 72,344 of JACATO010001428.1, forward strand.
GTGCGTGTGCGTGTGTGTGTGTGTGTGTGAGGGGGGAGAGAGAGAGAGAGAGAGAGAGAGAATGGGGATAGAAGAGAGAAATATGGAGAGATATGGAGAGATGGGGAGAGACAGAGAGAGAAGAGAGAAATATGGAGAGATTGGAGAGATGGAGAGGAGAGAGAGAGAGAGAGAGGAGAGAGAGAGAGAGAGAGAGAGAAGAGAGAGAGAGAGAGAGAGTAGAGAGAGCGGAGATGGGGGAGAGACGAGAGAGAGAGCGAGCAATATGAGAGATATATTAGATCTGAAGTCTCGCGAGCTAGATCTAGAGAGCGAAGAGAATAGATCGAGATCGAGAGAGAGAGAGAGATCGAGAGCTAGCTAGATCGCCCAGCTCTATAGGCTCCTCTTTCTCTCTCGCGCTTGGCTCTCTCGCCAGATCTTTGCTCTCTATTGCTCTCGTTGTTCTGGCGTCCCGCTCTAGCTCTATCATTTAGTCTAGAGAGATTTTCTCGCAGAGTCTCCGCTATGGAGATCCTATTTCTCTCTTTGTCTCGCCCTCTCTCTCTGTCTCTAACTATTTCTGCTATGGAATCTTGAGACTCTCTAGCTCTCTCTTTCCTCTCTCTCGCTCTCTCTTTCTCTCGATCGTCTCTCGAGATCTCTTCTCTCTGTTTTCATCTCTCTCGCTCTAGAATCTCTCTCCCTATTTCTCTCTCTTTCGGCTCTTTTCTCTCTCTCTTCGAGCCTTCCCCTAATTTTCCCCCTCTCTCCCAAAAAAGAGAGAGAGACTTTCAGAAAATAGTTTTATTAAACATTTTTTTGATAATTTATGCTTGTGACAACAGTAGTCGCTTCTGTTTTTCATTTAACAAAAAGTCCATTAAACTGCTTAAGTGTAACAGGTGCTCTCACCATACATTACTAATGTGTATATAGAAGGGGAAGTGCTCTGAAATATTGGTTATGATTTTTGGGAGATACATGTGAAGAAAAGTAAACAGAATTGATACTGTTTTATCCAAAGATTAAGAATTAAATCATTACATTCAGAGGTTTAATTATGCACAATATTTTTAATTGTATGTAAATAAAAACTTTTTTTTTAAAAATTTGAATCATTAAATTTACTTTTTAAAAAATTAATTTCCATTTAAATGGCATTTTAAATAGAATCGCTTACTAAGATATCACCCTAACTTCCTTTTTTTTTTAAAATAACAAAGATATGAATTAAAATTTGAGAAAATATTTAAATGATTTGGAGGGGCAGAACAAGGATCAATATATTTTATGCCCTCCACAGCAATCTGGAAAATGCTGGAGTAGAGTGTTAAGACTCAAGTCCCCTTATCGAAGTGGAGCATGGGTGGAGTTTTCCCCCTTGCTGGCTGGTGGGAGAGAGAGAGAGAGGAGAAAGGTTGATGATGTACGTGTACTAAGAGGGGCATCCAGTCACCAACTTTCTTTTTCGCTGCTGGAGCTTTAATTTCTCCCCCTCAACACCTTGGTTACCTTCACACCATTCTACATCAGGGATGGTGTGGCCCAGCAAATCCAATGCTGAAGATTAAACCAGAGTTTGGGGATATCAATTATTTTATGATTAATGTAAGAAAGTCTGAATGCTTTAAATTATGTATTACAGACTGATAATCATACTAACTCCCAAATCTATATTCAAGATGTCTAGCTTTAGTGGATAACTATACACGGAAATATAATTTAAATGAATTAACCTAATCTTTCAGCTTTCATCCGCCGAGTGATTTGATAAATACAGGTGCCCCTCGATATATGCGAGGGCTGCGTTCCTGAAAAACTTCGCATATCCGGAATACTTCATCAAATGCAAGGTTTACGTTCCTCGACCCTAATAAACACTATGCTAGCCCATACACTGGAGAGATCTGGGTTGTTGGCCTGGATGGTGCATCATCAGACACTGGGGCAGGACGGGCGCCATATGTAGTGGATGTTGAAAGTTTGGCGGAACCGGACTCGAGGTGGCAGACATTTGACCGAGGAACTGCATCCCTGCTCGGCTAACTGTTGCTTCTGTGCATAAAGTTCCCCGCAGGGAGCTGGAACAACCCTGCAGCCCCACCTTTAAACTTTAAGATCCTTTGAAGACTAAGGTTTGCGTCTTTACTTTTCGCACCACTGCCTCAACATCCGAAAAGAATTTCCGCCGGCTTCTTCACCGTTAAATCCTCGATTTGAAAGACAGCGGTCGGTGTGTTCTAGGTCCTCTCCGTTGTCCCGCGCAGTCATCCGTAGGAGGTCCCCCACTCCGACTTCCTCATCGTGCGACGACTTAAGCGGCTCCACGACGTCATTCTCTTCCACGTCGACGGATCCTTCACCTCCCTCCTTGCGTCCAAGAGCTGCCATGTTTCCAAACCGTGTCGGGGAATCGTGGAAATCCTTCGAAGTACTGCACCCGTTCCTTCCACAGAGTTTTCCAGCGGCCATTCGCCGATGATGTCTTCGCTTCGTCCCCGGGAAGCTTCGAATGTTGTCAATAGAATCCGTGATGTCGAAAGACTTCCACGGGGGGTGTGTCAGGGTCGTCAGTGGCATCAAGCATCCGGTAAACCTGCCTGTCCCTCGATGCTTTGAAACCCGGGGCAACTTTGTCTTCTTTACTGATGAGGGGATTCGTTTTGGAATTGTCTTCCGATATAACCCGGCTTCAGCCCTTCCGAGAACTCGGCAGTACCCCCCTCACTTACCGCGCGGCCGTGGAACTTCAGCGCTTTCGCACGCAACACAGTGTCACTGAACTTCGATCTCTTCCTGCTCTCGTGCTCTGCGTACGGAGGGGGTAACATCTTCCCGATCTTTGTAGCCATCTCTGCTGACAGGTGGGCGGCGTGAATTACTACAGAACGAATCTCGTCGCTCGCACGAATGCGAATTCTTCCTCGCAGATACCGAAGTAAAGGTAGTAAAAGATTAGTCGCAGAACTTAAGAGAAAGCTCATGTTATTGTATTTACTGTATTCTACATTTCCACTTCAGCTATCTATTTTTTCAGGACAGAGAGAGATTGTGGAAGACCGCTATGTCCTAGCTCGCGTGATGATGGCTCGGGAAATGAACCTGCGTGGCAATCCATCTTCACACTGAATCATCCTACTAACTCACGTGCTAAAGTAGTCAGATGCTCAACAACAAGGCTAACGCTTGCTTTGCTCTCGTCCAAATATGGATGATTGCAAACTGATAGCACCTATCTTGACTTTAAGGCTCCACATTGGAATCGAACCTTGCATGTAGTTAACTGAGTTCCTGTAAATCCAAAATGACCATTTGAGGAACAGCTAAAAGGGTGAATGGGTTAAATTTTGAGAGCCAATTCGACCTTCGTGCTGAAATACTAAAATGAATTCTAGTAAAGCAAATTTCAAAATTTGAAAATATGCAAAAAAATGAAAGCAGGTTACATTACATGAGCTAATCTTCCAGACTAAAAAAGGAACATTACGACCATAATTTAAGTTTACAGGTAATTCTTGTTTCAGTTCACTTCTAAGATAGATTTCATCATGGTAATTTAAATTTTATACATAATACATTACTGGAAAAGAACATTTTTAAGAATTATTTCTGTTATCCCCTTTTTTGCAATCGAATCTTTAACCAGAAAAGATGAACTATATAAGGCAAACTATTTAATCGCATTAAGGGTATTAACTCGTCTCATAGTTCTTTAATTTGCTACTGATCCCGTTACTAATAGTAATAGTATTGTGGCCAAAGTTTATTGCTGTGAAGTACACTAACCTGAGTCGTCTTATCTTGGCACCGAAGTCTTTACTTTAACTTTTTAAAAGTGGTAACTGGTTTTACCTACTAATTAAATACCGTTTTGGTCACGTGTGTTGCTTCAGAAGTCACGATTTCTTAATAGTTTTTTTCTTTTCTTTTTTTTATTAATTTGTAAATACAATAAACAAATCACCTGGAATTTGTAACTCAAAGGTGAGAACGGTTTGCAAAATCAAATGTAAAACAGTTACTTCCCTTCCATTGCTGGGTTCTAAAAATATTTCTTTTTTTTTTTTCATATTATTTAAATCTAAAATATAACTTTGTAATAAAACTGATATTTATAATGGAAAAAGACTCTGCACGGGTCACTAAAAAATTATTATTATTATTATTTTTTTTTTTTTTAAACTCTACTCCTGTATTTATATAGTTTCTAAATTAACTTTTCGTATAAATCGAAAACAAGGGAGAACACTCGTGTCGCTGTTCCAACAAAGAACGTATCGTTCTCTAAGCTTTAACGAAACCACGATAATCCCGTCAGACATTTTCCAAACTTTCAGTAAAATCTGCTTGCTTATTTTCTAAAAAAAAGTCCATTTCCAGAATTAAGAATATTAAGAATACATGTACTCAATTCGAAAAAAAAAAACAAAAAAACCTTGTATATATATATATATATATATCATGTTTGCCATGGATTTCCTCTTGCTGAAAGAGGTGAGTAAAGATTAACAGTGTCTGGTAGTTGTCACCATAATCCCACTGTTGCGGTTAATGGCAGGATAATCAGTTTCCTAAAATTAATTTCTTTTATGTACTAAAAACGCAGAACTTAGTGGAGGTGCTGACTTGGGAATGCGGATACGAGTGCATCATTCTTCATCAGGAATCCCCTTATTCTTTCGTTATTGTAAAAAATAAATAAATAATAAGTAACTAGGAATATTCGTAATGGTCCCTGGCGCTTCTCTATAAGGCACTTTGCCTGTGTGGCATTATCCTAAGCGCCAACACCTTTAGCAAAGTTGGAATTATCTTCAGAGCATTCTCTATTCATCGCCTTTAGTTATTAGGCTTCTCAAAGCGCAGAGCACTTGCGGTGTGTTCGAGAAGGGCGCACCAGAAAGAAGATTTTCCCATAAAACTTGAGACGTACAACAGAACGGACTGACCCGACTTTTTCCTGTGAGCAGTTCTAGGCTCGCTCCACAAGCAGTTTTTCAGATCCAGACCGATCTTTTTGGTGTGGTGCAAGGGTCTGAAACTTACAGGGTCGATGTAATCTGTGAGTTAAAAGCAATGTTAGGTTTATCGAATCTGAGCCTTTTACCGGCGGCGGCGATGGGATGCACCTCAGCATCCCTCTTGTCTGCTGGGTGGCTCGTAAGTGCTGAACGTCTGTGCAGAACAGATTGGCAACAAGCAGCTTGAGGGGGGGGAATACTTCAGCTTATGTGTTCCTCAAAACTATGGAAGATGGTAGCAAGCATTTGAATCAGTTTATCTGAGGTTGTCTTTACTGTTTTGTATATATGTGTGCAGGATCCAATCTCAAAAAAGGCAGAAGTGCATGCATCTGTATTTGCTTACATACCTTCTGTTAGGATAAATATAGAAAGTCAGAGCAGTTGGATATATATATATATAGGCTTAAAACTGGAATGCTGTATATATATATACATATAAAGCCCTTTTTACCTAAAATGTGTGTATAGTCTACTTTAAAAAATATTTTAAAAGAAAAACAATCTTCCAAATGGCTGCCGCCTTGATCTCCCATAAGTTATTTTGCATTTCCTCTCGGCCCAATCACTGTACACAGTTACATCAGAAAGAATTCTCTCCCCTGGATAAATGTACGTGCTACCTCGGCAGAGAAATGAGATGGGGATTTTGGTGTTGAACCTCTTGACTTCCCTCTACTTTCAAATTTGTCGGATTCTCTCCACACACGCGCGCACGCGCACATCTTCACAGATTTGGCCTTTTTGGCACCCTTTAATCACTTGCTAAGATCATAAAAGTTGAAAATCTACAACAGCAGGAGGGAGAGAAAGTTAGAGTAAAAATGAGAGAGAGATAGGAGAGAGGTAGTTGAGGAAGAGAGAGGGGGAGTTAAACTAGAGAAAGAGGGGGAGGGAGTTATGGAAGAGAGAGAAGAAGGAAAGGGAGTTGAGGAAGAGAGAGGAGAGAGAGAGTTAAGGAAGAGATTGGAGGGAGGGAGTTAAACTAGAGAAAGGGGGGAGGGAGTTAAGGAAGAGAGAGAAGGAAAGAGAGTTGAGGACGAGAGAAGAGAGAGGAGAGAGAGAGTTAAGGAAGAGAGAGAAGAGGGAAAGGGAGTTGAGGAAGAAAGAGGAGAGAAAAGAGGAGAGAGAGAGAGGGAGGAGGAGCGGAGGTTAAAGGAAGGAGGGGAGAGAAGAGGGAGAGTTAAGGACGAGAGAGAGTTGAGGAAAAAGGAAAAGAGAGGGGAGAGGGATTTAACTAGAGAAAGAGGGGGAGGAGAGGGGGAGTTAGAGAGGAGGAGTTGGGTGAGGGGAGGAAGGAGGGAGTTAAGGAAGAGAGAGAAGAGGGAAAGGGAGTTGAGGAAGAGAGAGTTAAGGAAGAGATTGGGAGAGAGGGAATTAAACTAGAGAAAGGGGGAGGGAGTTAAGGAAGAGAGAGAAGAGGAAAGGGGCTTGAGGAAGAAGAGGAAGAGAAAGAGGAGAGAGAGAGAGTTAAGGAAGGAGGGGGAGAGAGTTGAGAGAGAGTTAAGGAAGAGGAGAGAGTTGGAGGGGAAAAAAGAGGGGGGAGAGGGAGTTAGTTAAACTAAGAAAGAGGGGGAGGGGCGTTAGAGTTGGGAGGAGGAGTTAAGGAAGAGAGAGAAGAGGGAAAGGGAGTTGAGGAAGAGAGAGTTAAGGAAGAGATTGGGGGAGAGAGTGTTAAGGAAGAGAGATTGGGGAGGGGAAAAGAAGCTGAAGAGAGGAAATGAGGAAGAAAAAGAGAGATTGGGGACGGAGGGAGTTAAGGAAGAGAGAAGGGAAGGGTGAGATAAGGAAGGGAAAATTAAGGAAAAGAGAGATTGGGGAGGAGAGAGGGAATTAACGAAGAGAGGGTTAGGCGAGTGGTAGCGAGGGAGAGAGAGATGCGGAAGGGAAGTAAGAAAGGGCTTATTTCAGAATTGAAATGCTGTATAAAGCCAGGCGCAGGTACACCATAGATGACCTCCCACATTGATGTTTCTGGTCGTAAGCCAGTAACCAGTAACACCCAAATCATCAGAAACAGTTAATTATGGCAAACCCCACGGTGGTAGCATTTCTATATTTATATTACCGATATACCTATTGACAAACCCAATAACACATAAACACGCCCGCAGATATCTCAAGAAAGGGCTCTTTGACTTATTAAAACGTATTATTATTATTATTATTATTATTATTATTATTATTATTCTTATTATTATTATTATTATTATTATTATTGTTGTTGTTGTTGTTGTTGTTGTTGTTGTTATTATTCGTTTCGTGTGGCTTGCAGACTGCGGAGGAGCCGTTCGCGTAGCCCAGCTCCACAGTTTCTCACAGCTGACGGGCGGCGGAGAAGCGGTCATGTGGATGTGACGCTTGGCTACATCAGAGGGGGGAACACGATAGGCGGCCGCGATAACGAAAGTAGTTAACAGCCAGGGACGGAGGTGGAAAACCGGGTGCAGTTTTATCACCGGTTTTATTAAATGTACTAAGGTGGCGGCGATAAACTGTTTACGCCTGTCTGAGACATTCAAGACGTCCAGGCAAACCACCGTTTCCTGTTCTTGTTTTCTGCACTCTCTTACTTTTCCTTCTTCTCTTTTTTAAAGGGTGGGAGAGTAGACGACGCTTTTGTTGTTGTTGTTGTTGTTGTTGTTTTTCCTGGGGGGCCCCTAGGCGATTTCGGCGAAGGATTAACCCCCCCACCTCTCCTACCGACAGAAGAGATTTTGGTTTTAACCCTTTACCGTTTCGCGCGGGTCAGTAGACCTCGTGCCACGCACTAGGCGTTTCTCGGTGTATGGGTCCTTTAAAAGAAAAACCACAAAAAAAAAAAAAAAAATGTAAGCTGTCCCCTTTAAAACGGTACTGACCCCCGGGGACTTGGTTGGTAGGAATGCCGTTCGAAGGGCCTCGTCGTTGGCTCGCATCTCCACTGTGCTTTCGGCATCGTCCGGTGGACGAACCCTGGTCGTCGCCAGAACCTCATCAGGGACTGACAACTTCCGGTTTGTGAACGTTTATGTCTCCCCTCGATTTTAATAATCGAAGAGCACGGAGGGGGGCGCACACACCCCCTCCACCACCCCCCCCCTTACCGGTGTCTCCAGTAGACACTGACATATTTATATCATTTATTTTCCTTCCGCATCATCGTCGCACGTGTTAGATCAGTTTACTTCCGCGATGTTTGTCTTTCGGGTGCAGCGAGCAGCGATAGGGATTCTTTCCCCGCTTTTTTTCTTCTCTCCCCGGTGCGCGTGACGTCTGACGCCCACGCGATCTACCTGTCGTCGCACGTCAGGGTCCTGTCGCTGCTTTCTCGCCAGTCGAGTGGGCAGAGGCGACACCTGACGACCGGCTCGGGTTTTCAGACGGCGAGCAGCGTAGTACTCCCTCTCCATCTCTCTCTCTCTCTCAATCGCTCTCCTTAATTTGCTTTTCGAGATTGACATGGTTGATCAGTGCAGTTCTTAGAACTAAGAAACAAAACAACAACAATAATAATAATAAAAAGAAAGTGTACATAATACGTATTTTTCCTTCCTGTAACATAAGTCATTACATATGAGTCGCCCTAAGCAGATCAGCCAGCGTGTGAGTGACACACGTGCTTCACTTAAATACCTCTACACAAACAAGCGGAAGTTGAAATGTCAACTGTTAAGTTAGAAGTCTGATTTTTTTTTAGTTGTTCTGAAGACATTATAACGTATTAAAGTTTATTATTATTATTATTATTATTATTATTATTATTATTATTATTTACTTTTTGCTTTCGGACCGCCTGGTTGAAATGCACATTTCAATGTAATCCCTTTCGCCCTGTTGCCAGGTCTCGCGCGCGCGCGCAACCAAGTCACGTGACGAGGAAGTACTGTCTGACCTGGCTAGATAGCCGGCGCACTCTGGCAGTATTTACACCGACGAGTTGGCAGCGTTCCGCCAAACCAAAAAAATCGTGAGCTGGGGACACACCCCCACCCACGACCTAACGGGCGCGCGTGATGTGTCGCCGTTGGAAACAAACAGGTTGCCCCCCCCCAAAAAAAAAACGTAACGAAATACGGCGCAAGTGAAGTTTACTTGAGATCATAAACAGTTGGTTTACTGATGTCGTTGTTTTTCCTCCTTTTTTGTAATTTGTTATTAATTTGAATAGAAACGTGTGAGCATCTGTTCGAGGTCAGCTTTTTACGCAGTTGGTGTCCTCGAGTTTCAGCTCGAGTAAAAGATGTAAGCTCAGACCTTTCAGCTCCCTCCCTTCACCACCACCAACGTGTTCACAAACTAGCATCAGCCAGCTTACGGTAAACGGTAATAACCTCTCAGGGATCTGCAAGACCAGTCTAGGCCATACGACTATGGATAAGGCTACAAGTGACGTCATATGGCGTACAGATGAGGTTACAAGTGACGTCATACGATGTATAGATGAGGTTGCAAGTGACGTCGTATGGTGTACAGATGAGGTTACAAGTGACGTCACAAAGCGTACAGATGAGGTTACAAGTGATGTCATACGATGTATAGATAAGGCTACAAGTGACGTCGTATGGTGTACAGATGAGGTTACAAGTGACGTCACATAGCGTATAGATGAGGTTACAAGTGATGTCATACGATGTATAGATAAGGCTACAAGTTACGTCGTATGGTGTACAGATGAGGTTACAAGTGACGTCACATAGCGTATAGATGAGGTTGCAAGTGATATCATATGGCGTACAGATGGGGGGGTTACAAGTGACGTCACATAGCGTATAGATGAGGTTACAAGTGACGTCATACGATGTATAGATAAGGCTACAAGTGACGTCATATGGCGTATAGATGAGGTTACAGGAGACGTCACACGATGGAAAATTAGATAAGACTGCAATGGACGGCATATGGCGTATACATAAGGCTGCATTTGTACGAATGCGCTTTGCCGTTCGAAAAGTCATTTATTTTTCTTTATTTTAAACATCAATCGAATCTTGATGAGCAGCTGTGTGTGTCGTTTCAAATATGACCATTCTCTATACACATATTTTAATGGAAAATAGTTAATAAGCTTTAATTGTTATATATGCGAAGTGAATCTCTACAGTAAAATGGCAACACTAAATTCGGGGGTTTTACTCGATTATCATGAAATCAATACTGTTACAGGATCGAATCATACGGAAAGTTTTTGAAGATCCTTATTCTACTTCCTGGCGCCACCCCGGCGATCAAAACCTTTTCTCATTTTTAATGCGTATTAAAATGAGAATTATCCTGAATCAGTCTTTGTTCTTGTGTGATGAGACAAAACGGAGAAGACCACGTTATTATTTGTGTTTTGTCTTTCGCGACAGGAAATCTCCCTTGGACCGGAAAATTCACGCGTGAATTGTGATTTGGATCGTCATCCTATCCATCCGCTCCCTGTTCTCCGGTACATCTTCATTACAATACTCCCAAATGAAAAGTGCAACATTCGGAAAATATGGGATATAAAAGGGTTCAATAACCGGTTTGCAGCCATCTCGCGTCATGCGGCATTGCTTGTGTTTTTGCAATAACTCTGTATATCGCTTTTTGAAAAATGGTTTCAAGGTTCTGTGTTTGGCCCCTTATGCAAAAATGATGATGAAGATCATGTAAAACTATTGGATGATCCACAGAGCACCGGTTTGGTAACATGTGAGTCGATGGTGCAAGGATTTTCATTAAATTTAAGAAAATCGAATCTTCTTTTTCCCTCTTGAAGGCTAATTAATGACCATCCATATTATTTCTCTCGTTTGGGAAGAGAGCAGCTTCTTTACTTTTGTTTTACTTCTTCTGGATCAGGTTTCCTAGGGAACGGAGAAGCCCTCTTCTGTCACGGTGAAGAATCAAGCAGCTGAAGTCGAACGCGATCTCACGTGAACTCCCAGATGATGGCCATCGGTCTGGATGTCTCGCTGAGTGGCGACCTCCCTCTAATGCTAAAACTGAAGGTCGAGAACCGAGGCTTGTCGGGGAAAATCGTCGAATCGGGATTCTAGGAACCCTTCTCCCCCAAGAATGCGAAGCAGCGTATGGTGCCCATCATTCATCCCAGTCTCCACGGTCATCTTCGTTATCTGTCTGAGGTGGATGCCCCCTTGAAACCTACATAAACACAATCGTCATCGGAGGGAAGGGGTGGTCAAGGCTGAGTGTATAAGAAAGCGGTCCCGCTATCTGGTAACCAGAGACGAAAGGTAGGTCCATCATTTGGATCCGAAAACGAAGCAAGAGCTGATGAAACGGAAGAGAGCCAGTCACCCGTCCATAAGTTTCGCACTCAGCCATCGGCCGGAAAGATTTTGGCGACGGTTTGGCACGAAGCTATTCAGAACAAACGGGGGCGGGGTTCGACAGTTCGCGATGATGTCTCTACCTACACAGGTCGCGCTTCGCCAAACCCCATCTCCCGATGACCATCGACGTCGATATTTTAAACACTGAAGCAAGTCGGGTCCGAAACGAAAGCTTCAGCCTCTATTACGGTGCCGCTGATCTCTTAAATCTGCAATGGAAAAGGGGAAAGAATTAAAAAACACACGAATAGCGATTAACTTAACTAATCCGTCTTGACTGATTATAGTAGTGGGGGGCTTAAAATCTTTGGAACGCCCCTCGTAATTACAGCTTTCTTCTTCTTCTTTTTAAGGAAACATTCTACCTTAACACGAAAGTTCTCACGGTCTATTTCAGTCCCCTTAAAAGGATACACACGAGACCGGAAAAGGGTTACAATATACGTACGATAAATACTCGAATTTCTTTTTCTTTTACTGTTTGCAACTTTAGTGGGGAAAAAAAGCGATTCTTTTGGTTTTAATTGTTCCTTACATGTTAACCTCATTCGCAGTGTTTACCAAAGTTCTTTTCTCTTTTCATATGGAATGACGACAACCTCGGTTTTGGATTTCCGCCGCCAAACTGCGCGCGCGCGCGCTACGTCGCCGATGTCAGATTTCGCGTTCATAGCGGTCAACATCAAACTTCTTTTAAAAAACAAAACAGGAAAATTTAGGTCCAGAGCTGTAATAGAGGTTACGAGCCATTTATTCAACGGAAATATTTCGAACGTCTGGTTTTAATTCTTGAAATAAAGTAAACGATCGGAACGGAGCCGGGTCGCCCCGACTGGCAAAATACCGGTGGTTGGGGGGGGGGAGAAAGTCTGCTGTTTACTCTCACATCGATCTGTGGGTGGGGAATTTCGCCGTGTACGGGGACACTGACTTGCTGGACCCACGGTGTAGCTTTAAATACCACCCCCGTAGGAGTTACTTCCCATTACCGGGAAAAAAATCTGCTGTTTACCCCTGACATCGGTCTGTGGGCGGGGAATTTCGCAGTGTACGGGGACACTGACTTGCTGGAGCCACGCGGTTAGCTTTAAATACCACCCCCGTAGGAGTTACTTCCCATTAACCGCACTGTGGGTCGGTCTCAGTTGTCCGCCACTCCTGAAGCGTCGCTGAGACCCGGCTCCGTCGCAAACCGACTACCTGGGGTGCAAGAGAAATGCTTCCTTTCTGCAATTTCTTATCATTATTCCCTTTTGTGCGCGCGCGCGCGCGTGTGTGGTGGTGGTGGTGGGTGGGGGGTTCTAAAGGGAGATATTACATCAAAGAAAACCCGTTTAATAGTTCCAAAAGTGCACGCCACCGACACGACGTCATTTATCTAGTTATCTCCCTTCAACTGCTCGCTCGAAGTGTGAGCAAAGATAACGGAACCTACGCCTAATGCTTTTGATGAAATAGAATGCTATGAAGTATACTTGATACTTTCATTGCAACATTCCGACTTAATATGTATTTTAGGAACAGATCTCACAAGGACATAAACCTTGGGGGACCTACTGATCATCTTCGAGGCAGTTAAGCGTCAGTACGACAGTCGGATTCGGTCTCTTATAATAGCGCATGCTCTACCATTTATTAGTTATTTGCTGCCGAGGATATACTCCTCAAAATAATTTTAAAACTCTCTCTTTTTTTTTTTTTTAATTTTCATCTTTTCAGTTGTTTTAAGATCAGTATCTACTACCTGTTCAGATTAAAAAACAAACAACAAAAAAAAACGACATGCTTAGCGCATTCTAGCTTTAAGGGGTCAGAAACCTACAACAGGTGTTTACGACGCCGCAGGATGTCTCTTTACTCGGCACCAGTTCTTAAATGTCAGTACGCCGTGGTAGGGGGGGGGGGTTATCCCGATCAGCGCATGTTGGTTAATCGACAATTCTACACGCTGGGGTACAATGCTATCCGGGTTATCCATGACCTTGACCTAGTTAACTCACCTTGATTTCAACAATTACAAAGAAGCGACTTCGTTTGCGGAGTCTCTCTCCGGTAAATTTTAATTCAGTTTGCGATCGGTCCCGGAGGGCGGCGCCCCGCCCCCCCAGCGCGAGCGTCGTTAGGCGCCAGCGGCAAATCGATTTACTCGTCGTTCTGCGGGCTGCTGCTGGCCCGCTAACGTCCAGTAGGCGGTGCCATATCCCCATCCCTTTACTCCTCTCATCCGCGCTACCTGCCGTCTTTAGCCGCCGCTGTTGTTGTTGTTTTTTAAATTCCCTAATGTGATATACGAACCACGTGTCGCCGAGCCTCGGGCACCTCCCCCCCCCCCCCACACACACACACATCCCCGTTCCGCTTTCGCTGACCCTTTTTTTTTCGCATTTGCTCGGAATATCTGTGACAACAGAAGGCGATAGCCGTTCCAACCCGAACGTTCGGCGCGTGTGTGCGATCGGCCTGCTCTTTTACAGCAACCCGCATCTCGTTATTTCGGCTGCCTCGCACCGATGAGTCCCAGCTCTGGACCATTTCCAGGCTCCGCGTTTGTCCTACACGTGGCGGTTCTCTGAAATTCTGCCCGGAGTTCTTCATCGGTTAAATTAGCGTGCAATAGTAATCGCCTACTTTTGCCTTTTTTCTTTGAAGTTTTTCTGGGAAGAAATCTGAAATTAAATATCGAGAAAACTCCTTTTCTTCTTCGGAATACGGCCATGGTTATATGCATTAAATTATACCTTTCTGTACTTACCTGACATCGGTTTTGACCTCTTTTACCCTCAGTTTACTTTAGTGATAATAAGAAAGCGGAAAGCGTCATAGGTCAGGGAAGATTCTCCCAAAGAATCTTGAAATGATTAATACTATCTTCACTACTAGCCGCATTTGCCGTTAACTTATTCCACTCATTAACAAAATAATGCTGGAATTTGAGCTAATTTGTAATTACGACCCTTAGCATTGGTTAGTCACAAAGTTCTAATTATTTTGGAAAAAAACTCTATTTGGTCTTTCTCTCAAACGTCTAAAATTCAAACGTGGTAGATATGATATTTTTAATAGTTCCGCGTGCTCCAATTGTTCAAGACCTGGACCCTTCGATAAATCGATATCTTTTCTCTGGCTCCACGTCTGCATAGTCTTTTTCAAGATGTGGACAAACCAATGATATACACGGTGGAACTAAAACCTCTTTAATTTTATCTATTTACATTGGTGAATCTTTCACGAAGATACAGTTTCTGTTTGGATAATTTTAACTCGTTTTTTCTTTAGGAGTTCTATCTCAGTTTCTGTTTAACCGACCAATTCTATGTCTCACTTAGAATTAAGCTTCTCTAAATTTTCCTCTGGTAAAGACCTTTGCCTTATTGAATGCAACAGATGAAGCCGTAGTCTGTAGGGGGTAAAAAATCAGTTGCAGCGATGTTATCTTCACACAGTTCCGAGTCTCGATCTGGAACAGTTTTCACAGTTCCGAGTCTCGATCTGGAGCCGTCTTCACAGTTCCGAGTCTCGATCTGGAACCGTCTTCACAGTTCCGAGTCTCGATCTGGAACTGTCTTCACAGTGCCGAGTCTCGATCTGGAACCGTCTTCACAGTGCCGAGTCTCGATCTGGAACCGTCTTATCTGGAACCGTCTTCACAGTGCCGAGTCTCGATCTGGAACCGTCTTCACAGTTCCGAGTCTCGATCTGGAACTGTCTTCACAGTGCCGAGTCTCGATCTGGAACCGTCTTCACAGTGCCGAGTCTCGATCTGGAACCGTCTTCACAGTTCCGAGTCTCGATCTGGAACTGTCTTCACAGTGCCGAGTCTCGATCTGGAACCGTCTTCACAGTGCCGAGTCTCGATCTGGAACCGTCTTCACAGTTCCGAGTCTCGATCTGGAACTGTCTTCACAGTGCCGAGTCTCGATCTGGAACCGTCTTTACAGTTCCGAGTCTCGATCTGGAACCGTCTTCACAGTTCCGAGTCTCGATCTGGAACCGTCTTCACAGTGCCGAGTCTCGATCTGGAACCGTGTCATGGGGTACGTGACGTCATTAACCAGGAGTTGCATTACAGCGAACGTTGCTGATTCGTATGGGGAAGAAAATGTCACTATATCGGCAAATGATGGCAGGCTAAAGCTGAAGCATTTATATTTCAGAGCGAAGAACTTTTTTTTTTTTTTAAAAAGGGGGTCAGTAAAGAAATTCTCAGAATTCGCATCACGTTCAAGCTATCGTCGGTCGCAGTTGTGGACCTGTTAGGCTTCTTCAGTTCTCATCCAAAATGTGTGTAACAACAACAAAAAACAAAACTCCGTCGCTGAATGTTAACTGAAGTACTTCGTTTCCAGCGGTCCCGCCACGCCTCCCTCCCTCCCTCCCTCCCCTCACACAGCTGAGCTTAATACTGTTTTTCTTACTAGTTATCTGATTTAGGGATGTTTATAATGGCGGTAATCGATACTAGAAGAAAAACTATCAGTAATAGTATTCTTTACCCCCGGTGCATCGCCTCTTAGTACTCGGTACGTGACCAGAACAAGAGTCGCTGCATCGGTTATGAGACCGGTCTCTACCGCCAACCAGTCGGTGGGAGCTATTGGGTGGTAATGTATCCCCTTCTTTCGTACTCGCTGTTTCTGGGGGAGCCACCGGTCAATGAGTACTCGGCATGGCCGTTAAGCCTGGTCGTTAACTAACTAACCAACCGGAGGCGTTCCGCCGGTGGGTAGCTTGGCGAACGCATTCGCCGAAACTTTGACACCCGCCACACCGATTAGCTTTCCACTATTCGCTTTACAGCGGGTCGGGTCAGCCATTAACGGAGGAGAGACGGGTAACACTTGCGTCGTTGTCGCTGGGGGTGGCAGCCCTGCTTTGCCCTGCCCTGCCCATTACAGTAAAGAAGCAAAATCAAAGAGTTATTAGGGTTTGTTTTTTTCTCCCTCGCGCGATCCAGGTGAAAGTATAAGACACGTGCGCGTTTTCAGTGTAGACCAGTTCCAATTACATTCTATCTGTCAATGGACATTGTTAATTATTTTTTTAAAAATTTTGTTGTTTTTGGGGGGGGAGGGAGAGTTCAGTTTCCGCTGACTGTTTCTTAGAATTAACCACCGCAGCTGTTCTCGTCAGTCCTGAGTTACGACGATAGCATCTCGTATGGCAGCTTTTCTCGCTTCAGGCGGAGTTCACGGGAGATGTCGTCGTACGGATCAGGGCGCCGTCACCTCGATCGCTTCTTACTTTCCATCATCACGAGCGGCCTTCAGCGTTCAGTCTGTTTTCATCGATGGTGATGAGTTAGACCAAGGTAGTCAGCTTAGCTAATAACCGTTCATAATCCCATTAAGCATCGAGTCTCCTCTCTCTCTGTACTGACGTCATATCTCTCTGTACTGACGTCATATCTCTGTACTGACGTCATATCTCTCTTTACTGACGTCATATCTATCTGTACTGACGTCAATCTATCTGTATTGACGTCATATCTATCTGTACTGACGCCATATCTCTGTACTGTCGTCATATCTATCTGTACTGACGCCATATCTCTGTACTGTCGTCATATCTATCTTTACTGACGTCATATCTCTCTGTACTGACGTAATATCTCTCTTTACTGACGTCATATCTCTCTCCAACCTTATAATTCCAAAATCCAAGACCGATGACTCGTACAGGTTCGATCTTCCTAAGGTCTCAGACGTCAGCGCTCATGTACCCGATCGTTGTTATTTCGCACGCGCGCGCCAGTATTGAGCGGTTACCTAGCAGAACTTCTCCTGTGCTTCGTCTTAACTGTTGTTGTTTGTTTATTTTTTTGTTTTTTTGCAATTAGGCGAAACTGTAGAGCGGAGACGGGGGTCAGAGGAGGAGGTGGGCGCGTCCGAGGCTGAACATGAGCTCGATTACCGGTCTGTTGTAGGAACGAGCGGAACGTCAAAACAAATACTTAATACACCATCTGTTTAGAAGATCGCCAATAACAATCGGTCCTGCTCCTGGCTCGTCGCTGTTGTCGGTGTCGTCGTTGTTGCTCTTAAATAATAAACAAGCTCCGATTTTAAGTGAGCTTAGTTCAGATGACTCCAAATGTCACGTGAGCGGATCTCGGACACTTAGTTTTTGCTCCGAGTGCTGTCTAAATAGTTTGTTCTTATCGTCGCTAACGGTGTATACGGAAGGAATATTGTACCCGACCCGTCGGATAACCTGAAGACCGCTAGAAGGGTTAACGGAACTAGGTTTCCTTTAGTAGATTTTAAGGGGGGGGAGATGAAAAATAATAATAATAATAATTCCTGTTCAAAAACTAAAGCTAACCAGTAAATACTGGATTTAAAATATGCCGGGCCCGGCATCACAAAGAAGGGCCGATAACTCTAGTTTCATTAATTCTAACTTGCTCCTAGATGGCGCATCGGACGGGAGCTGTTTCGACGGCACGCCATGACAGCCGACAACGAGCGGCAGAGACGTCAGGGTTTGAGGGGACATCGCCGCTTTACCTCCCGCTGTCTGACGGCTCTTTCCGAATCTGCGACAGAAAAGCCTGACGGAAGCGCCAGGTTCGGCCCTTCCGACACTAACTTCAGGGTGTTTGCCAACTCTTATCCCACAAGCAAACTCTACGCCGCTCGGGTAACGGCGGGGCGGATTGCGAACCCGGAAGTAAGTTTATTCCCCTGATTCCCGCTCTGTCGCTTGTACATCGGTCAAGAAAGTTCCATGTTAACCGAGCCTTTCTTTTTCGGTCAACCTTCACGAGCCCTTAAAATATGCTCCGGTTTATTTATTCATTTCTTGCCACTTTACGGGAAATAATATAATTCTCCGGTAATTAAATGGCCACGTAGTCTAAGTCTTCGTCACTTTAAAGCCCTAGAAACTGACGTCAGAATATATATAATGACATATTTCTTACACAAAAGACAGCAGACTAAAGTTCAAGATAAGCTACATCCGGTAGATACTTTTACACTTTCCAGTGTTCATTAGGTAAATGTTATATACATAAAAAAAAATAAAAATAGAAATAAAAAAATACCAGCAATGATTAAAAATGAAAGGTTGGGCGAGGAATTCCACTGAGGCAGCAGCTATCGTAGGAATCCCATCTGTCGGAGCCCACCCAATGTCAGACGCAGACGTTTCTCGAGTTACGCCGAAATAATGAAGTCTGCTTTTCAATGGAATACACTTCTTTTTTCTTCGATTATTTTGGACTTGTTCTTGCTTTTGAAAGAATTGCTTGGTTTGGTTGGTTGGGTGGTTTTTTTGGGGGGGAAGACGGGCGCTAAACCACCAGAAAATTCTTTAAAACGAAAACAATAAAAGACTTCTTCGGCTTTCGCTACCTAACCGAGCCGACCGCCGGTTCCGTCGCGCGCGAGCTAGCCGCCGTTAGATCAGAACGCAGCTTCAGCTTATTAAGCTTCGTCTTTTTCTAAATAAGTAGACATTAGCTGATTCTTGCACACTGTTCCACACTTCGCGTTTGGCGGCATAACTGCAGAGTCTTTATTTCAGCAGGAAGAAAGAAAAAAAAAACTTATGGGGGAGATGCTGGGGTGTAGTTGTTACACCAAACTCTTTCTTCTTCAGGTTTTCTCTTTTTTGGCATCATTTTGTTGGTTTCAGTCTCGTCTGACACCATGATCTCCCCGACTCTTCCATCTCTCTTCTCTCTCGTCTCTATTCCTCTCTCTCCCTCTTCTCTCTTTTATCTCTCTTCTCTCTTCTCTCTCTCTCTCTCTCTCTGTCTCTCTCTCTCTATATCGGTATCTAGATCTCTCTCTTCGGTTCTCTCTCTCTCGATCTTTCTCTCTTCTCTCGTCTCTCTCTTTAATGTATGTCTCTCTCTCTATCTTTTTCCTCTCTTCTCTCTCTGCTCTCTTCTGTCTCTCTCTCTCTCTCTCTCTGTCTCTTCTCTTTCTCTTGTTTCTCTCTCTCTCTCTTCTCTGTTTGTCTCTCTCTCTCTGTCTCTGTTTCTCTCTCTCTTCTCTCTCTCTCTCTCTGTCTCTCTCTCTCTCTCTCTTTCTCTCTGTTGTCTCTCTCTCTCTCTCTTCTCTCTCCTGTCTCTCCCTTCTCTCCTCTGCTCTTCCCTCTCCCTCTCTCTCTCTCTCTCTCTCCCCTTCTCTCTCTCTCTCTCTCTTCGTCTCTCTCTCTCTCTGTCTCTCTCTCTCTCTCTCTCTCCTCTCTCTCTGTCTCTCTCTCTCTGTCTCTCTCTCCTCTCTCTCTGTCTCTCTCTCTGTCTCTCTCTCTCTCTCTCTCTGTCTCTCTGTCTCTCTTATTGTTCTCTCTCTCTCTCTCTCTCTGGTCTTCTCTCTCTCTCTTGTCTCTCTTCTCTCTCTCTGTGTCTCTCTCTGTTCTTCTCTCTCTCTTGTCTCTCTCTCTCTCCTCTCTCTCTCTCTTCTCTCTCTCTCTCTCTTGTCTCTCTCTCTCTCTCTGTTCTCTCTCTCTCTCTCTGTCTCTCCTCTCTCTCTCTGTCTCTCTCTCTCTCTCTGTCTCTCTCTCTCTCTCTCTGTCTCTCTCTCTTCTCTCTCTGTCTCTCTCTCTCTCTCTCTGTCTCTCTCTCTCTCTCTCTGTCTCTCCTCTCTGTCTCTCTCTCTCTCTCTTTGTCTCTCTCTGTTCTCTCTTGTCTCTCTGTCTCTCTCTCTGTCTCTCTGTCCTCTCTCTCTGTCTTCGTCTCTCTCTGTCTCTCTCTGTCTCTGTCTCGTCTCTCTCTCTGTCTCTCTGTCTCTGTCTCTCTCTCTGTCTCTCTCTCTGTCTCTCTCTCTGTCTCTCTGTCTGTCTGTCTCTGTCTCTCTCTCTGTCTGTCTCTGTCTCTCTCTCTTCTGTCTCTGTCTCTCTCTCTCTGTCTTGTCTCTCTCTCTCTTGTCTGTCTCTCTCTGTCTGTCTCTCTCTGTCTCTCTTCTCTGTCTCTCTCTCTCTCTCTCTGTCCTCTCTCTCTCTCTGTCTCTCTCTCTGTCTCTGTCTCTCTCTCTCTTGCCAATAGTCCAACTGGTTTCTTCCTCTCCCATGGCTCACAACCACAGGACCTACACTCAAACATAATTTTATTTCCTGCCTGCTTTTCTCGCTGTTACTTCAGATCAGGCAAGATTTCAAGTTAACCATCTCATATATATATATATAATACATAAAATTTTGGCCTATTTTTTAAAAAAAATGGAAACCTTCCTTATCCTGTACCTTGTGGAACGGTTAACTTATAGATTCTGTAAATTTATGAAAAAAAAAAACATATAACAAAAAACCCATCCCCTCCCTTTTCAAATACGTTTAAGACGTGAACTTTTATCCTCTAGATAGGTACCAGTTGCATTCTTATTTTTGAAATTAAACATATATTTTATAAATTCATGTAGTCTTTGTTCCTGTTTTATCCTTTGTTATTATTATTATTATTATTTCATTCAAACCACTCAGAAAGATGATAGAATGTCAGTGGCTAGTCAACCCTGGTCAGTTGCACTGATGGAGGTGACTTCCGCATTATTCTTAAGGTTCCCAAGATCACTTTTTTTTTTTTTTTTTTGCAGATGATGAAAACATTTTTGGCCACCTGAGATTTTTGTTTTTCTTTCTTTTCTTTTTTCCAAACCCAGTTTCTCATTGTGTTGTTCACCGCTCATGTAGTTCCAACCACGATTGTTCATCTGCCGCATTTTGTGTTGCATTTTGATTTGAGAGTCTGTATGTTTCCGTATCTTTGTAAATCGGCAGGAGTGGCGACCCGCGGAACTCTTCTTGTTTCTCTGTTCTTAATAATGATGTTGGCTTTATTACTTCTGGCAGGTCATCATCATCACCATCATCATCACCACCACCATCATCATCACCATTTATATTATAGACCTTTTTTTTTTAAAAAAAAAAATACATAAAATTACTGCTAAGTTTGATGTGACTGAAAGCTTGACCTGTTTGTTTCTCAGAGACTAGGAGCAAGAATAATATAAATATGCAAAAATCCCAATCAAGAAATATATACTCGTCTCATATACTTTTTTTAAGAAAAAAAACTGTATTTTAAAACGATGTCTCCTCAGATCTTGGTACTGGATGGCCCCAAGGCAGGGTGATGATCAGATAAAAGTGAACGTGGACAAAATTAAACGTAAGGAGAATTTAGGAGGAAAAGAAGAAGAAAATGTTCCATGCATTGTTTTGTATGATGTCTGTGTTCAGTTTAGGAATTTTGATAGTTGAATGATTCATAATTAAAAGTTTAGATATCTGATGCATTACAAAGTTAAGAAACGTAATTATGTGCAACCTCATTAAAAGTATTTTATGGAATGATGGAAATTTATTATATCTAATAAAAAAAAAAAGAACAACATTTTATATGTATTGAAAATTAAAATTAGAACAAAAAAAACCTGTCTATAGGCAAGGGAATTTCTTGTGTAGTATACATATATAAGTACAATTATAAGGGATTCCCCATTAAGGAAAAGAACCTACAAACAAGTGATAGGGGAAATTGTGGAAGATAATTAAAAAATATAAGATAGTGGTGAAAGGTTGGTTAATTACTTTTTGCATAGAAATATTTAAAATCATTTTTTTTTTTTTTTCTTCTAAAAGTAATAAAATCTGATGGTGGGTAATTTACTAGGGATGTTCAACTGAAACCTAGTTGAAATTTGCTCTGTTGTAATAATCTCGGGCTAGGTTTTGTTTGAACGACATAAGATCATCAGAAACAATGTGCTTGTTGGCATTTGCGTTCTGATGATAGGACACATTTTGTTTAATATATCAAAAGGCTGGTACAATTAATTGGTTTTGAGGTACCACTGGGGTTGAGTTAAGACGAGTATTTGATTTTTATCCAGTTTTTGGATTCAAACGCTGAGTTTGAAGGCACCAGTTACTATGAAGTGTTGTGTCAAGCAAACTATAGCGGTATGAGTTTCTATTTTAGTGTATATATTTCTACAGTATATCACAGTGCTGGGCTGATATTACTGCAATAATCTCAATACAAAATCTCCCTAACATCAAAATTTACAATTATGCAGTGTTTAGTAAACTTTTTTTAAAATGCAGAAATAAAAATAACATTAAAGAAAGAAATTTGAGCTGGGTTTGAAAAAAGGATATCTTGTAATCTTGCCTTTGTTACAGTTTTTTGACATCCTGAAATACCCTTGCTATAATTGTTTGAAGGCAGAAAGATGCAAGACATTGGCTGATAGAGAATAGTTATCTGAATTTACTTTCTTTCATCAAAATAAATGCCTAAAAAAATGCACAGGATAACTATTAGAGGCCTAGTATCGGCTCTGGCAAGGATTTTAGAGTCACTTATGTTGACTTTGATATAGAGAAGTTATTACACCTTATTTTAGATATGGAGTAAATTCATTTGTAGACTTCAGAATTCTTTTAATTCTGATAAATTATTGTAGTAATGTTCAAACAGATGTCTGTCTTGTACAACTAATTTTGTTTACAATTGTAGACATATCTAATGAAGTTGCATAGTACCATAACTACTGCTAGCAAGTGCTGCCAATTCTGGAAAGTTCCTACCATAAATCTGTGGAAGGAAACTGAAGTTCTTGGGGAAGATTCCTGCTGATAGACTAGTACAGAAGAGTGAGAAGAAACATACAATAAGAGGTTCACCAAAACAGCTTGTTTCCATTAGGAATAGATCCTCTGATAAAGCAGACTTTCTTCCCAACTAATTTTGTCAAGGCACAATCGTTTGCTAACACCTTTCCCCTGAAAACTAGTAACATATATTTCTCCCCCCCCCAAGATAGACATCAATATAAAATAAGGAAATTCACTTAAGTCTACCTTTGTATGAGCAGAAACAAACAAAAAAGAAACTATAGAAAAAATTTTTGCCGTCCTGGGAATCATCATCTAAGGTAAGTAGGCTAATGCAGCAATAAAAGATTGATTTAGAATAGCTCAGAGTAATGTCATTGAATAAATGCTAAGTTTCCTTCATAGTCTAATCCCATAATCTCAACTAATCATTTTTGTGTCAGATATCCCATATTGTCACTATAATATTTTAATATAATTATCGTTAATAGTATAAATTGTATTTTTAGCAATACAAGGAAAAACAAACTTTCAAGGGGTTTTTTTAACATAAGAAATGCCTGTACGTTAATATTTAGAAGCAAATAAGTTACAAAACAATAATAATTAAATTATTTTGACTCTTATTTGGTAGAAATGGAATAGGATTTAAAAATTTCTAAGTTTAATATTTTAGTAAAAAGAGAGCATTTAGTTTGGGTGATGATTTAGCATGGAATCTGTCAATTTTTTAATATCATTTAATGTCAGAGGCTAAGATCTGACAAAACAAATATATTACTTTTTTTTTTTTGTTTTGACATTAGTTATATCAAACTTTGCAGGTTAGTGCATTGTCTTTCAGTGTCCTAGCATTTTACAAGTTTAGTTTTTCTATTGCTACTGAATAAATCTTAACACTTAGATCTAAATGTTTGTAATTTACTTATTTGTTAGTAGAGAAAAAAAATTGAATCTGTATTCATTTTGTTTGGTCTTCATAAAGTTTGTCTTGAAATCTAAGAAAAAAAGAATATACTGTTTTATGCCACTTTAATTGACTATTATTTATAAATGTGCACTGAGCTGCCTATTATATTGCATGAATCTGGTATTAAGATACATATATCATATCAAAACACTGATAATGAATGATCAATGTCCAATACCTAAGCCTTTACTACATGGTTAACTTGCCAAAACTTGAATTATGTATTTTTCAATTGGGGGCAGATTTGATTTACGGTATTTTTCATGGGCTAACAGTATTGAGAATCTCTCAAAAATGAAAAGGCATAATCATCAAAAGGAAGAATTTTCTGATATCGCCATGCTTTGGTACTTTTTATATCAAATTACTCAGACTGAAAAACAAATATCCCTAATGACCAAGGCTTCAAAAATATGGTTGCTGATTGCCAATGGCAACCTAAAAAATTAGGTGGCAATTATCTTTTCTGATAGCCATCAGTGACATCAATAGTGAAAGCTAGAACCAGGCTAATATGAGGTTTTACTAAAACTTACAGACATGAGGTGACCCGTACAGTTCATTATCTTGAAAATAATGGACAGCTAAAGTATTCAATAAAGTGATATACTCTTGATGTATGATATCAAACAGAATGAAAACTACAGTGTTTAGAATTATATCCGGTATAGTTTTAAGGAATGAGTGAGTGGAAGTGACATGTGCATGGCATGGAAAATGTAGGAACATGGAAGAAGGATGTGAGTAGGAGCAGAGCAGAAGAAAGTGACCCTTGCAGCATAAAAAAGAACTGTTGGACATAGTCCATCTTTTCATACAGACAGACACAGAAGTTGTACACAAAGGCTCAATCTGTACCAATACACCTTTGGGTTCACCCCTCATAACAAAAATGATTGCCTTTTGAATTTCCTGACCTCTGCTCAGCAGATAGCTTGAAGTAGCCACTGGGCTTTCAAGGACAGCAAATCCACTCCAACCAAAATAATTTTTAGAAGATACACAAGATTTCACTTACACAAAAAATAAACTCCTGTGTGAGCCACAGAAAGGAATTTCTGGATGCTTGCTTAATTAGCTGAGGTTTGAGCTGCCTGTAAGACAAAAAAAAATTCACTCGACCTTATTGGGGGCCCTGTTACTGACAGATTCCACTTTTGTTTGTTTTGATGAATCAAAGGGAAGACAGGACTGTATAGCTGGCTTGGTTTGGCTGAGCTAAGAAAATAGGTTTCAGCCTATAGA
Source organism: Nautilus pompilius (assembly GCA_018389105.1). Lineage (NCBI taxonomy): Eukaryota > Metazoa > Mollusca > Cephalopoda > Nautilida > Nautilidae > Nautilus > Nautilus pompilius. The sequence continues at coordinate 97,438 of JACATO010001428.1, forward strand.
AATTTGGCTTTTATCTTATTATATATGCAAATCTATACCTTATACGTGATCAAAATGATCGTTCCTAATGTTCTTAAAACTAATGGTTAAATTAGCTGTCTTTAAAAAAAAAAAAAATTGTTTATTTAAGTGTAACATTTGTTGACTGAAGGGTTGAATCTAATAAAATTATCATGACACTGTTGGGAATACATACTGCAGATAAAATGTTCAGTCTTTCCATAAAAATGAATATTTCGAGATAAGCTTCAATGATATTGCAAATTCCTAAACTTTATCAGAAATTTGCCTCTAACCACTCACATTTGAGCAGTTAGAATTCTTGCAACTTCTACATTCTTTTAAGTTTTTCGGCACTTCTGGTCTCTTCTGGGATGTTTAAATGAACTCCCTGTCCAGATACTATTACAGCTATGCTATTTCAGCTGGGCTTTATTTGAATGTCCCTAGTAGTTTCAAAAGTTTCACCTTGTTTATGGTTGAATTTTCTGATACCATACTCAGCCTATGAAAGATACTTTTTCCAGCAAATACAACCATAGATAAGAAAATATTCTTAATATGATTATCTCTACAGTCTTTTGAGGCTTCCTTATTCCTATCATTTCTAACAACTAACTAACTTCTGATGAGATGGGCTCTCTTTCCTTTGTATAAACAAGCTCCTGAACTTTAGATTAAAACAAGCCTTGGTTTCAGGTTTAAATCTCTTGTATCCAAATCAATGAAAATGGCAGCATCTGCTTGAAATGATATGATGTCCTTTGATACCCAGCTGACTTGGATTTGATTTTTATTTATTGTCACAAAATGTTGATTTTTCTTTGTTCTAGCTACTATATTTTTTCCTTACATCTTGGACAAATTTTCATTTAAAGGATTATAACAATCACCCATTCTCAAAAAAAAACATTAGAGCAGTGGAAGCCTTTTACATTGCTAGATCCTGCTTTAACTTTGAAAAACAAGTCCAATCTAAATTTTCTGTTTTTTTTTTTTTTTTGCACATTAAAACATGCTTCCCTCCCTCTCTCTCTCTCATGCACATGCGCGTGCGCAAACACACACACACACACACACACACACACACACACACACACACATATTACTTGGTAGGCTAAAGTGGCCATGTGATGATACATGAACCTAAATAGTAGCATACATTATTGGATTTTTTTCATCCCTTAGAAGCAAGATGATTCTTATTCCTTAGGATATGGTCATTTCATATACGTAGTTAACTAACATTTATTCTTGCCTCAGAAGTTTGGGCACTTTTGGGTCACATTCAGTGAGGGCTTCATAGACACGATTGTTCATGGTAGAAGGCTTTTACTCTATATAAAGATTTTTTTCCCCATACCTGGAAAACAAGCAGTTACCATTCTTCACAAGTACTCATCTTGGTTTGGTAACTATTAAGGTCCAAATATGGCTTCATGTACTGAGTGGCATGATCAGATACCCACCTGGTTTTAATATGTAACAAAAATAAAATCATTAACTATTTCTGACATGATTTTATCTACATAAAATGTAAGTTTCATGGCAAAGCAGTCTTGTGTATACAGCTCCTGATCAATAAAATGTACATTTTATCACCCGCACAAATTCAAGCATCATCCTTTGACTTTACACTATGGTTGAGGCTCTATCTTTGGTACTAGTATGAGTTTTGGTCTACTTTGTAAACCTTCCTTTCAGAGTCTTTGAAATCTGAGAGGGTGAGGTGGAAAAAATTTCATAATTTAATGTGAAATGACCTGATCCATAAGTGTATTTATATTTCAATTTTGATTTAATTAAATGAGTTGTGTAATGGGTTCTCAAGGGGATGAGGGAGAAAAGAACAGCAAGCAATCTGTTTAGGCTATGAACCATTAATACCAATACCATTATAGCTTTTATGGCTAAATAATATGATTACTCTATTTATTGTCCAATCAAAAGTTACGCTTTGGAGGCAGGCAAATAGATTTTCAATTCACTTCTGGCCTTTTGGTGTGTTTAGAGGTATACATGGTTAGCTGCATGTTTGGGCCTTTGTATATTTGCAATGCTTGCTTTTTCTCATCTAAGGGATTTTCCTGATTACAGTGTTTGCATTTATTTAAAAAAAAATTGATTTAATTAAAATTTTATAATACTCTTGTAATATGTTAAAAGAAATAATACAGGCAATCTGGTAAAAGAAGGACACAGTAAACTATTCAAGAGATTTGCCAGTGGTAGTCTGTTTTGAAATCATTCTGCATTTTTTTTTTTTTTGTTGTTGTTCCATACCACTACATTTGCGGATGTGATCTATGCTTGTCTGTAGTTTTCTAAAGTTGAGGAGAAACAGCTAGTTGTAATACTATCTGTATTTATACTGTAACCTTCCGACAAGCACACTTTAAACTCATCATCGCTGAGAACAGCAGTTCTTTCTTACCTCCTGCCACTGATGGTTGCCTGAGAGCCATTATTTAGCTCTTGACAGAAGTTTTTTTCTAGTTGAATTTAGAACATTAAACATTGGAAGGAGAGATTCTATGTGTACACATCTCAATAATAAGAGCAAAATTACCGTAATTTATATCTACTAAAGGATTTGTCAATGGTTATTAACTCATCAAATGAGAAAATTTTATTTCAAACTATATTTTGAAGTCTGTGTGAGCATGTATGTATATGTGCATGCACGCACGCACACCAAAATTATGAGCTAACCATACAAAAAACACTTGTCTGCTTTTGTCAGCACTATCACAAAGCTGTTTTCATCAGAATAGCTTCCCTCTTTGTGAATAACTGCTGTACACATCATTTTGGACTTTTCAGTATTTTCTAAAACTTGCTTTGTAAGGATCTCCATTTCTCTTGCAAGTAACTGATCGACATTGGTTGTACCTTTTGCCTTTACACTTCAATCCAGTATTGAACTATTATCTATCAAATGATGCTCTGACAAAACTGCAAAACGCTGCAAAGTATTGGGGATAACTCCATAGTGAAAAACCCATCAATCTTTATCAAGTCACCAACCAAATAACAGCAAAACAATTTCATACCCCACTGTCATGCTAATTGTAGGGAAAAACACAGCTCTCTGTATGCTTTTCTTTAGCATTTCTTCTAATTTACTCTCATTGCTTAGTTGCTTAGAACCAGTATTTAAAACTTGTTCATTTGATTCAAGATGTACTTCTGAAGTTGCCAGTCAGATCACATTTTCCTGCTACCTAGTCTAAGGACCTTCTAGCTGTTACTTGGTCATGCATTCCCTCTTAACTATCTTTTGATGGTTGTGGTAGTGATGCTGACTATTGCATCTGGTCTAGAAAGTGTAGACTTTTGAAACAGAATCTATTTCCATGTTTCATGGTTTTATATTTCTTTGGCACCTTAATGCCATGGCTGGACCAGCTGACTTTATTCTACTTTCTCCACAAATTTCTATTGAGCTTAACCAGAAGGCAATAATGGAAAATCTTTTTTCATCTGGTGTTTTGTTTTTAGGTGCCCAACCAACACAACAACAGTCATCAATAATGAAATCCGTTAACATTTATAAAAAGCATAGTATAAGCTGACATTTATTCAGTTTAATAGTAGGGAATAACATTAGATGAAAGATGATATCTTGCTTTCAGTACAAACTAAATTTAGCGCTTCCAGGAATAACTTTCAGTACAAACTAAATTTAGCGTTTCCAGGAATAACTTATCAGATCCCCAATTAAGGAAAAGCTTGTTACAATTAATGATTTATACTGAGATATGAATGAAAGTTTTAATGGTTATTTTTCCTGGATAATAAATGCATTTTGCAATAAAATGCTAAAAAATACCAGCTAATTATGTTTTTGTATAGTGGGCTCATCGTTTTTGGTGCCATTATATACCCTTAATTTTAGTGTTTTGCTTTTTGTAATAAATAAATAATAATTTATAATTTACAACATTTGCTCAATGTACGTAAAATAAACTCTCGTCTCAGAACACTTAGCTCTGGTATTCAGCCATGTATAGTTGTCTCTGCAATTATTACAGGTAATGCTCACTGAAAACCAGTAAAATGTCATACTCATTGTTTTATTTTCCATCTCTGTCTATACATGTGTACTGTTTAGACTCTAAAGTGTATTCCAATTTTCTGCTTAGTGTTCAGACATCAGAACAACAGGTGGTAGCTGGTATTGGTAGCATGTGTCACTTGAAGTCTTTTGTAGAGTGGCCTGTATTTGAAAACTCTTCTACTTCTTGTGTAAATCTTTAAAAAAAAAAAAAAAAGGTTTTTGATTCTGTTACCTTAACAGTGTCATCCAAAAAAACAAAACTTATACAGTTGATTAGAAACTAAATGCAATTGCAGGCTACAAGGGGGGGAGGGGAGTCAGACAAGTGTATCCCGTGACTGCAGGTAGTGAGTAGTATGATCTGTCAGATGATGGCAGATATGGACAGATTCAAACAATGGCTGAACAGTGTAGGAATGGAAGCCTCATCTGCCCTAGTACATGAATGGCTAGAAATTGATGAAGAAATGCTAACTATTGAGGTGCTTTCCAAGAGTGATATCGTGAACTGTTCAAAACAAAGTGAATTTGCCCATGGACAGACCGTCTGACTCCGAGGATGAGAATGATATGGGCGAGATGGTCATACCAGGCTGCTCTAAAGCTATTGTTTCCTGGAAACTAGACTGAAATGGTTTGAGTTCAAGGATGTTGGTCCGCTCAAGGTAATGCACCTATGCTCTATTATCGACTTTGCTAAGCAGGAAAAATGAAAAGTAGTTGTCCAGAAAAAAGTAAGAGACTTTTTCATTAAAAGTAAATTTGTGTAAATTTCCGTAGACTTAGAGAAAATACATACATGTGTATATTTAAAGGGTTTAGATGTTCGATCAAATTTGTTCTTATTACAACAGAACATGCTCTTGCAATTATCACTGCATCTGATGTGGTTTGATCTTTATCACAAAACCAGGCCATTGCCAGGGACAGTATTGGCAGTCTTCAACTTTTATTTTCTGTGATGTAATATCAGTGATCACTTAACCAACACAGCTGAGAATATATATATATATATCATTTTTTTTTTTTTCTTCCTGGAACTATAATTATGATTGGCAAAGGCCTTTACATCCAGGGTTCAGCTGTAGGCCTATCAGGATTTACTTCCCTTACCTAGATTGTTGTATTCCCGATTTTATGCCGAATCACTTATAATGCAGTATTTATGTCTCCCAACTTAGGTGCTAAATTGAGCAACCAGTGTATATGCACAAAATAAACACATTTAGTTGCTTGGCAACATTGCAGTCAGCATTTAAAAGTATCTACAGAAATGTAATAAAATTATGATGATATTCTTTTGAAATGTGTAAATTCACATTTCTCATCATCATAAAATTCATTGCCTAATTTCAACTTTTTAAAATCCTTGCCTGCACTTTTTTCTCACTATATATGCTGCTGTTAAGCCATTGCTAAATGATACTGTTTATATTGTCATCACATTTATCCTCTGTGGGTTTCTTCTGCCATACACTGATCATTCACCAAAATTTCTGTAGGTTGACGTTTGCATGGCTGGGCAGTCATTAGAGACTTAACTCCTTCAGTTGAGGTTTTTTGTGATCTCTAGCAGAGAACACTAATTGTGTTTGTCTATGGTACATGAGTTATTCCTGTATGCCCTCTCAAAAGTTTCTGACCAAGTGTGAACCATTTGCTGCAGGGATTGCTAATCAGAGGCATAAATATGCATGTTATGGGTCTGACATCTGAAGTTAAACCATCTATTACAGGATGGACTCGTACTGCAAAAGAATGGTTTTTCATTGTCAGACTTCAGCCCACAAATGTATATGTACTGCTGGCCGAACGTTTGGAAGCAAAACACAAATATGGAGACATTTATTTAAAAAAGAATAGTATGACCAATTTATTTCTCACCAAAAAAATATAGTGCATGTAAGATTCAATAAATAAATGCAAGAAATATACACATCTAATAAATTTGTCTTAAACTTTTGTTTCTACAAAACAACCTCTTTGTAGTTCAGTACTCAGAACATACTTTAATCTATTTGAGCATGATTTCATTGGATAAGAAATTAGCCAACAAGATGATGCATCATGTCAGAGAATCGCAGAAGTCACAATTGTAGAATGCTATGGTTATTGAAATTTTTTGTTGTCAGGATGGCAAAAAAAAAGCAAATTGATCTTGAAACATGATCTTCTATTTGCATACTAAGAAAGGAAGGACTGACAGAAAGAGATTGTCAAGAAACTTGGGATTTCCAACAAAGGCATTCATTACACACTGAAAAGAAACCAGATGAGTGGGAGCAACACAAAAAATGATGCACAGGGAGAAGAAAAGAAACATCTAAAGCGGAAAAATATATGCTGTTGAAAGAATAAAATAGAAGGCTTACAGCTCCAAAAATTATAACACCGCTAAATACCACAAAAGAAAATCCAATGTTCTTGACTGTAGCTAAAAGACATCTTACAGCTAGCTACTGGTTTAAATTGTGGTTTGGCTATGAAAAATATACTAGTTAAGTCTTTATTTTAATAGAGTAAAAAGGTAGTAGTGGGCAAAATTACATGAACACTGGACTATAGCAAATTGGAATAAAGCGTGTACTGATGAGTCAAAGTTTGAGGTATTTGGGTCAAAATGTAAAATGTTTGCATGCAGACAAATAGAAGAAAGCTTGTCAGAACAGTTTTTAGAGGTTTTTAACCAAACAAATGACCAATTTCTTCATCTTTTTTGTGGAATCTGCATGTACAAAATAGGTTTTAGATTAAAAAAACAGCAAATACTAAATAAAGAAACAAAATGTTTACAAAAGGCTGGATTCATCTAGATTTATACAGCTTGTCATACCAGCAAAAGTCTCTTGCCACCTATTTCAGTTGATGGTTTTAACAGATCAATACTCCTGGCAAAACATTAGGCTGTTTATTTCTGGCATTTATGCCGCTCTTTTCAACAAATATAATGTTAAACCAATAATGAATTAGAGGGAAGAAAGCATTTCCTTCTGCCATTTTTGAAAAAGTGCGCACATTTCAATTTTTAGTTAGAACTTTAAATTAGATAAAATTTCTTATTTAATTTGATAAAATTCATACCTTTTTACTGGTATTTCTGGCATCTTAAGAAAGGTAATTAATGCAAATTATTATTTGTTTAGTTTGAATAGTGGTTGATTACAGAGACTATTCTAAGGCCAATAATTTTATATTTTTTGGTTCATGAGTTTTACCTAAGTTGATAACCCCTGAAAAGAGAAGTTTGTTTTATCTCTATTTCATATTGATGGAATTATACTTAATAGCTGAATTATTTTTCCCTTTTTTTTTTTTTTTTCTGAATTAATGGTAATAAATTTTTGGTGATTTGATAAACGTTTTCTTGTCCTACTTTACTAAGATTAAAAAAAAAAAAGGAGAAAATTATTTAAACACTTAAACATATCTAAATATGTAAAACAGTTTTCTGAATTGGCCAGAATTTCAAAGTCAGAATAGTTGAGTAACATTTAAGAGCATGAAGGATAAAATTGTTTAATACTTTGAGTCTTTAGTTACTAATCAGTAGAAACTGATTTAATTGTCTTTTTTTCTTTTGTAAGGAGCAATTTTAAAATTAATTAACAGAACCTGTATATTATACTTATTCTTATAATTGTCGGCACTAATATCGAACACCGTGGAAATCAATTATTGTTAGGATTATTCTTTACACAGAGTTAGTGGTGATCAGTAGAATGAATTTATTCAAATTTAAGATAGCAACTTTATATGGAGAAATCACTTCAATTAAAGTTTAAGTTAAAAAAAATATTCTAACATTTAGAAATAATGTATAATCAGTAATTAGTATTGTATTTATATATATGTACAGTATTGGAAATCTGTGGCTTCTTTTGACTCAGCACTTTATGAAACATTAAGTGACTTGCAATTAACTAATGAGTATGGCTTCCTTAACTATGATTTCTTGAAAATGCTTTCGACACGATCAGTAAATGGTGTGTTTTGGGTATTCACACTGTAGGTAAATTTTGAGCCACTGTTAGCAGTCACCTCTTGGTCACACACAAATGGAAAATATCAGGTCATGCTTTGCTTCCTGTAACAGGTTTTAATATTCTGTGCATGGGTCAAATGATAACTCACCATTTGCTGCCTGTGTCCAAAGTAACATGTTCACAGCCCAGCAGAAATAGGTTTGAATATTTAAGATATGGGTCAAATGCTGACTTATCCCTTTTGTTCAAAGTCATATAGCTAAGGTCAGCTGTGATAAATTAATCCGGTTGATGTTATTAGAAATTGAAACAGAACCTAAACAGGGGTGTCCAAACTTTACTAACTTCATGACCCATAGCTCTAATGATGATGCTTTTGTTTTGCTTTTTTTGGTGGGAGGGAAGAACTTGACAAGAAAGCTTTCTCTTATTTTCTCAATTAAAAATTTCCATACCTAAATAGTTCTTCCTGCAGAATTTTCTTACACAGTAAGGCATGTTCCATATGCAAACATCCTAAAGCGCACCGACTGCTATTCATGTATTTGTTTAGTATACTTAAGGCTCATAAGGTTATTTAAAGTAATTTAAAAGTATGTGCTTAGGCAGAAATTGGCATCTGACCAGGCAGGGTAGATTTTATCTCATTTTTATATTAGTTTACAGTTAATTGATCAATAAAATTGAACAGATTCTTTTACGCCTTGCAAAGAATGTAGTTTAAAGGTTGGGGGATGTGAGTGGCTGTGCCGATGTACAGAAATCTGCTTTTTAACAAAAAATGGTCTTGTTTGGTTAAAAAATACTGCATAAATATGACTGCCATTCAGCACGTACTAGTGATTTGTGTATCAGGTTGGATCAATCAGCATATATTGGTAAAAAGCTAGTCTTATCTGAATGCATGCAAATGAAATGCCTTTGATTTTTACTTTAGCAGATATAAAAATTCAGGAAGGTTGACAAGAATGGAAAAAGTTTAAAAAAAATTCAGTGGAAACTGGCTGGAGTCATCATCTCAAGTCACTGGTGGATTTCTGGGAGTTATTTTATTTCCATAGTAGTTATTATTGGTAAAGATTGTAATCTGACTTCTCCATGTTCATCTAGTGCAACTGCTGCTTTGTTTCAGAATGATTCATCATAGTTTAGAACTCACCTGTTTAACTGTGGGAACAGTTGCTTCAGCTCTCACCTTTTTTCACTGTAGTGTAGATTCAGGCTCTGATTCAACACGTGAATGTAAAGCACGATGAATCCTACTTCGGGTGACTCCAAGCGGAAGAGATGGAGGCTCATGCAAACTAAAAATTAGAGATTACACCCAGTTTTCCACCTATATCTAATGTATTCATTAAGTTAGATTTTAAAATTTTTTTCAAAAAACAACAACAAAACTGACTATCCAGAAAATATAATTTATAACTTGACACTCTATAGCATTTATAATTCTTTTACCTTTTTCTAGAACAAGGATTTGGCAAAAGTGATTATAAGGAATCAAATTTTTAAAGCCTGTAGCATAATAAATGAAGTAGGGTGGCCAGTTCTCTAGTTTGACTAGATACTGATTTATTTTTAAAGGGCAAGCTGAGATAACTAAGAACCAGCTACACATGAAAACTGAACTCATGCCACCCACCTATATGAAAAATAAGAACCTTAATGTTCATATACTGCTCACATTTTATTCAGCATGGGAAGAAAGTTTATTCTAATATACATTAGAAGATTGGTATTTGTGATAAACTAGAGATTGATAGTCTCAAGTTATATTGATTTAAAGCTTTTTAAGTATTTTCTAATAAAAATGACAGTATAATGTAAAAAAAGGTAAGTAGGGAAGATAAGAAAATTAAACAGGTTATATTTAAAAGATGATGAAGTTATACTGAAGCACATTTAGTTCAGCTTTTCATATTTTTATTTTGAAGACCGTAATGCTTTTGAGCTTTGTAAAAATAAAAATTGGAAAAGTAACAACATCAGAATCTGTACAGATTCCATTTACTACAACTATGACACACAGACAGATGCCATACAGTGCAAGGTTACAACTTAAAACTGTTCATATTTTTCCTGACAGCAAATACATCATTGCCAAAACGTGTTTGAAAAGTTTCAAAGGTTTAAATACATGAAATTTCCTTGACTCTAACTGATTTTCCTTATTAAAGTTGTATTCACTAGTTGGCTTTACCTTTTTATAACGTAGTAGCTTGGTGTTCTTTACTCTGATATGGTGCTATTGCCCTTATTGCAAAGAGTAGTGTAGGGCTGCTCAATACAACAGGAAATTTGTGCACCAGTTTTCTATTGTGAGTTTAAAAATCTGAACCCAGCCTTAAAAATAAAGAAAAATAAAATTATGCTTAGTGTCAAACTTTTAAAGGGCTTTAGTTTTTTTTTATCCATCACTTATTTATTTTCAGAATCTGGCTGGTAAAAAAACATGAACCTAAATAATTTCTCTAACATTTGACTGGGGGTGGGTTGTTTGAAATCTTGACTTTTTATCATCTTAGAGCAAAGGTTTGTTTTTTACCTTTATAAATGCTTGGTATTTTGTACTGCTTCTGTAAATAAAACTACCATGCTAGTAACCTCATCTTTAACTGAAATTTAATTTTTCATAGTTAAAACGACAGGATTTTGACATTTTCTCAGTTAATGATGAACATCCTAATCTTGAGAACAAATTAATTGCCTTAAATTTCCGTTTTATGGTTTTTCTCCATCTTAACTCTGTTGTTTTCAAGCATATAGGGGGGAAAATCAACCTGAACTGACTTCTCAACAAATATAAATAAATAATTTGTTTTGTCTGTGTTCAAACAGGCTTTTGACTTCCTTACATTTTAGGGGGATTATGCAACAACGTGTGGCTTTTCTTGGCAATGATGTCTTTGATGTCTGCACTCTGCCTAGTCCTTTTCACTGATATTCATCATTAATGCCTGACAGGCACCACCAACTACTGAAGGGGATTTTATAGCTCATTGCTGGGCCCACATCCAACAAGATATTTTCTGGGAGACTTAAGTTAATCCCTTCAGGGCTATTGGCTTGACAAATTTAATTGCTTGAGGAAATTTTTATGCTGATGCTTCTGCTAAACTGCAAACTCCAAATTCATCAGCAAACAACCTTGTTTTAGAATACTTGTAAGTAAAACTACTTTATTAGTTCTTCATATTTCATCAACTTATGGCTGATGCTCATACTGGTCTTCTATGGAATGGTCACTTTACCTGCAATGATCATCCTGCTTTTTCCCTGATGTTAGCACCAAGTCTGGTCTCTGCCCAATTCTAGATATTACCTCCAGGTACGTGTACATACCTTCCAAGTCAACTACCATGTCCCAGTCATTGGCTAATAGTGTCATGAACTTTTCCAAAAAATTATTTTTAACTCCCAAAAAAGACGACAAATAAATAAATATTGGCATGTTTGTATTTATAAAATAGGTATTAAGTTTTTATATCTTGCTAGAATGTCAACTTGTAAATAAAAATATAGACGTTATAAACATTGTTTAGTATACTTAAAATTCACTGTACCGTGTAATTGTTTGCTGACAGAGAACCTTTGTACAGGCATTCTAATCTCTCGTTTTCTTTTGTTGTTTTTTTTTAAAATTATTATCTTAGTTCTTTCAATTTCATGACCTATTGGTTACAAATATTGCCTAGATGGTAGTTTTAAGCAAAGTGAAAACATTTAATATTTGCCCAATGGAATAAATACTTGAGTTAACAAATTCAACTTGAATGTTTGAGTGGAACTTATCCAGCAATTGACAACATCAGGAAACATGGATAAATTATGTGGCTTAGTGATATGGACAGAAAATGTATAAAACTTATATTACTTCCAGATTATCTACAAAGAAAAATTTCTTTATGCATTCTGAACCTATGATGGAAGATGACCTTTCCCAAGACACTAATTTTATCTGGTAAAGTGACTATTTGCCAAAAATATAAGCTGCATATAGGTTTATTTAGTAGGCACAAGGCACAAGGAGACATTAAGTCTTGTCAATTTATGCAAGCCCTCCCAAGGAAGAGAAATATTTATCAATGTGATTTTTAAAATTGATTAGTATGATTGCTATTAACTTACACATTTGTTAATAACAATAAAATACTATAGTCCAAGAGGCCAAACAGTTTGAAGGAATATTCTAACTACCAGAACTCATTTCTTAAATGTTTCAGCCTGGGCGGTATGTTTGAAAAAAGTTTTTCACATTAATATTGGTAAAAACAATATAACTTGGAAAAAGCACATTTTTGTTAAGTATCAGTGTGAATTGTCATCTTATTTGAGTGGCATTGGTGTTAAAGTGCTCAGAATGGTCAGTGTGTTACACTTTAGGTTTAATAAATTACAAGTATGACATATATGGTGAATGCGTTCCTTATCCTCCTTTTTTAAAGCTATTTATGAAAAAAAAATTTAAGTAGTTTGGAAAGAGTAATGCTTCCTACTCTAGGGGTAATTCTAAGTTATTTTGCTGATCTCATGTATTCTAAGATACAAAAAGTCAAGTTACAGATGCCACAGTTTTTTATCTAAATGCTATCTTGCAGATACTTTACAGAGTTGTGTGAATTGCCTTGCAAAGAGTTTTTTTTGTAGAGATAAGAAGATTATGAATCTTTATTGTACTGAAATGAATTTAATTACAGTATAAAAATAATTTTTGCATTAAGAGTAAATACGTAAAGTAAAATTATTTGATATCACATTACATTCAGTTTTATTTCAATTATTTGACAACAAATTGTACAAATGATACCTTAATCAGTATTCATTGACATGAAATCTGAACATGCTTTACATTATCATCTTTATTGTATAGTCATATATGAGTTCATTCACTTAAATTTTGCTATTAGACATACAGCTCCAGCAACAAGTGTATCACAAACTCTTGGGTGGGTATGCTCAACTTTCAACAGATTCGGGTCAGTATATTGAACATAATTTGGGTGGAATGTTTCAGAGGACAAAGGACAAAATTTTCAAAGGCAGTGGTTATAGAGATCGAGATAATATGTTCTAATAGTCCTGCTAAACAATAGGTACACTTCAGCTAAGTTAATATACAGCATACGGTATTTTGCATTGACACTGTGCAAACCATTCTTAGTATCTTTTGTGTATTTCATGTACTTTCGCATCACATCTGCATAGATAGCAGAAGTCTCAAAAGTCTCCATATTGTCTGATTGTTGATTATTGTTCAGATTTTTAAACTGATCTCGAGTCTTCAGGTAATGGTTTATTTCTCTCCAAGAATCTTCTAAAATAGAGTGTGTGCATAGCATTTTCTAGGGTTGGGTGTAATTTTTGCACCTATTGTAATGTCTGCCAGACATTTATTTGTGGATTCATGTGCCAGGACACCTGCTTCAGATAAAACATTTGGCTCACCAGCCTCACCTATGATATTTCCTATTGCTTCAAAGAAGACTAAAGTGGTGGGAAAGCATCCATGCTCTAATACATGATACCACTACATTTCCCTGCTACCTTTTATGATATTTTCTTGGTTTTTACCACTACATAAAGACTTGCGGGTGGCGGGCACAAATTCTTCTCACCTTACCCTTCCTGAAGTGTTAGATGATAAGGTGGAAATGGTAGATGTGTGAAAGACTTATCCAGTAATTGTCAGCAGCATGTTTTAACAAGTATGATTTGTGATCATATGCCTTCCTGGCACAACATAGGAAACAAAAAAAAACTAGGTCGAATTAGCTGCTTTGTTCCAACCTTACTCATATGGTACCCTGACAACACCATTATCACTTTGATAAACAATATAGAATTACCCTTCATTATAGAGCACTACTCTTGCCACTGAAGGGCCATAAAATTACTTAGACTTGTTTGATAAATAGTTTAAAAATGGTAAGTAAAGGAAACATTTACCCCATGAAATGCCATATTTATAATTCGTTAATGCCGAAGTATAACACATTGATCGTTCTGAATATTTTAATACTGCTATCACTAAAATCAGATGACAATTCACAATGTTATCAATGAACCGAAATTTCAAATCAGAACATGCCATTTGGTGTTAGACACACATATGACAGGGCACTTAAAACCAGATCCTATCCTGAAAGTAAGTTTTGTGGTTTAGTATATTTCCATATAATAATGATTACATATCTACCTGTTTGTTTTAATAATTTTACTACTAATTATTATTATTAATAATAATTAGTCATATCATTTCACTTTTTGATCAATTTGATAATTTAGTCAGGTCAAAATGATGAAGTAGAAAGGAAAAAATGCATTCTATATTGCTGTTCTAAGGACCTATTGACCACAAAATAGTTAGTGTTAATAATGATAATAATAAACAAAATACTACTATTTTATTTTCCATACTTTGAGGGGCCCATAGCATGAAAAAGAATCTCTTGTGAGTGTGCACAGACACACACACACAACACAGAGAGAGAGAGACAGACACACACAGAGAGAGAGAGAGACAGACACACACACAGAGAGAGAGAGACAGACAGACACACACACACAGAGAGAGACAGAGACAGACAGACATATTCTATACCTTCTTTGTAGCATTATAATTATTTTCTTGTTTTTTAAAATGTAAAGTTTGTGACATTTGTAATAAAATGATGGCCAGTAAATTGAGTTTATAGACTGAAATCTACTAAAAAAATTTCTAAACAAAGGTTTATAAATCTGCCATCTAGCTATCTAAACAATGTCATATATAATTGGGCAACCAATTTAATTCTCTTTCTTTCCATTAAAAAAAAGGTATTTTTTATAAGCATCTCAGTGGGAATGGTGAAATGATGAATTGATCTATTACAATACCGGAGCTGCAACATTTATTTCTATAAAAAAAAAAAAAAGTTAATTTTTCTTTTCTTATGGAAATAAAAAATCTATTTAAATATTAGTGCATGATACACACCTAAGTACTGATATTTCTAAGCTAAAATGTCTTTATCCTGAAATAATTGAGAGAGATAGAATGAATGTGTGGGTGGATGGGAGGGTATGATCTCTAAACAACTTGTTTAATCTGTATAACAGTAAATTTAGATTAAATGTAAATCTTGTAGAAGAACCATGCAATTGTATTTTGGTATTGAAGGAGCTTTAATTTTTATCTATTATAATAGCTAAGCCATGTTCTTAATGTTTTTCTGAGGGAAGAATCATCAAAATTATATTAGATACTATTTAATATAATACCTTAGTTTCAAGTGGATTTTTTCCACTAATAAAAATAAATAATTGATTTGAAAACTATTGCTTATAGTATCTAAATGCTATGCTCTTTGTAAGAAATTTATAATTCTCTTTGTTGAGTCATTTCAGCTTCCTGAGCTGATCTCCATTATTTTATGTTGGGAAAGCAGCAATGAAGCATATTTAGTATATTTAGATTTTGAGATATAGCTAGTAAACTCCATTTGAAATAATACTTTTAAGTGCATTAATCTGTAAAAGGAAGTTTAAAAAAAATTTTATTTTTCAACTTTTAATTTTGATCACTTGGTATTCTTTTGAGTATTTTGTTAATTTCCATGTTAGAATTTCTCTGGAAAAACTAATACTTATATTTTTTGCTCTCCCTTGTCCTCCCCCCTTTTCCCATTTCCTCTTACAGTTTTTGTCATCTTGTCATCTGGTGAAATATCCCTTAACCTTTCATTATTCAAGAACTCTAGCATTCATTACATACTGGAACTTTATTTAGGGCAAATACTTGCAGTCCTATTTAGCACTGACCCACCCAGTAGTGTAATATGATGTTATTTACTCAGTCTTTTACCATTAGAAGGCAAGTTGTGTATTTTTCTTGTGGACCCCCCCCCCCGTTTTTTTTTCCCTCCTTGTTGTTTCACTTCACTCTTCAGAAAAGGAAATGTAAGTTTAAACCACTGGAAAAATAGAGAGCTTTATGGTCCGCTATAAGAGAAGTGTTTGATACCCTAGCTTAAAATGCTGGAGATTAATGGGACAGAAATAAGAGGCACAGAGAGGATGTCTGGCCAAAGAGGAAGTTCTAACGTTTTGTCTCTGCTGTTCCACCATCTTCCTTTATGACTATCTCTTTCATCTCCCAAGATGTCTTCTTTAGGTCATCTTAAAATCTTTTGATGCAGAATAATTTGATGACCTAAAAGTAAAGAGATCAAAGATTTTTATCAAAATTTTCTCATCCTCAAACCTCAGCTCAAACCAGAACTAGGGACACCTTTCAACATTTACACTCATCCATCAATTTGACAACAGTTTCCTTTGTGGACCTATCCTGGCTTATAACATAGACTTATCTACGTTCACATCCTGTTACTATTTTCCAGAATATTAAACACAAAAGTAGCCTTAAAAAGCTGTCAGGATGTGTCCTGTTAAATTTATTTATAAAAACATTCACAGTAATACATTTTAAACAATGTTATTAGGTGCTAGTAATATGGTTCTCATTACTTTATTGAGATACCATTTTTCTAGGCATATATAATTATAGACCAAAGGATTTGTTGATGGAAAAAATGCTAATGAAGTCCATCCGAATTTAGTGGTAGGAGGAAGGAACACAGGTAGATTAGTTAAAAAAAATAATTTTTTTTTTAGCATATAATTTTTTGGTGTTTTTGTAGAGTTTATGTATCAACTTAAAAATAAGTTGGATCACTCGCTCTACACGTGGTTTTATGACATGGTGCTATTGTAATGTAGTTCACAGGTTAAGTTTTCAAGCAAAATGATTTTAAAAAATATTTCTTGAAAGCTAACATAAGTGATTATCATCATATAGTAATTGCAATGTTTTATAGAATTTTTAACTGAAAAGATTCTGGGTTTTTCTGTAATTTAGTAATTTACATTCATAATGTTAGAAATACCTTTTGTGTGTGTGTTTGTTTTTGATGATTTCTTATCTGGATTGTCATGAAACCTGGATTATTGTCACACAAGCTTTAGCTCTGGATTTTCTTGAGGCAAAAGAAAACAGGCTTATCAAACTACTAGGGGCATTTAAGGGAAACATGGCTGAAATAGCATCATTATGGTATCCAGCTGGGTTTTATTTGAACATCTCTAGTATATTACTACAGTCTATGAATTGATTTCAGTTCTAAAATTACAAATTATATTATTATAGGTTAATTTTGTTGGACTATAGTGTTCCTTTAAATTCTCTCAATTCCTGGCAATCATTGCAAATAAAGTGACTTTTAAAGCACTGCTTTAGCTTATTTTGTTGTTGTTTATAAGTAGTAAATATCATTTGGTGCAAAAAAACCCATTTTATTAAAAATTAATTTTATTTGTAAAAGTTTGAGAGTTGTCATTATCTTAAGGTAAATTGATGACATTCCTAGCAGCAACAGCAGCAGTCTGGTTAAGACTTTTGGTGGAAATAGTAAGGCACATAATTGTTTCTGTAAAACACTGATTATAACTCTTGCTGTGAGTGTGGCTAAGGTCACAGAATCTTATTTACATTTATTTAGACAAATTCTTAGGTACAAGAAAATATTTACTAAATATAATCATGCTAGTAAAAAGAGGGTGCCATCATATCTGAAGGTTGCCAGTCATGGCAGCATGATTATCCTTAGGGGCATGACATGATGCTTGGGTGCCACCAATTAAGTATGTGACTAAATGTCAGACAGTAGGGTGCACAGTAAAAAAAAAAAATATGCAGAGGAAAGAAGTGTGTAACAGTTGGGTTGAGAATTCATTTAATATACAGGTAAGTTTAGATAAGTCAGTTTATAAGTTTTGTTTTCTGCATGGTTCTACTCCAGGCAAATTAGACTACTTTGTAGACTGTGAGTAGCTAATCATTCTTTGAAAAGCAGGGTGCCATACCTCAACAGTACATTTTGGTTGTGGTGGATGGCTTCCAACACAATTATAAAAGATTCAACACATCATATGCAAAGCATGGATTATGTTGCATGTCACAGTGACATGGGCAGCCAATAAATGAGTCTTTGAAATAGTCAAATAATGGTTCCATTTCTTTTGGTTTAAATTCTTGGAGTTCAAAAACTCTTACTACATTGTCAAGGAGAATGAAAGTGCAGAATTCTTTGAATGTATTCTATGCTGTTCTGTCTCTCCATATATTTTGACTAAGACAAGTTCTTGAACTATCTGCCAGATGCACTGTCAGATGAAAGAATATTCCTTTTGGCAGCTTTGTGAAATACTTTTTTTGAAATTATAAATAATTGTATTGGGTCTTAGTTCAGAATCATACTCAGTGGTAAACGTGTTCTTTTAGGAAGATGTAAATCACGGAAAGGATGTACATAATTGAATTCTTTTAGTTCATAGAATAGCTGTGGTGCAGTTTTGAATGTGCATGTGAACCAGTCTTTTGTTATTTTTTATGAGGCTGAGTCTGATCTACATCAATAAAGTAAAAGAAGAATCAGTTTAACAGAGTCATGCAGCAAAGATGTTTACCACAAAGGGTAGAACGCAAGGTCATGGTTATGTTTATTTCTTCTGATGACTTTGGGTTTTGTATTTGTCCTTTTCAGTGGATCCTTTCTACTCTTCATTGAGAAAACTTATATTTTGGTAGTAGTGCTATAGTCTCTTCTGGTAGCATTGTTTGTGTTCCTTAAATTAAGCACTGTGGGCTATCACATGGCATCTCTGCGCACGGGATAAGTTTGCCACCAATTGTGGGACAATTACTTTTGCAGGATCTGGAGACAGTTCCATGTGAAAAAAAAATTTTTTTTCATGGCTTTTGGTGGAAAGCCAAGATTAGGTACCGTTCTGCAGTCATTGATCTAGATGGTATATATGTAATTCCTATGACTAATTGTGGAATGTTGTCTTTGAAACAGAAACACGTTCATTTTTTTACCTCATAGATTTGCATTAACTTGAAATATATGAAATCTACCACCTTCAAAAGGTATATTTAAAGACATTTTGTGGCTATTCTGGACAATGTCTGACTTACATATCTTTAATTGTTCATGAAGCTGGAATATCATTGATTCATTAGTTGACATGATTCTGGCTGCTGATGAAGATTATGCAACATTATACCTCAATATGCTTCCTTTTTTGCCGCATTCCCTATTGTTGCTGTGCCATCTGATCATGAGCTTTATCATCATTGCCTTTTTGTCAGTGTCCAATTTTCATATGTTCAGCGGCTTAGTAGCTGCAGAAGGCTGATATAGAGCTTAGAGGAAGTCAAGAAACCACGTTAAGGAGGTACCACTAAACTGAGCCAGTCCTAACCAGGAATTCAGTGGTCTTGCAACCTAACCACTGGACTACCATACCATCCAAGAAAAAAAGCTGGACAGACACAAACACACAGACAAGCATTAAATGTCCTGCTAGTTTAACTTAATGGCTAGTACATTGTCATTCTACTAGACAGAAGTTAATATGATACCACAGACAGAAAACAAAACAAGACTCAACATGTATTTTTATTATGATTAGTATACAAACAACTGTTTTGCATAAATGTCGCATTTTATGTAATGTTAAGAATTTATAAAGATTGCCAGAAACTGAAATATTTTTATTTAACAATGGTGCTTTATCAAAAAGGTAGGACAAAATTGTAAAGCCACATGGCCATATTAAAAAGAAAAAACTGCTAACAAATTCACACAGTAGGTTCAATTAAAGATTTTGTTTAAAACAACTTTTCCTCAATTTTGTGAATTTACTTTACAGTTGTGAGAGTGTAAATGATTGCTTTCTTATTTTGTTTTATAAAATTCTGCAACTGAATTTCTGACTGAAGACTGATGCATTTTGTTTGAATACAAACAGAAATATACAGATTATTGCCATGCCAATAGGCATAGTAGGTTCCGTTCTCATAGTAGACATTTAATATAGTGTTAACCACATAACCAGGCTAAGTAAGCTACTGGACTGCCTTGGTTGGGGACTCTAGTTTTGGTTTGGCATTTCTTCTTGCTCTTCTTTACCAGCTGGCTGCAGTGAGTTCCTTCAGGCATTCCAGTTCCCTACCATATCTAAAAATGAAGAGTTCTAATAGGGATTTTCAGGTTGATTGTATGGAGTCCTTCCACGCGCAACTAACTCGCCAAGGCTAATATCTCTCACTTTACCCCTCAACTTATTATTGTGAAATGTCCTTAGTCCTCAGAACCCTGAACAGGGGTTTGACAAAAAACAAAAATAGTTGTAAATATAGGAACACACAAAAAGGAAGAGAAAAAGAAACTAACCCAGAATATTTCAGCTGTAGCTGTATCATCCATTTTTAATAAAAGAAATGCAGCTTTAGCAGAAAATGAGACAAAGGACAAGGCCCTCAAAACACAACCATAATATATACTATACAGAGGCATAAAGCAATAATAATGTGTAAATATGCAAATTTTGTATCACAATGAAAGAGTGAAAAAAAACCTGAAAATAATAACCATGGAATAGAAGAGATTTTGATTCAAAGATGGTTTATGATACTTGATACATAAATATTTTGGCCAGAATCCACAAGTCATTCAAAGAAAATTTATGTTCAGAATTTGAAGTCATAAGTTCTTGAAAAATAAATCTATTGTACTCAGAGAAAATGATAGGGTTGTAGGAATTGTGATTTTGAATAAATCAGGTTATGTTTTATTTGATTCTGTGAGATTTCTGTGTGTTAATGAAGCTCCTCATATTCAGGTAAGAAATTTTGAATGGCAGTTTCATTGATATCTAAATTTTAATAACTGAAAATATTATTACTAATGATCTTTATGATTGGATAAGACCATTTGGCTCATAACCAGGTGTATTATATGGTCTTCCAATAGTTCAAAAGAACAATTGTGCATCTAGTCTATATTATGTTCCACTGGGATTGGGACTGGCATCTTACTTGGTTGACATACTTTAGCCTATTTCTGTCAACCAATACACTTAAAGACTTATTTTGCATCTTTAATTCAAAATTGTAATCTTCAGAATAAAATTACTCACAGTTTTGATGTTCTGTTATAATAGTAGTTGATCTGTGTATTAATAAATTATACTATTGGACTATATATTCACTATCTTTGCCTTAGTTGGTCCTCCAAAAGTTGATTCATTGGCTACCACTGATGTTTGTTTTCTTTTCCATAGCAAGTTATATGTTTAGCTTCATGGGGTTCCATAAGCTCTCCTTTGGGCCCCATGTTAGCCAACAATTTTCTTTGCTTTATTGCAGAAAGGATTTTTTATACATTTTTTTAGCCCCCTTATCTGCATTAGAGATTTGTGGATGACACTTTCACTGGATTTCTGTCTTTTGCAGATGCCTTTTATAAATTGGCTAAATGAGCAACATCCAAGTTTAACATTTACTTAAGAGGTAGAGAAAGATGGCTAACTGGAATTTCTTGATACTCTTACTACACATGATGGGCTTCAAGGTGTTAATGTTTCCATTAATTGGTTTGACTAGAAGTGGGACACTTTTATTCCTAGCCTATAAATTTAATTTTATGTCTATTTTGCAAACTATTGTTATCACCACTGTGTACAAACTGTACGCAACAGAGCTGTAAATTTATCGTGTCTTATATTGGTTATCATACCATCAATTAAGAAAACACCGTAAATTATGAAAGGGTTTTCTTACCTGAGATCTCAAAATTTTTTTCTCTAATATGAATACAAATGGTTCTCGGTATCCATTTAAGGATAGAATTTCCATTTCTTGAAAGATCATGTGGAGTGTATCAGGTTAAATGCGAGTTCTGCAGGCCTGCTTACAGCAGTGTGCAAAAGTCTTGCATAAAAATAATTTTTCCTGTAAATTAGCTCGCATTTTGTCGAAAGCAGTTGTCATCAAATCTTGTTCATTAAAGTATTTCTATGTTACTGTTGTGCATCTATTCCAATAATATCAAGCGTATTGTTTCATTGTGAGAAAAGTTATAATTTTTAGAAAATCATTTGCATCAAATCAACGTGTGCAAAAGTGTTGCATAAAATCTAGACAGCTATCTAATCAATTCAGATTCAATTCCAATTATGCAGAAAGGGATCAGATCTATCAATAATGAGTAGAATATCCAAAATTCTTGATAACTTGTTCACAACGACGAGGCATACTGGCTACCAAACGCTGACAATTTCCACTATTGAACTCCGACCAGGCTTCCTCGATTTTCCGTTTCAAATCGGTTTTTTGGTACTAATGCTGAGTTTAATCAAGTACCAAATGTTTATGATGGGATTGAGATCTGGGCTTTTCAGCCAGCCAGTCAAGGAGGGGGATTTGGAACTCTGCCAGAAAGACCTTGACACTCGTAGCTGTGTGGATTGGGGCGTTATCCTGCTGATAGATGGCTGTCAGGGGCATGTGGTCACACACATACGGTTTGACAATGTCCAAGACTATCTTAGCATAGTCATGAGCATTCATTCGACCCTCCACGTGATGCAACAGACCGACATCTGACGATTGAAAACAGCCCCAAACCATGGCCAAATCTCCTCCTGCCTGCAGAGTCAGTTAAGTGCAACCAGGATGGTATTTCTCGGACACCGATCGCCGAACGTAAACTCGACCTGCTGAGTGGACCTTCAGGAATTTGGTTTCTTCAGAAAACAACACTCGGGACCACTGGGCCACGGTCCAATAGAGATGGTCGCAAGTCCACTGCAGTCGCTTTCGACGATTGTCCAGACTGATGAACAGCTTCTTCTGTGCCAATCACCCGAACAGTCCCATGTGGATCAAACACCGTCTGATGGTGCACGAGACCAACTGGATCTCATGGTGCATTGACAAAGCGGTCTGGATGTCGGTGTAAGTGCGGAATTGGTTCAAGTTCGACATGCAGGCAATCAGACGATCCGACAATCCTATCGAGCCATTTTTTTCCACAGTGTGCCGGCTCTGTGTTTCGAAATTAGGCTCCTGTCGGCTTTCCAACATTTCAGGGTGCGAGATTCCGTCGACTGATTGCAACCGATACGATCTGCAATGACCCACTCAGTTTCACCATCTTCTTTCATGTGAATGATTGTGGCCCGGTGTTTGGGGCTCAAATATTGGGCTCTTGGCATCACTATATTGAACAAAAATGAATCAGAATAGTGGAAAATGAGTTTTTCATATTTATATTCTACTATCCTAAACCATTATATCACAAAATATATATTCTAATTTTTCTTTAGTTTATGCAACACTTTTGCACACACCGATTTCATGCAAATTATTTTATTAATATTTAAATTTTTACTGTGCAATTACAAAATGGATCTTAGTGTTATAAATCGTTTAAAGACATTGATACCTTTCAATTAAAACAGAAAACATACAATAGTTACTAATTTCTACAAAAATAAGAACCCATTTTCTAAGTCTAGTCATTTTTATGCAAGACTTTTGCACACCACTGTATATTAGCAAAAACAGTATATGGTATAGGTATACTGCTCTTCTGTCAGGAAGAGAATATTCTGCCCTCATTAACCATATGGCTTAAAATTCTGAACGTACTTTTTCTCTGAATGATATGAGGATTCTGATCAGGTTCTCTACTGACTTCAAACTACAAATTATTGAACCTCTGTGTCAACTATCATTTTTTATTGAACCATTTTCTTCTGTTCCATTGTGATTATTTTAATTTTTAATCAATTTCTCACTGTGATACATTGCATATCTACACTTTACTGTTCCATAAAGATTCAGTATAGTATATATTGCATGCCTTGTGGTCCTGTTGTTTCAGTTTTTTTCCAAGGTTGCATTTAGTTGAAGATGGATGCAGCTGCAACCAAAATATTTTAGTTTTTTGTTTCTCTTTTGTCTTATTTTTTTGTGACCCTATGTTTATGACTGCCTTAGTTTTTTTGCCTTAACATATTTTTCTACTTGAATCCCTCTGTGTTTTCAAAAACAAAGTGAAGAGATACTTTGAGTGTTAATGCAGTAGTAAAATGACAATATATTTAGTGCATGTTCGGTAAAGTTAATAAACTCTTATTATCTGAATATATGCAAAAATACAATTAGAAAAGTGGAAACAAATACCATTTGGTTCTTCTTCTCAGTATCAGTGTCCTAGTTTATGGTTCATAACAGTAGATTATGAATGATTAAGTACTGACACGCATTAAGAACTAAATCTCCTTGATTAATAGAACTCAGCTACAGGTGTCAACTTTTTTTTTAAATGAGGGTAAATGGCTTGTAACCATATGATATGTACAGGAAAATTACTTAATAGCAATTTTACCATATGTTTATATAAAAGACTGAGTTGTCTTTTTGCCATAATTTGATGACTTCAAAAATACACCTGTCATAATTTTGCAATATAAGTATTTTTTAACTTTTTAGTACATATATACTACCAATCAAAAATTTAGAAGAAAACATGGATATGGGAACAATTATTTTAAAAAATACACATATCCAGTAAATTGACTTAAAAACCTCTCCCCTTACTCTGGTAATAACTTTGCAAATTTTGAAGAGTTTATCAAATAGCTTTGCCAAATATTTGGATGTCACTAAGTTCCATGCTGTTTACATTATTTAAAATGTTTTTGTTTTTTTGTTTATCTTGTAAGAATTCAATGGATGATAAATCAGGTGACTTGTAACCAAACCATGTTTTGGAAGACACCGTGTCTTTCTTTGCTCTCTGCATATTGTCTGTATAATTTGGAAATGTGCTTAGGATCGTTATCTTGTTGCCAAATGAACCCTACACCTATTAGTCATCTTCTGCAAGAAATTGCATATTTTTTCAAAATACTGGTAATGTTCCTTTGTACAATTAATGGAACATTGAAAAATTTCACCCAACTGCATTAGCTACAAATATCTTCCAAATCATTATTCTACCTCTGTTTAACCATAGGACTAACTGTTTTGATAAGCATTTTCTCCGACTAGTCTGCAAACAAACATTCTGCATTTGGGCCTGAACACCTTAAACTGTCACTCATTAGTCCATAAAATTTTATTCCAGTTTTCTGTAGTCATGTAATAATGAAGCTGTTTTGTTTTTTTTTGACAGTCAACTGACCATTTAAATCAGCAGCTCTAAAACACTTTTTTTTTACTATTGCCATTGATACCATATTTTTTTTGCTATTTAGCTGTGATGTAAGTAATTTCTGTGGCTGTAAGTCTGTTTGTTCAACAATTTAATATATACTTTCCTTTAGGTGTTGCTGCTCTGTAATACTCCCACTCATCTGTTCTCTTTGCAGTGTGTAGAAAACATTTTTGTTGGAAATTCCAAGTTTCTTATCAACCTCTCTTTGTCAGAGCTTTCTTCCTCAAAGTACAAATAGCAGATTAGTTTCAAGATCAATTTGCTTTATTTTTGCCATCCTGACAAAAAATTCCATTAATTGTTGTCTTCAACATTAGTGACTTCTTCTCTGAGGTTTAGAAACATCATAGTTTTCTGCGACACATGGCATCATCTTATTGGCCCATTTCTCATCCATTGAAGTCGTTGAATAGAATGAAGTATGTTCTGGTAACCACTTAGCTAGCTACTTTTAATATTCAGTGTTTTGAAGCATAAAGGGAGTGCTATTTAAATGAAACAAAGATTTAAAGTCAAAGTTTATTGGATACATGTACTTTTGTTTGCACCTGTGTATTGAATCTTAATTCACTACGTCATGACGATGAATAAATTGATATTGCTATTCTTTCTTTTAAGAATTGTTCCCAGATTTGTATTCTCTTTTAAGTCTTTGGCCTGAGGGGTTCAGAAACGAAAATGTTAACTATAAAAAAGTAAACGATATGGATCAAAATAACGAAAGAAAATAAAAAAATGGCAAAGAACTGGAAGCATTTATTGGCAACTGGTTTGCAAGCACATGAGATTAATATCACGTAGCATTTACATTTTAAAACAAACATGATATTTTGATAGATGCTTGGACATTTGACATCTTGCACAGCTTAGCAGTATACAGGTTTTAAGAATATTTATAGAATATTTTTTTACCATACCATTAAGATATTTTAAGATTAAAAATAAATTTGAAGAAAAAGAAACCATTGACAGATTCCAGAAAAAAAAAACCAACAAATCGATATGACTTATTGTAGTGTAAGCCTTGATTAACTATTAGGAACCTGTTTTACATTATTTCAGACAGTTATGAAAACAAACAAAGGCAGCAAGAGTAACCGCTGTTTGTAATAAATTGGTTGATCGGTAAGCAATTCAAGGTATATATTTAATATCTTTGAATATGTAGGTCGTCGTCATTTATGCTGAGCACTTATGGCTGATTCCAAATTATTTTGTTGTTCAGTTAAAATAGGATTCTTCTCTCTCATAAATTGAGCTTTTTAGCTGGTAGTTAGAGATAATTATCTATGTTTATGCATAGGATTCCAGTGAAATCCGCAGATGTGGTTTTGCACAAGGTCGCTACTAAATAAAATGAATACAGAAGCATCTGAATGTAGTTGGTCATTTTTTTTTTTTTGTAAGAAAAACTGCAACCATTGAGTTGGTAATATATTTCATTGCATCAAAGATGTGAGAAATTTTGGCTGAGAGCCAAGTGCTGTTTCATCAGTCACCATGACTAGTGACTGATGAGGAAGCTGTGCCAGAATGCTTCAGGAAACTACTTAATGGTAGGTCCCTGGAATTGATTCACCAGGTGATAACAAAGGAGAAGCCCAGAGATCCAGAATTGCACATTTATAACTTACAGTGAAATAATGGGATATCTGTTGTTGGTTTTTCTGTTTTAGTCGAAAAATAGCAAGATGTAGATTACCAGTCTTTGGGATAGATTGTTTACATTATTCAGAATGTCTTCGAAACCTATGCAAAATCCAACATTGTTATTCCATCATAACATGGTCATGCTTAAAGAATAATCAACACACCAAAAAAGGAGTGGGCATTCAATGTAGTTAGTGGTAATATGGTTTAGCCACCTTAAATTAAATGATAGTTTTCTTAAAGGGTTCAATTAATGATCACCTTCAGGGCACGCAGCGGATTTGGTGACTTTCTGTGTGTCAGTCGGCTGACACTCTGGAAGACTGAGGTGGCAGGTTCGAAGAATTGTCAGTAATCTGGTTGGAGTGGCGGAATTTTTGAGCAAGTCTTCAAAAGACATTTAATTGTCAATTGGAGTTCCAGATTAGACGTTGCAATTATGTAATTTTTACTGCATCATTATTTCCCTCAGGCTCTCATGTCGACATTCAGCTGTGTTGGTTGCACCGTAGATACAGTGCCTTTGACTCTGCACCATAAGGGAAGCTTTCCCAGTTGATCACCCAAACTACTTAATATTCATAACATGTTCCTCTAACGAGTTCCATGGATAATCTTTGTAGATAGACAAAAATCTCATCTAATGACCTTCATGTATGTGTTTCACCAGATATCAGAAAGAGACTCAACAACAAACAATTCCTTTTACATTTGAATTCATAATAATTTTAAAATCTAGCATTTATTTACATTTTTGGAATTACTGTGTAATTCTTTTATATAGTTGTTGTTATGAAAAGAATTGCGTTTCTGAGTGTGTTCCTGTTGAAAGAATGTCTGAAATTACGTAAAAAAGAACAAAAAAAACCTGCTTTAGTTCAAGCCTATAATGACTATTAATGAGAAAAGAAAATGGTATTCATCCTCACAAACATGTAATAAAATTGCTTACTCTGCTGTAATTTCACTATGTAATTAATAGCAGTACATTCATTATTAAATAAACCAAGTGTATGCTTGCATGAGACTATTGAGCGAATGAACTAACTGTAGGTTATCAGAGGACAATTCAAATCCTGCAGACAAAAGCCTTATTGTCAGAAGCAGGCAATAAATAGACAGATCTTGGATGAAAGATCTCTCTCCCTGGATACAACTTCCTTGGGTTTGCTGGCAAGTATTGGTGATTTCTGTTATTGATAATTTCAGTATGTTCATCTGAGCAAAGAATCAATTTATTGATTGCTGTGGTGAGAGATGATTCTGTTGTTACTCATTATGAGCCTGGGATCTTGACAAATTGTTACTGATATAGTAATTCTTAACATTTCTGTCAGGGTACTTTGCATATAAAGGATCTTTCTCTATTTTTTTTTTTAAATTAGACTTGATGTGTGACAGTACTTGATAATTCCTGTAGCTAAATACTCTTTTTAATTGTTAGGAAAGGGAGTTATAGATAACCTTCTAATGTGATTGGGGTTACAATCTTTGAATCCTGGATTACTTAATTTGTTTTTCAAAATTATCTTGAATAATTTATATTTTTAGTATTTAGCAGTTTTTAAATATTGATAGGTTAAATTATGTGGAATGTTTTGCACAAAATATGTCAGAACAATTTAAAGCATTGGTGTAGTTTGTTTGTTTGTGTTTATATAAAGTTTGTATCTTTGGTTTTGTTTGGCTTTGCTGTCAGGGAAAACAAAAAAAAATAACGTAATACAACTGACTTTTGTGGTATGCAATGATGGTTGTGTGGAGTACCAGAACAAGTTTTCTACAGTTAATCTTTTGATTTGCTTTTTTTTTTTTTTGTTTACTCATCTATTTGTAGTTATTTATTTATTTATTGTCTGTCTGTCTGTTATATACTAGGGGTGTTCAAATGAAAGCTGGCTGAAGTAGCATTGTTGTAATGGTGTCCATTTGAGTTTCATTTGAATACCTTTAATAGTTTTGGCTGAGAAGTACAGAGTAATTGAACAAGAGCACATTACATTGACTCTTATAGTCAGATACAGGTAGTGTCTGCAGTTCCTGAGTCTATTGTATAAGTATCGTTATCTTAGCTATTTACTTCAAAGACAAGGAACATTATTAATGTAAGCTTTTTGTTATAGCTGATTGCTTTGCCACCATTCACTGATTTATCTATATATGGTTGAGATAAAATAAGCAGCAGAACTTCAAGATGAAAATTTATTCTTTCATATTCAGTGTTGTTGTTGGTACAATAATGTTGAGGAAATTAAGCAAAATGTAGCAAAAATGTGTTTTCTTTTTAGAATTTGAATTGCTGCCTGCCAGCTTCAGTTTTGGCATACCATTTTTTAAAAAAGCAAAATTATTTCAATTTGAATTTGCATAATTTTATCGGTAATGCTGAACATAGTAATTGAATGAGCAATAACCATTGGAATAGCAAATGACCAGTGTTATAGCACATGATAGCAGAAATTTATGTTAATTTTAAAAAAAATTGGATATTATTTTGATATTAGAAAAATATAGGTGTTAACTTATCTGATTAGGGAGAAAGTTTTTTGTGACTCACAGATGGAAAATTTTACAAAGTACCAATTTTTATTTCAGAGGATTATATAAAAAAAGAAAGCAGATTGGGGATTTTCACCTAAAATATTTTTATTTTTGTTTGTGTGAGTGAGTGCAAGTGAGATTTTAATTTATGCATGTGGAATTGTTAAAAACAACAGTGACTCTATTGATAAGATCTAACTTATTGTTAATGGTTTCTTTTTTGTATTTTTCAGACAAATACCATTTTTATAAAATTGTACATTATATCAATTAAAAGAAGAAACAGATCAATCAGATATTCAACAGAAATGTGTGTGTGTGTGTGTATATTTTATTTTAAATTCAATTAATGGCATTCTGAGACTACTTCACTTACAATTCTATCATTGTGGCTAACATTTTTGACCATAGATAGTATTTTTTTTATAGTAAATCATAATTACTTCCCATTTTAATCTACAAATTTTGATCGA
Organism: Nautilus pompilius; assembly: GCA_018389105.1. Taxonomy (NCBI): domain Eukaryota; kingdom Metazoa; phylum Mollusca; class Cephalopoda; order Nautilida; family Nautilidae; genus Nautilus; species Nautilus pompilius. The sequence goes on from JACATO010001428.1 coordinate 127,253, forward strand.
TTATTTCCCATCAGTGATTTAAAGAGAGAACTATTTTTAAAATTTTCTTTTGCTTGTTACAATACTTTTAATTTGAACTTCTCTCTCTTTTAGCTGGCAAAGTGTTTGTTAGCCAGAGGAATATTTGTAGAGTTTTTAGGAAGTAAGAACATTAGATGGGTATATATTAAGTTGTTTTTAGTTTCATACATCACTGACATTTTACTAAAACTCATCCATTAAAACTACCAGCCATGTGCTAACTGAATATCATTGATTGAGTAAATTCTACTAGATCACTAAAATATCAAATATACTCTCTAAAAAGGGAGTTGGTGAAAAGAAAACACCCAGTTTATAAACATGTTTTTATAGTGATAAGATACATTTACAGTTGTCATATCTTATGTAGCTGTCTGGTATATTTGATATTTGTTGATGTTTGGAATAGTGGTGTATGTTGGAAGATAATTGATAAATTCTAGTTTCAGTGACAGTTAGATCTTCTCTCTCTCTCCCTTCTTCCCTTCTTAGTTGAACACTTGCTGTTATCATGATCTCACATATGCAAGCTGGTCACTAAGATGTACAGTATATGTGATGCTGGATGACTTGTGTATAACATTCCCTATTTATCAATATTCTTGCTTCATTTCCAGGGTGTTTCTCTCCAAGGAACTGGTTTGGTGGGAAGAGCTGCTGGCATCAAATGAAAAAAAGTACAAGTAAGTAGAATACATAGGATATGTTCCATTGTTGTCTGTAAAATTGGAATTTAAACATGTGTTGCACTCTTAACACAGAATTGGCTTTGGCATGCATCTGTTGAAAATCCTGAAGAACCGATGTTTGAACAAGAATAACCACAATATGATTTCATGATTATTGAGGCTTTGCTCAAATTTTTCAAGAGAAAGGTCACTGATTATCAAATGTACTGGTGGTCATTCTCATTCAAATGTCTCTTCTTCATCCTGGAACACCAAAAAAAAATTTCCATAATCCGATGAACAAATCTTTTCTCATTTAGATTTTTTTTCTAACTTTTGCACTGTTTTACATGTTCCCTTCCTGGCATTGTTAGTCAAATTAGCTTTCTGCTCTTAAGTTGTTTTTTTTTTTAATGTTATTAATTTATTTGTGTTGTCTTAAAATTATAAACAGTGGCTACATCCACATCTGTAGTATTTGCTTCAGATGTTATTCAATTTCATGTTACCAGTGCATATATACAGAAACACTGATTATGTGGAAAATAGCTAAAAGTACTACATTTGAAAATGAGTGGATATTATATAAAACTATTCAGGAGGATTAAGAATTTAGATTTCACTACCAGTAGTGGTGTTTTAAATAGTTCCATGTGCAGGGACCAGATAGAAATCCTGATGGTGTATTGAAAATTGGTAATAGCGAAAAAACTGAAATTCTAAATAGTTTTTTTCTTCCCTATAACTTTAACCTGAGGCTTATTTAATATATTATAAGTGAAGCAAACTTATGAAGAGCACAAATACAACAGTCAAGCATGGCCTGATAACATTATTCCAAGATATTAAAAAGAGATTGCACGGTAAATATGTTGGCGTAGTGCAGTGATAGACCCCTCCAGTTTAGCATGTTGTCTTTCTAGCATGGTTTTTTCCTCATCTTTTCTTCACCTGCCAGCCATGTGGGTTTCTTCCGCATTTAAAAATGAAGGGTTCTAGTAGAGTCCTTCCCATTCTTTGCAACTACACTAGTGCTGCAGCGAGACTTGGCGCCTCATACAACCTGCTCTCAAGTTGCTGCAGGGTAGTGGGTGCAGGCAGCCACCAGCATCATAGCTCTCTTGATATCTGCCAATACCAGATTTGCAAACCTACATATTGCTTTAATTCATTATTGCAGAAAGGTCTTCTCAGTGAACATAAAGCTGTAAATACTACTTTATTTTTAAAATGGTGCTAAAAGTTTACAAACCCATCTACTAATATTCAAAGAGATTTTCAGCTTTGTGTTTTAATTTAAAAATATTGCCTAACAACTGTAGCATTTTATCAGAAGACCTGTGTAAGTTGGTGTTAGTTATGTAGACATTTGATAGAACATTAAGATAGTAGACATGTGAAGAACATTGCTAAGACTAGAAAATAGATAACCATGCATAGTATCAAATGGATGATCATTGCTATATAACATATCTTATGGTGTGCCACAGGGCTCAGTTTTGGGTCCACTATTGTTTCTGATTTATATAAATGATGATAATAGTTTTGTCGTCGTCGTCGTCACCAGCCAGTTTTAAGTCCGTTATTGGACATAGGCCTTCCCCAGATTGCCTGGGGAGTAATGGGCCAAACCCTGCCACGCTGGCCCAGTGCGAGCTGGCAGCGGGGTAAGTGAATGCCAGCATCCTGGAGGAGTGCTGTACAGCTGTTTCAAGCTTTTTGGCTCTCAGCAGCAGCACGCACCTCCAACCCCACCGGGGATCGAACCCGCAACCCTCCGGTTCACAAGCTAACTTGCTACCCATTAGGCCACACTGCTGATTGATATAATAATGTAGTAGGCATTAAATATTAAGAAATTTGCAGATAAATATGAAATTTATGCTAGTGATAATACTGAAAAGGATAGAAATACTTTTCGGGTAAATTTGAGTATTTTATTGGAGTGTTCAGTTAAATGAAAAATAAAATTTAATGCTTAAAAAATGTAAAATTATTCATACAGGTAATAGAGAAAATTGTAAACAGAGGCTCTCTTAAGGAATAATGCAGTGAAATTTGATAATTAGATGCCCAATATACTGTTCCAAGAGCTGCACAAATCCCCTATCCTTCCCCACCATAGCTGGTGTTTTCTCTCTCACATGCATGCACACACAGACTCTTTTTATGTTGACTCCTCTGTGTTTCAAAATGTTTCATAAAAGCTTTCATTTTTCCATATTCCAGTTTTAAGAAAAAAAAAGCAAAGTTCCTCTCTTATTCCATTTAATTCTGAAGCACAGTATCACAATAATGGTAAGACAAGGAATATTATTAACATCAGTGCTTTCATCCAGTGCCATACTGAAAACCTTAGTCTCTTTTAATGGTGAAGGTTGCTGGTCTCTGGAATCTTCTGCCATTTCACTCATGCACTACTCAAGTTCTTGCAGAGTCTAGCAATTTTAAAATTGGAGACAATATCAAGTCCGTATTTTGAAAATCCACTCAACTTAGAACTATTGAGAAATGCTTCTTTTAAACACCCCTTCTCCATATCTTGCAGTGTGCAGTGCAGTCTTATAGCTTCCTTCTGTAACTGGATTTTTGCCAATCTTTGTGTGTGAAAATGACGGTTGGAAATGTGCTGCTACTGCTTTTTAAAATCACTTCTGTCTTGTCAGATTTGTCAGAAAGTGACTTTTCATCTTTGGCTTGAAAATGTATCTGAATGCTAGATGTATAACACAACAGTCTCAAAGCAGAAAACAAAGGCATGATCCTTTGGTACAAATCTAAATTGGGTTGTCTACGCAGCTTGAAATAAACAAACTTCTAGTCTAGCTTTCATGTGAGGTGACATCTTCACACACACACACACACACGCTGCCTTTGTTTGGGAGCAAGATGAATACACAGAAATGTATTAGTCAGGCAAGACAGATGGAAGATTCAAACAGGGTACACAACAAGACCCAGGTAGAGCAGCATTGAGCAGATGCTGTTGACCACTTGTATAGCCTTTATACGAGGTCTGTCCAAAAAGAAACCGAACTTTTAAAACAGCACACCAACCAGCCGGTGCAGCATGCTCGCGACTGCAGTGCTGTGTATCAGTGACTGTGACCTTCAGTCTAATAATAGCCGCATCAGTTAGTCATCGATCTACACGCGCTAGAGTGAACGTATGTTTAGTGCACTTGGCGATTTGTCACAAGTTGAACAATGAAGGATCTTGAAGAGCAACATGTTTGTGTGAAATTCTGTTTCAAATAGGGAAAAACTTTTACGGAGACTTTTCTAATGCTGCACCAGGCCTATGGGGAGGATTGTTTGAGCCGTATACAATGTCACGAGTGGTACCAGCATTTCAAATCAGGAAGAACATCCACCGAAGACAATCCCAAATCTGGATGACCTTCCATGACAACAGATGACGATCACATTGAGAAAATGCATGCTGTGATCCGTGGAAATCGTCTCCTGACTGTCCGTGAAGTTTCTGAAGAAGTAGGCATCTGTAAAAGTTCATGCCACATGATTTTAAAAGAAAAATTGAACATGCATCGTGTAGCCACAAAATTTGTGCCACGTTTGCTGACAGATGAACAAAAAGAGAACTGAGTCACAGTCAGTCAGGAGCTTTTTGATTGTTCAAATGCTGATGAAAGCTTTCTGAAAAGTGTCATAACAGGTGATGAAGCATAGGTGTACAGAACGGCTATGATGTCGAAACAAAAAGGCAGTCATCGAGGTGGGTTGGATCATCGTCGCCTCGACCAAAAACAGCCATCAGAGTTGCTCAAATGTGAAGGTGATGTTGATCGCCTTTTTTGATTGGAAGGGCATCGTTCATCAAGAGTTTATTCCACATGGTCAGATGATCAATAAAAAGTTTTACTTGGATGTCCTGAGGTGGTTGAGAGAGGCAGTGCGATGGAGGCGGCCTGAGGCATGGAAAAACAAAACCTGGATACTGTACCTGCTCTCACACCACTCCTTATCCATGACTTTTTGGCAAAGCACTAGATGACTCTTGTCCTCCAGCCACCCAACTCTCCAGATTTGGCTCTTGTGGATTTTTTTTTGTTCTTGAAATCCACCCTGAAAGGTCACTGATTTCAGACAATAGGAGAGATTGAAGAAAATTCGCTACGAGAACTGTGCAGTACCCTTGAAAACGTATTCCAAAACTGGAAGAAACCTTGGGAGCTGTGTATCAACAGTGGAGGGAACTATTTTGAAGGAGACTAATCTGATTAAATTGTAAGTAAAGCAATAAATTTGTTTTGTAAAAAGTTTGGTTTCTTTTTGGACAGACCTTGTATATACCCTGTGGACTGTCAGTCAGTCTCTGATGCTTCATTAACCAGTTACAGTATATATCCAATGTCGAGATTCATCCTTGACAGATGGTCCATGGGTGAGTGATCTGTTTGGTTGACATGAATCATCATTGTAACCAGTATGTGGATTCAGTTGAGTCATCATATCTCAGTCTGCAGGAGCCATTACGTAATTGTGTAGCATAGCATTTCAAACCATGATGCTGACTGACCAAGCCATTCATGTGCTATCTAGAATCTACTCAGGGTGCCATAAATTTGTTGACCCCTGATCCAGGGCCACAAATGTACTGGAGGTACTTTTTAGTACAAGCAAATCAAATAGAAAGTCAAAAGTAATTAGAAGTTGCATCTTATTTTTTTAAGTCTACATTCCATTTTATAAATCTTTGGTTTGTCCATGACTTAAATAATATGCTATGCAGGCATTGAGCCCTTATCTGAGAAAGGTTGCATGCATGAGAGAGAGAGAGAGATATTCAGCATGCATTTACTAAATTATTTCCATGTCGTAAGTATTCAGAATATACTAAAGAATTAGAAATGCTATATCTACCAAGTTTGAATTTCATATTTGAAAAGAAACAGTTTTAAAAATAATTAGGTATTTTGGGTGTGTGGACAGAGGTTGTCTATAGTTATAATAATAGCAATCAAAACTGCGAATTAGCTAAGATTGCAACCGTACGAGGGTGGGGAGGCGAGTACTCTGTTTAGGGGGTTGGCAGTCGGAAAGTCCTCTACCGAAAAGAGTGGAGGCAAGTGAGGCTCTTTGCTTCTGGCAGGCCTTTCTGGCCAAGGAGGTTAGGTGCGTCGAGACCGGTTTCGGACTTGACGGGCTGAGGCTTTTTTTCCAGTTTGGTTTTTTTAGCTGGGGAAGCGATCACTCTTATACCCCAACACGCTGGCTGCTTTGGCGGCGGCCAGTTACACGAGGTGCCTCGGTGCCTCAATCCGGTCTTTTAGGCCTTAACGGGAGCTCTGCTCCACCCCGGGTTTCGGACCCTACACGGCTTCAGCCACCGCCCTGCACTCCCTTCTCCTCAGAGATACACACACATACACAAACTTGCACACGCACCACTTACGCATTCACCACAAAAAGATAAAAGATTGCAGCATACTTAAATATTGTACAAAAAAAAAAAAAATTATAGTATTAAAATGTTTGATGAATGGAATAAATTACCTACAAGTGCACTTGATAGCCATTTTCAATTATAAAATCATATTCACGGTCTTTCTTCCCCTTGGGCCTATTCACAAGTCATTATATCTTCCTGTAATTCCTAAATCACAATAGCTCGTAGATAAAGCCTGGTTTTACTGTGAGCAGTTATTTATCAGGCTTTGCTATAAAAATAATTTAGTAATTTTGTTCAAAATGATATTTTCTGTATGATCTGGGGTTTGTTTTGAACAATTACAGATATTACATTTTGGAATAAATCCACTGACTCTTGCCAAGATTGATTTTCTTTCCTTGTTTTTAAATGGGTAATGAGTAACTATTATTTGAAGAGAACATAAACAAGAAATTTTAACAGTATTTGAACAAAAATTATTGTCAGGAATAATATAGTATAGTTTGTGCTCTATGTGCAGTGTTAACAAGAACAAATATATTTTTAATTTGAATATTACAAACCAAAAAATGGAAAATTAAGGATGTGTTTTCCATACATGGATTCCATCTTGGAAATATATTTCACTTGAATATTTGACATTTTCTTTTTTTCTTTCAGTCATTTCTATTTCTATAAAAGATTAACAAGAGTCAAAGAAAAGTAAGTTTGTGCCATTTTATTATATATAATCTTTACCATTTTTCAGTCCATGTAAACTAAAGCCAATTTTAATAGTTGTTTTGTCATTGTTTAAAATTCTCTACATTTAAAAAATCTTGTATTAGTACAAATTACTTATAATTAGTAAAAATATAATATAGAAAAAAATCACTAAATGATTTATATATATACACACACACACACACATACCATTCAGTATCCTCCATTCAAAGATGATACAGGAGTATAGTTTTGTGGGAAGTTCAAAGGTATATACTAAGACAGTGGAATTGTTGTCTTAGTTTTCTGTCTAGCTAGCTTATTTCTAGTTGTATTATTTATCATTAGTGGTGAGATGGATGTTGATAATTTTTAAAGTGTTCATTTACTAAGTAATGGTTATTTAGAGAAGGAACAAACCAAACCAGCTTTTCTTTGCTTGTATACCATGTTCCAAGAGTATAGAGCAAAAGAACAAAGGGAATAAACTAGAAATTCAAAGAAGAAAAACATGTTAGATTTGGATCATAGAATGTAAACAATGCACTGTGAATGTATGGCATAAAATGTGGATGATTAAAGAGGTGATGAAAAATTTGATTTTAGTGCAGTGAATGCTAAAATTGTTAGCTGGTGGTTATAGCCACACAGTTGTCACCTGTTAACTTGTTTAAAGAAAAATGGATTCATTGTAATATTCTTTTTGTCTAAGGGCATCTCTTAGCAGTGAGCTAGAATGGGGGGGGGAGAGGTAGATTATTAGACTTGGTGACCAAGTATGTTTATGGCTTTTGACTGGGGGTCAAAGTGCAAGCCAATTAAACTTGGGCCCTCAACTTTAGCAGTCTTAGTCTACCCCTGGACTACTGGTTGCCTCCTACCTATTCAAAGCATTAAAAGATCGAATAGACAACGTTTTTCATTTTAAAAGTTTATAAATATAATAAGCTTATCTTATAAGCTACTATAAAAAAATTTTCTGAGATTTTTTGGTTTAAATCTTGAGCATTTTTAAACTGCTGAGAATTGCCTCCCTTAGCGCATTCACGTAAATGCAACTAAAAAAAATTAAGGCTTAATTATTAAAATTATTTGAAAAAAATAGGTATGGAGTTGGACATACTTTAGTTAGTATTTTAAATAATTGCTTTACAATTAATCATCTATCCACCTACATTTAGTGTTAGACCTAAAGTATCCATCTAATTTTTAGATATAATTATTAAACTAAGCATCTTTCAACATGATTATATTTGTAAAAAAAAAAAAAAAATTTAACCCCTTAAGAGATCAGGTACAGATTTATTATATACTTTCTAATGAGATCTTAACATTTGCTTCAGTAAATATTTTTTCTATCTATCTTTGATAATAAAGTATGACCAAGTATTTATTTTTTTCTTTTATCAAAATCTATTTATGATCAATTCACTAAAGCAATTGTTAGAAATTCTACAAGGGAGATAAGCGTCAGTAAATGTCATTAGTATGTCCATTCTCCAGAATAACTATCATCTTTTAGTTAATTTTTTAGTAGATTTGGTATGCCCACTGTTTTTTTGGGGGGTGGGGGTTAAATTTTTTCAGATATATTTTAAAAACTTCTAAAAATTTAAAAAAAAAAAAAAATTCTGTAAGGTCCAGTCCACTATAACTTAAAATAATTTTTTTCCTTCTAATATTGTTTTTTTTTTAATGTTCAAGTGTAAAGTAAGCAAATAAATAAATGAGCTATGGAAATGTTATCAAACAAATTGCTCAAAAAGTTGTTTCATGCAGCATTGCTGAAAATTTGATTAAAACATGGAAATAAAATATAAATTAATTTCCCTGAGCAGTTGCAAGGGACATTTCTTGTTATTTGCTGTTTTCCTTTAAAATTCAACGTTTCCTTAACTTACAAAATCATGAAAAACTATATCTGATCAGTATTTTGGCCTAATTTTTTCCTGTAAAAATAATGTTAAAATTTAAAAAAAAAAAAAAAAAGTAATTTGAAAACAATCATTTATTCACTATTTTATGCTTAGCCCACTTAACCAGAAAATGCAAATTAATTGCTCAGTTGAATTTTGAAGTGTTAACTTTCTATCCATTAAACAAACTAGTAGCATATTTTATTATATCTGGAATGCTTGCAGTGAAATAGGTTTTACTTTAATAACATAGGTAAATTTTAATATTTTTTTTTTGCAGTGGCTGCTGAACCAGGAGCTGGTTTTGATTCACGGGGTTTGGGGCTTCGTATTCAAAAGAAACTGCTGGGAAAGATGGCCAGTCAAAAGATAGCAAAAATGTTCATAGATGATACCACTGCTCAAGTGCTTGACAACATGCATCGGATTTTAAAAGATTACCTTGGAAACAAGAAGGAAGCAGAAAAGATACTGAAATATTTAGTTAAGACCATCATCAAAATTGGGATTCTTTACCGAAACGACCAGTTCAATTTAGAAGAACTCCGGCAAGTGGAAGTTTTCAAACAGAAGTTTCACTCTTTGGCTATGACACTTATAAGTTTCCATGAAGTTGATTTCACCTTTGACAAAAACTTTCTCGTTAAATCTTTAGATGACTGTAAGCATTTGATTATGGAACTTGTTGGTAGGCATTTGACAGACAAATCAAAAACAAGAATTGATTTTGTTTTTAGCTCTTTTTCCAAACCAGACTTGCTGACAGCTTTGTTCCAGCAGAACAGCCAATACAAAGATGCTCTGGACAATATAGTCACTGGCATGCACAAAATGATGGATGAAGGAAACTTGTAATCAATACTTACTTGACTTTTACTTTTATATGATAATTATAAAATGATTATTTTCGTAGAATATCTACAATAGTTTGATTGTTAACAATTTCTACATCAATACATTTGAATTTTTCTTAAAAATTAAGTTAGGTTATTCTATAAACAGAAAAACAAATTAAGGTAATTTTGCTTATTATATTTAATATAATTTTTCAGAATCTTAACAGACTTGGTTATTTACCAAGTATTGTTTCTGCAAAAACTATTGACTGCCCATCTACTTATAGCAATACAATTGCAAAGGACTATAAATTTACATTATTTCTGTCTGAGATTATGAAGCACATTAACTTGCAGGAGTTAGTGTAACCTAACATGATATTAATGTTAGGTTACACTATCTTTTGAAGTGCCTCAGATTGAACCATTTGATATTTTATTAGTGGATGCTCATCTATTTCCTAGTATCCAAGGCATTTGCCCAGTTTTTTTTTTTTTTTTTAAAAATTAAAACTACTTTAGGAGCAAGATTTACACAAATGACTTGGACATATTTACAATATCTCATTTCGAAAACTTAAAAATGTTTACACAATTTCAGAATACTATTATTTTTTTTTTATAAATTACAAATTCCATGTTTTTATGTTAACTGTTTATCGGACCAAAATGATTTTATTGTAAAGGAGCAGCACTGAGAACCAATGCATTTCATTTAGCATGTTTGAACCAGGTTTATGTATTCTGAAATCCAGCTTTTCTGAAGTAAATTTGACATTTAATAAATATTTCACTGAATTATGTTTTTTTAAAGTCTATCATATTGCTAGAATTATGAGGGGAAATAAATTACAGCATTTAAAGTACTAATTTTCTGGGGCTGGTAAGGTTGCTGCATATTAGCTGTGCCACTCTTATATGGATAACAAATATTCATATACTGCATTTTATACACACATCACAAGTTGCAGAGTTACTTCCCCTAGATTCCGCTACGGATTTTATTAGACTAACAGGTGAGGTAGCAATGTCAGATTTGCAATGTATATATTTTTTTCTTTTACCAACACCACCATTAATTTTCAGTATTGAGCAATAACCACAAAAATGTCTACAATATTCTCCAATTCATAAAATCTGTATTTATGTAACCTAAAGAGAAAAAAATTTTTTTTACTTGGTTATCTAACCTTGTCTAGTCTCGTCCCAGTAAGGGAAAGATGATTTTGTTTTTATTTAAATATCTATAGTTAGCAGTGTACAAAAGTATGATTAGCACAATATCTGATTAAACTTCTACACACAGTTTAATAATAAGTATCTCTACATATTTTTTTCTTTTGTCTGTCTTGTGAATTTTATAAAAACATTTTCATTTGTTAAAATATACTTTGTAGTGGGGTGAGGCATTCCTGATTGTATTAACAAATTAAGTATACCGTATAACTTGATAATCAAGAAAACCAAAATGTCTGGTCAAGTAGGCATTCAGCAGAGAAAGTCAGACGGGACATAAAATTTTGAATGCCTCAATCACATCACATTTCATACACATGCCAAGTACTCCAAAAATTCATATCTTAGAGAGAGAGACAAGAATTTCCAAAGTTTTACTATTCAAGGTATAGTTTAACATGCCTAAGACTACAGGTTTAAAGAGAGACACTTATGTACTGCTGACTTATTAAGTTACTCTTGATATCATTTGCTTTTATTAGCACTACCATGTACAGGGACATTCAAATGAATCCCAGCAGAAATAGTATCACTGCATTGATATTCAGTTGCATTTAATTTGAATGTCCTTAGGAATCCGGGAGTCATAATGAATATAATATTAGAGATTCCAATATTAGTATCATCTCTCATATCTCAAAAACTGAACCTTCAAGTACCTTCCTAGTGGCCATCAGTCAGATAAACCCTTTAAAATAGGGGTTCCCAACCTGTGATGTGCGAATATACCAAAAATATATAAAAACTTTTTCTTTCCATTGCTAATGTTGATTAATAAAATTAATATGCTAATTTATTTCACATTTACCTATTTTATATGCAATGTTAAAAGTTGTTGTGAGAGCTCAATAAGCCCCAACCCAAGCCCCCTCTCCCCTCCTCGGGCAACCTGGATTGTCTGTCCTGGTGGTAGGCGGACATTTGCTTTTTTGATTTGATGCTGCAAAATTAATTCTAAAAATGGTTGGAAACTCCTGCTTTAAAACAATGTTGAGTTACGTTATGCAAATAATAAAAACCATAAAAGGTTACCACTTATATTGAATTGTTTACCTTTCTCTATCAACCATGAAACTGTATCAAATGCTTATGATAATTGAGATTAAATAACATCCATATTACTACCTTTCACTAAATTACTTGTGACATCTCCAAGGAACTCTAACAAAGTAGTTACACAAGATTTTTTAGAATGTGAAACCATTTTGACTATTTTTAATCAAAATATTTTCATCCAAATGATACTCATTTCATCCACAAATAATGCTAAACAAATTAGTGAGATTAGAGCATATTTTAAATAATGGAGTAAGATTGGCCTGTTTCCACACTTTTCATCACAGTACTTACTGATTTCTTAAAATTTTTGCTTAGGCTAACATATTTGATGAGAAGTTAATTTTAATAATCTAGGATGGACATCAAAACTGACTACCTGTTTAATTTAATTTATAAAAAAAGCTAATAAGAGTTTTTCTTCTGTAATGGCAGTGTTTCATGAATAGTTTAAGCTTTGAAGATTAGCAGTCATTTTGAGTCAAACACTAAGAAAATAGTTGCTGAAGCTACTAGAGGGTTCTCTTAATATCAATTACATTTTTTCAGTTGTTTTTAAATGGTTCTAAATTTTCCCTTATCTAACACCTTTTAGAAATGGACTTTCTTTGAAAAAAAAATCCATAAAAATATAGAAAGTGTTCCAGTCTATTGATATCACTATCTCATTTTACTGAATTTAGACTAGTTTGAATATCTGCATTAATAGAATTTCATAAATGATTTATTCTTATGTATGTTAAAATCATAAATGGATTTATAAAAAAACAAACTTTATTCCTGGTTGGTAAATTCACCATAAACTTCTTGACGAGTGCCAGTATATATGAAGTTAACCATTAAATTCTGGTATACAGTTGCTGCAACACTGAAATGGCTTGTAAGCTATTGACATCTGCACAATTAAACCTGCAGTAAGATGTTTGTATCTGAAATATCCTCAAGAGAAAACTGAAATTTCTAATGCAAATTTATTTACTTAGCATTTAAATAATTAAAGACAACTGAATCTCTTCCAGGAAGAGATGTAAACTAAACAGCTTAGGATCTATAAAATTATTTTTAAAAAAAGGTATGTAGATTCCATTTTATTATTTACGAAAGCCTAACATGATTTCAAATTTTTGTAATTATTATTTTCCTAGGAAATTTCTCCTTATAAACAACAGATTAATCATTTGTTTTTTTATTCATTCGCTACCATACTTTTCATATTGGTTAGTGAATTGTTTTCTTGAGATAATCAAACTTATGTTAAGTAGTTTATAATGTTGTCTGTTCAGATCAACTAGAGAAATTTAGACATCAATTAGTTTTATGGAATCCAATGCAGAACTAGATAAATGCAAAAACACTTTTCTTCCTACAGAAATAGCAGCAAATGATTTTTTTAATTTAAGTTCTACAAATTTTTTTGGCATGTACAAACTTTCAAATAATCAGCCTGGCTTTGGGGATGCTTAAAACCAACCTGCTACTCAGTTACTGGCAGCAGCATGTACAGGCCTAAAGAAACTGAGGGGCAGACTACCGATGTTATGGCGGAAATCTCTGATGTGTTTTAATTCAAATATTTTATTTTTTTAAAATGACATTGCATTTAAATGCACTTCTACAAATGTACACAAATGAAAATTAAATTGTACCTGCAGTATTTCAGGAATAAAAGTGGTGCTGTAACATTAAGTCTTGTAGTTGGCATTGTAAAAAAAATTCATTCTGACAAGTTATACTTAAGTTCTGTTCTGCTCATGTAAATAATTAATGCCACAAAATGAAAGGTTTTGATTAGGAAAAAATCAACTTTTAATAGAAACTATGATACAATCATCATAGTTTTTTTTTTTTTTGTATTGAAATTACATTCAGGAACTACCTAATAATTTTGGCCAGCTGAATGCTAAACTATCTGTTTTCATTTGATGCTAACAACTTAAGAATGTTATTTGCTGGATGGAAGTTGCACAACTATCAGTTTTCTATTAATACATGAAATCCTGGAAATAGCTGTTTTCATTTGAGTCTTAAATTTAACTTTACATCATATTTCTCCCCAGTTCCACTAATTTGAAATCAAAGAAAGCAGGTGTGTGGTTGCTATTCTGTGCACATACAACATTAATGCATCATCTACTTAAAAATATTAAAATATAACTTTAATAGTCTGTATACGGTCCTTGTAACTTTCTTACATTTCATTTCAGTGCATGACAACTGATTTTATTTTTACTCTCCCCCACTTTTTTTCTTCTTAAAGTCAGTTTGGTTATTAAGAAGATTAAAAGAAATAAATTTAAAAGAGCATCCACAAGGTAACAGAGTCTCCCACCCCTGACGACTTGTTCTCGTTCCTCATTTCAACACTAGATATGTCGGTCTGTCTGGAACACGTGTTTACGTGCAGTTACGAATAAACATTGCTTATGCAGTGACAGCCTCGCTCTTGTCTGTCAACACAGTTGCCAAATGCAAGAGCATATAAAGGTATTAGTGAATATAAATACAAATAATTTTGGTCATATCTTCATTTCTTACATATTAAATAGTGTTGATAAATATTAATTATGCAAAAAAAAAAAGGTTAAAGATATCCATCATACATCTTACAATACAATGTTTTATTTTTTATTATGCTGTATGAAAAGTTTGCAGAGATAAACAGGTGACATCCACCCTCATCAGTCACCAATCTTGGTCTCCTAGTCATGCATCTTCAAACCTACTGTGTATAAAAAAGTTAACAGCATAACTTCAAATTCATGTATTTTAAGGATGTGTAAATCAAGGGAATACTGTAGTGTCAAGGGTACATAATAAGATCAAATGTATTTGCCTTAATCTCAGATAGAGTAACATGACCAAGAAATACAGTTGTTTGGCATGCAAAAAAAAAAATACAAATGCCAACTGAAACACTAGTGTCAGGAGAATAAAATTATAGATATAGAATGGTCCGTATAACTTTTCAGAAGAGTAATCTTTTGCTGCACCCTGTTCTGAACTATTATGGAGTACAACTGTAAATGCAAAGAAACAGAACTCTTATACATACCAAAATATGATCGCACCAGGCATTAAGCAATGTCCAGTCTCTAGGTTGAATGGGTCTCAGGTAACCAGTGTTGAATAGTATTGTCAATGTTGTGCTGACATATGGGTAGTAGCCATTTCCACCAAAGTTGTCTGTCATGAGTGTTTCTGGAAAAATGCTGAACCTGGAATCATCTGATAAAAGCCCTGTTCCAACATGGATGGTATATTCAATTCTGCTGTGAAAGCAATTCATTCGCATTCCTGCACAATTAAACATTCTACATCATAATGAATGAAGCTCCTCACATCAACCATTTAGTTTTTCATTTGATTTCGTTATACAAAATTGGAGTAGGTCAATTTTCCGTTTTATTCCTAGTCCTTTTATGAAGAGTAAACAGAGTTTGACTTGATTTTTTCTATGGGTAATCATCATTACATTTATTACAGGGGTTCCTAACCTTTTTCGATTTTGTAGCGCCAAGGTGGACAATCTAGGTCACCTAAGAAAAAACGGGAAGGTTTGGTGAGCTCACTCAAAGAAAAGTCTGAACTTCGCATGTAAAATAGTGCATAAAAAAGGGTAAACATGAAATAGAATGTTACAGAATGTTTATTAAAATTTTAATATGATTAATTTTATTAATTAGCATTAAGCAATGGAAAGGAAAAAGTTGTAGGTTGGGAACCCCTGAATTGCTGGCTAAAGCATATGCCTTTATTTTCTTATTAGTCATCACAACCTAGTGATAAAGCTTCATTTGCAAATGAGATCTACAGTAAAACCAAATAAAAGGTACCTAAATGGAATTTCGAAATATTTTTTTTAGATTGGAAATTTTCTGTCCCAAAAGAGATTCCAAATGTAGGAATGACATACCAGGTTCTCTTATAACGTCTACACAGCTATGGATAATTTGGTTGGATCCAAGCTATACAATAGTAGGATTGCTTTGTCAGGTTTGCAATTCAAAATTTTCTTCTTCTTTCTTTAACATCCATTCACTCCTCACAGTAACTAAATTTTAAATCATTCAATCAAGCATTTGTATGGATGTGGACAGATTCAGTTGCTATAAAATTGCACTAAATATTCTTTGGTTATTCTGGACAAAATGCTTGTCCCAATCGCTTCATGGAAAGTACTGACATCCCAATGATAGTCATGGCTTTGTGATGTGCGCTCATTCGCTGTTCCTCACCCATACGTACAAAGCACTGTAAATGGCAGTTCTTATACAAGCCTGAATATCTATTTGGCTGCTAGTAGTAAATTACACTTCACCAGAAGTGATCCATAATCTCAACCCCCCTATTACTGAAGCAGCTGTGCCAGCATATCACTGATCAAGGATTCACCAAGGCACATATGATTTTAACTCGGTCAAGCATCACTATGGCAACCATCAGACAGGTGGCCAATGATTCCTGTTGTCCTTTGCAGCTTCATTGATTCTGACAGCGACAAGTCATCTTCAAAGCCACACCTGGGTCAATCCCCACCGTAGTCCTGTATGGTACTGAGAGAAGGCTGTTATACCAACTGTTCCAGAGCAATTACCACGTGTCTAACTGATGATGAAAAGATCTACAGTGCTTCCTTTGCAGTCTGATAAGATTTTTTTTCCAATAACTTTTTAGTGTATTAAAGTGGCATTTGTCTGAGAAATTCACACTAAATCACCAAAGGCATGCAATATACTTTTACATTAGTAAAATGCAGCAGTACCACGGTGCAATGGCTCGTCGAGTTTGTACTGACACTGGTTAACTTTGGATAAAATTTCCTGTGCCCCCCCCAAACATATCCGCTGTACATGCACTTAAAACAACACTCAAAGAGGGTTTCACTACTAACCATCAGTGCTGCCACCAACTTAGCTTGTTGCCGACATAGTTAGGTATGAACTGGTTGCGAGTATTTCCAAAGTACACAAATGCAAGCAAAAGCACTGAGCAAAGCATTAATCTAGAATTAGATAGTTAACCAAAAGGATGATGACACCTTGTTACTGACAATCAAAGTTAAGGTTAGGAAAATAGTATCAAAACTGGCAGCAGCGCAAGGTTTCGTTTTGCTGAGTCGCAGAGTTTTGTGGTGGCAGCAAAACTTTATTCCTAATTATTTTGCAATTTGTTTCTTGTTTGCAGTAAAACTGTTACAAGAAATTTTATTTCTCTTTCAAATGTGGCAGTTTTTACAAAAATGGTATGTCAGCAATTATTTGTCAATCCCTGCACCCAACAAAACACAGCAGCAATCAGACAAAGCATTTTTGGGTGGTTGACTCCAATTTTATTTCAGATTCACACATTAACATATTTGCAAAGGTGCTGCGGCTAACAAAATAGATTATTTACCCTTGCCCGAATCACCCTTACTTTTCTTAGAAGCTGAATCACCCTTGGGCTTGGCCGCGGAGTCTCCGCCCTTGGGCTTGGCTGCCGAGTCTCCACCCTTGGGCTTGGCTGCCGAGTCTCCACCCTTTCCCTTGGCTGCCGAGTCTCCACCCTTGCCCTTGGGTGCAGAATCAGCCTGACTCTTTGCTGCCTTGTCCTTGGGCGCAGAATCGGGTTTACTCTTCGCTGCCTTCTCCTTGGGCGCAGAATCGGGCTTACTCTTCGCAGGCTTGTCCTTGGGCACCGAATCGGGCTTACTCTTCGCTGCCTTCTCCTTAGGCGCCGAATCGGGCTTACTCTTCGCAGGCTTGTCCTTGGGCGCCGAATCGGGCTTACTCTTCGCAGGTTTGTCCTTGGGCGCAGAATCGGGCTTACTCTTCGCTGCCTTCTCCTTGGGCGCCGAATCGGGCTTACTCTTCGCAGGCTTGTCCTTGGGCGCAGAATCGGGCTTACTCTTCGCAGGCTTGTCCTTGGGCGCAGAATCGGGCTTACTCTTCGCTGCCTTCTCCTTGGGCGCCGAATCGGGCTTACTCTTCGCTGCCTTCTCCTTGGGCGCCGAATCGGGCTTACTCTTCGCTGCCTTCTCCTTGGGCGCCGAATCGGGCTTACTCTTTACAGGCTTTTCCTTGGGCGCAGAATCAGGCTTACTCTTCGCAGCCTTGTCCTTGGGCGCAGAATCGGGCTTACTCTTCACAGCCTTGTCCTTGGGCGCAGAATCGGGCTTACTCTTCGCAGCCTTGTCCTTGGGCGCAGAATCAGGCTTACTCTTCGCACCCTTGTCCTTGGGCGCAGAATCAGGCTTACTCTTCGCAGCCTTCTCCTTGGGCACAGAATCAGGCTTACTCTTCGCAGTCTTGTCCTTGGGCGCAGAATCAGGCTTACTCTTCACAGCCTTCTCCTTGGGCGCAGAATCAGGCTTACTCTTCGCAGTCTTATCCTTGGGCGCAGAATCAGGCTTACTCTTCGCAGCCTTGGCCTTGGGCACAGAATCAGGCTTACTCTTTGGAACAGAATCAGACTTGACCTTGGGCGCAGAATCAGGCCTACTCTTTTTGGAAACAGGATCACCCTTACTTTTGGGAGTAGAATCAATTTTCCTCTTTGAAGCTGTATCACCTTTAGTCTTAGGAGTAGAATCAATTTTACCCTTTGGCACAGATTCACCCTTGCCTTTTTTTGGTGGCTCTGCTTTACCCTTCTTTGCAGGCGGCTCCACCTTACCCTTCTTTGCAGGTGGTTCCACCATACCCTTCTTTGCAGGCGGTTCCACCTTACCTCTCTTTGCAGCTGGTTGCACCTTACCCTTCTTTGGAGGTGGCTCAGGTTTACCTTTCTTAGTAGGAGGCTCACCCTTTCCTATTTTTGGAGGTGGCTCACCCTTACCCTTCTTGGAAGCAAGATCATTCTTTCCCATAGGAACAGAATCAATCTTTCTCTTCTTAGAAATTGGTTCGATCTTAGCCTTGGGGGCCAAATCAGTTTTACTTGTTGGAGCAGGTTCAGTTTTAGTAGATTCAGTCCTGCTTTTGGAAATAGATTCACTCCTACTCTTGGAAGCTGATCGTTTTCTTTCTAGCTTCTTCTCTTTAGCTTCTTTCATTCTTTGAGCCAACAATTTGGCATACATTGCAGCTTCTTTCTTTTTCTTAGCAGAACGTAGTCTTTTCAATGCCATGCGGTGACGTTTTCTTTGCAACACAAGAGGAGTAATCAGCCGCTGTATTTTGGGTGCCTTTGAGTTAGTTTTCTTACCTTAAGGAAAAAAAGACAACAAAAGGATAGAAACAAGCAAACACAGGAAATTAATGATCTGAAAAGTATGTAAATCTTCTTTACACTGCTTGATGACATGCATTATTATATGACATTACTCACAAATGATTGATTCTTGTATGTTTTTGATTGTCCAGGATATGCCATAAGAAAAAAACTGAAGCTATTTTCAAAGTTTTGCCAAGTAAGAATGAACGAATTAAAAAATATTATCAGAAACTAAGACTGCTGACAACAAGACAAACTATCTCAGTGATACTAAATATCTGGTTTTGTTCCCTGCATGAGAGATGGCAATCTAGGATCTGTAAACAATATTAACTGAGAAATTATCACAAATTGGTTTTAACCGATGTGCTGCAATTCAAAAAAGGAAAAAGTTAGAAGGATGAAATAAGCATGAGAAAAAAATAAGACGACAAAATGTATTGGAAACAAATCCTATTCAATGAGTCAAAATTACTTATTTAGAAGTAAGAGTTTTGTGTGATGGTGCGAAGTAGAACACTAAAAAGTCAATGTACAACATCTGTGAAATATGGCAAATATTTACAAGATTGACGGCAATTTAATTGCTGATAATATAAGCAGATTCTTATATAACTTTCAACTTCACCAAGAATTTGGCTACTTGGAAATGTAATCATTTTCCAACAAGACAATGATCCAAAACAGAAAATTTAGTTAAATGGTTCTCAAAGAATAAATCAGCTGATTAGAGTGAAAGAGACTTGGCCCATGCAAAGTCCCAGTGGGTAGGTGGGAGAGAGAGAGAGAAACATTCCTTAATCTTACAACAAAAAAATATTCTATCATATCACTGTGGTGCAATTTTTTATCTAAAAGAAAGTTTCAGATAATTAAAGATAAAATGGCATTTTCTAATTTCCTTTTAGATTTTCAGTTTTGAGAACTATGTATTCCATAATCTTTATATATAACAAATTTATTTTCTACTATTAAAACAAACTTGCTTTCTACTCTAAAAATCTTCAACAATACAAAAATGACTCAAATATTTCACCACAAATATCAAATTTAATTTCCCCATTTTACTAAATGTCAAGATTATACAAACCGTGCCATTTAAGTTTTTTAAAAAGCTCCTACTATTTAAGAACAAACTTCCAACATACCCAAGGCCCTCTCTTTTTTTGGTTTAAACTGAAAAATTCCTTGGTTTTATGGGTTTTCACCTGAATTTTGTATCACTCAAGTACAAAAATTAATGTTTTTAAAATTAGGAAAATATAATACATTGCATCAGGTGTGTTTTGCGCTAATACAACAATCTCTGCATGCAAGAAAATGTGCATGTTGAAGGTAGGTAATGTGGAGCCAGATAAAAATAATAAATGCACACCTGTACGTTATATAGTAATAACTTGCCCCACCAAAATGGGATGAAATGAAAAACTATATCCTAGTACATTACCAAGCATAAGGATGATTTTGAACATCATAAGAAAAAAACAGGAGAGGGTGAACTTGAGTTTTTGAGGCACAAATGGTGTGGCACTAAAATTCATACTCATGTCAACCAGATTTTGAAAAATTTGTTGAGCAAGTAATATTTAGACCTTAAAAAACAAAACACTGGAATCAGCATTCATGCGGGTACAGCAGAAAGATAGGGGTCAACATAATGTAACAGGTGAATTTGTCTGTGCCCTATGCTTTTCAGGGTAGCCGCTTTGCCTTGCTGTTGGTCCTCTAAGGTAGTTTGTATGAAGCTTCTTTCCAGATTCAAAATCTTTGACAAATTCAACTAATCTGACCAAGAAATATTTAGAGTAGAATGTGCCCTGACCAACAAAATTAAAGAGAAATGACTGGAAATGTGGTAGCTCTCTGATTTTTGACAAATTGCCAGATGTTCTCAATCATCCAACTTCGGTGATTTTGTTTTAATTTTTTTGACTTTGTTGTGGAGAAGCCTGAGTTTACTGTAGTAGATTTGGAGTTTGTAAAGCAATGAAAACCCCAAATGATTTCACTCTCTTTTCCAGCTCATCTGCTGCATGTTGTGCTCTCTCATGCAACAGGTGTTCCAAAAATGGCTGATTTAAAGTAGTTTGTAATTTATGCTGGTTTAGTTTTCAATCAGATTGTCTTTGAATATAGCACTCCAATCGTCGTTGTGCAGACAGAATGGTTCACCTGTATTTGGGAGTGTTTAGAAGGCACACGACATCTTAATGCAGCTTTAAGATTATGAAGTGTCAACAGTGGAAAAGCAGAAAACTCAAGCTGCCACAAAAAACTAGGCAAAGCCTTCATACAAAGCTCAAATTTCTCATTGACACTCTTCAACCCTGCATGAAACAAACACTAGTAGAGAGGTGTATGGTATTCTAGTTAACTATGTCTCTGTAGAACTTTTGCACAAAAGCACATCTGGGGAAATTCCAGAAAAAAAACAATCTTTAAATGTCCACGTTGCCAGTCAGTGAGCAGGAAACACTCAAAAGTGCTTTCCAATGCTTTTATGAAGAGCTGTCAAAAAAGTAGGAAGCTACTGTCACTCCCAAATATGTCCACTGAAGATTTTCATAACTTATCATTCTGCTGTTTAATCCTCATCACAAAGGCATGGCTTCAACTGATAAACCATAGAATACGGTATAACCCCCCCCCACCTACCCCTTGCGAAGAAACTGAATTCCAGATATATGTGGCAATGCCAGTCCCAGACAATCGCATCATCAGTTTTCTTGAATTCTGGAAAATCCACTGCACCGACTATCCATCCAACTTTTGAGCCGCACTGCTCTAACATCCTCAGTGCCCCCCACGTGACTCGGCTGATGTGGAGTATCTCTCTTCAAAATTTGGCTATATACAAGACTACAGAAGAACGAGTCTTGGAAAAGACACTATAAAATTGCTGTTGCAGGCCTACGTTATGTAGGACTTCTGGAAATTGCAATAAACTGGTTAGTGTCTAAATACAGTTAGTGCATTTTATATTGGACATGTCTTTTTTTTAAACTCAGAGGTGGCAGGCATAAAAAAATCTTTTAAAATTTTACACCTCATGATTTTGTTCATCAAAGTGTTAATCTACCCCTTTTTTCTCTCTCTTTCTGTACACCAAAACAAACCCTGGTATTTACCTGAAAAAATTATTACTCATTTTATTGATTCAATTTTCACCTGATTTTGTTGTAATAAATACCAATAAGTTCCTAGGGAAAATACAAGAAAACCCAAAATAGAGGGCCTTGAACATATCCACATTTTAAAGTATGTGCACGTGTGCATCTCTTTCTCTCACCAGAAGAATCTCACAGCAAAATACAAAACAATATATGTAGTGTAGGCATTGGGATGTCATTTTGTGGTAAAGTGCCTGAGCATAGCAAATAAAGCTATAGCGTTTTTAGACTGCAAAACAGTAAAACTCGTTGTAAAAGAAAATTAATAGAAATGTATTACCTTCCCTAGGTGGGAGAGGCCGGCGAACCACATACTGACGAACGTCATCTTCCTTTGACAAATTGAAGAGAGAACGAATTTTGCTAGCCCTCTTGGGCCCAAGTCTTCGTGGGATAGTTTTGTCTGTGAGGTCTGGAATATCAGTATCTCCTGAAAGTAGTCAAAACAAAGTTCATGTATCTGTTTAATCAGCAGTAGAAAGCTATAAAAAAAAAAATTCTGATCTGAGCTGATCTTTTTTTTTCTCCACAAGGAAAACACCTTACCAGGATCAATATTATTCCCCACTATAAAGGTTGCTAAATCATAAAATACATTATACATGACAATAAAACCAATTAAAAATTAGGCAAACAAAGTTTTGGTAAGTTTGTCCTTGGAATTAATCAAAGCCAGACAAATAGATAGATTTTTAAAATAATTTAATTGGTTATGTTAATTCTTAAATTTTTTTAAAACTTTTGAATTTTCAAAATGGATTTCATTAAAGGTAAATAATTTAATCAGTCCAATACACAAATCAACTAGCATATTTCATGTTTGAAATTGATCATATTTCTACCCTGCATTAATGAGCAGCTTCCCATTTGTTACCTAAGACTGGAATGCTTAAAACTGACAAATCCATGCTCAATCAGCTCATCACTTAATCATAATTTGTTTTTCAATACTTAACTAAAAGCACAATGCTTTTAATTCTGTTGAAAATGAATTCATGTTAACTAAATGCAACTATACACCAATCATAAGCAAGCAGATGGTAGACTTTGGTCTTCATAAAATCAAACACCCACAATTGTTAGGATAAACAATATTTGACATTTGAAATTGTATCCAGATATGTAGTGACACACTAATAAATTTCATTTAATGGTTTACAAAGTTTTTACTTTAGTATATCATAGTTATTAGTAAGGCAAGGAATTCTAGAACACCATTGTCATTCTTTAAAAAATATTTTTGAGACTGAATACAAAATAGTACACAACTCTGCCACAGTCATGTAAGCAGCAATGTAACAAGAATCTTGGCACACAAATATAGACCCTTAACAGCCAGTTTATCAAGGCCCCTTAATGAATTTCATTTAGCTTCTGTTAAATGCAGTACAGTAATCCCCCATGATACGAAGGGATGTGTTCCCGAAAAGTTTTTCCATAACGCAAACCTAACTTTCCTATTGAAGTTTATTATATACTTAGAGATGCGTTCCTATGGAAACATCTTTTTACTAATAGTAGTAATAAAAACATTTAAGAATGAACATATATCTTTTAAAACACACATTTAATAGATAACTGATTCTTTATTGATATTATGTAATATTACACAAAAGAAATTAATTTAACTCACCAAAAACAATACTGACTGCTGAGTCAAGTGATACTGACCGGGATATCTCACTTTTTAACTAACTTATGACTGTTGTGGCCTCTGGAAATCCACAACAATTTTTGGTTATTAATCACACAAGTAGGTTACGATAAATTACTTTCGTTTATAAATTAAAAACATATATAGAAGTGTATAATTGTGTATTATCTGATAAGAAAAGACACATGCACAAGCAAAACAATAAACATTCCTATAACTGTCTTTACAGTCCGGATTACAGTGCTAACCAAGATGTAAAACTATCAGTAGTGTATTTATAATCTTTAATTCACAACCCCACATATTCAAACTTCTGGCCACTTATTTTAATGCAACCACAAACATGTGTACAGACTCCATGATGCTACACCTTGTATATCCACACTTTCTGACAAATGCGCGAATCTCATATTTTTCTGTTTTAAAATGGTGAAAATTTTCTCAATTTCTATAAGGTGAATTTCCTGGCCGTTCCCCGAATTTGGTGGTCATGATTTTATGTTTTAGTGTAAGAGTGAATTTCCGTATCGCAGGAGATTACTGTAATTTGCTTTGTTTTTGTTAAAATTTAAGCTTTTCTCTAGCAAGCCAGTACAAGTTAGCTATCTCTTACTCAGGTCTACAGTTCATAGACTAGGATAAGCATTGTATCTTGGTCATTGGGTGTGTTATGTTTTAGTATGGACATGAATTTAGGTTGTTTTGTGTGGTTAGTTGTTTTTTTTTCTTCTGCCTATACACTTGTTGATTGGGTAGAATGGGCTTGGGTTAGTGTCCTTTTGTTTGGTAATTTATCATCAAAATGGTAAGTCACACGGGATGGGAATAATTATATAATTGAAGAAAAAACATGCTAAAATTATTTTTAAAGGACGATTCTTCCATTTTAAAGTACAATTCAGCAAACAATATAATATAAAAACATTTTTTCAAGAAAACATCTACATAAATATCTAATATAAAGAACAAATCAAATATTTAAAAATGCTGAATATTATGTAGCAAATTTTGTTCATTTTCAGTGCTTGGATTTCTTTTTCTCTAATTAACCTTCTTATATCCACAAACGTAGATGATTACAGAGAAAAAAAAAATGATTCACTAGTCACATAATGCAAAGATGCCATTCAAGGAAATCATGAAAAAAAAATAAGTAAAACTTGACAACTTATGCAGCAATTCTAGTTGCTATTGGTAACTAATCTTTTTTATCATTTGATATGTTAGGCAATATGGATGGGAATGGAGTACACAACAACTAGGTCAATGCTAGAAAAAGGCAGTCAGACTGACTTCCCATCAAATGAGAAGTTTGGTTTCAAAACTAGCACCAAAAAACAAACATTTCCTACTTTATCCTAGCAGAAACTATTCAAAAGACATACCTTTGGTCACTAAACTGGTTTCAAATGCAAATACATGAACAGAATTCACCATATCAGTGACTTAATCTTTGCAGACTGGAGATTCCTCTGAACAACTATTCCAATTCATTTCATTTCTCATCATGATTACAGGACAAATTTTACCAACATTAAGAATGTCTTTTCAGCTTAATTTTTTCACACTTGAATGAGTTCTCCCAAATGAAACATGTTTATTGGCAACTTTGTGCTGAAGTAATAGACTATCTATTAGGAGAATGAGTGAAAATAGCATGACTGATTTTAACAAAAATGAAAATTTTTTCATGGATTTTGCCCAATTTCTATGAGATTTGAATTTCATGAATCATGACCATATGTGATTGATGCACCAAGTTACATGGAAACGTTTTGCATGTATCTACAGCAGATTAACCCACCTAAAGTACATTTATCAGATTTTGATTTAAAATTAAGTTTACTAAGGGTCCAAGTAAATGTCAGTGAATGTTGTATAATACCTCAAAGAACACGAAAAGATCAGCACCAAATCATATAAAAAATTCATTATGGTTATAAATTTAATGCAAAACTTTGTCAAAGCAAACATCTATTTTTCAAATAAATAAATAACCACTTCAGATAAATATTCCTTGTGTAGCCATTCTTTAGATTAATAAAAACCAGTGTCTTTTAATTAATAGTTTACTGAAAATAAATTTTCCACAAAAGGCTGGATTATAATTACATCCTTTTTTTTAAAAAAAAACAAAACAAAACAAAATCCTTGGCCAGTGAAAAGATTCAACAGAAAATCAGGTTTACTTTTGACAACGACATTCTAAGGACAAGGTCATAACTTTACAAAATTTAGTTCATAATTTGAAAAACAAAAACAACAAAGTTATTTGGCTGCAACTGCCAGTCATTATAAACATTAATGTAGTCTGAGAAGTGCCCATATAGTACAACTTCACTTTACTTTTATTTCAATTTTCAGAGTGAGATGGTTTAAACTTTCACTCAACTCAGAAAAAACCTATTTTCACCCTAAAATCATTCTATACAGGTAAGAAAAAAACACCTGAAACTACAATTTTTCCTAGTGTTGAACTACTTGTAGAAAGAGTTGCTTCAAAAGGAATCTGCCAATTTTGTGTATCAAAGGACCCACACGCAATTGAAATTTACTAAATACAGTTGTGTAATTTTCAAATTGTTGAAACCCAAACATCTCATTTTACCCAAAAAACACATTAAAAAAAAAACTACCTATAACACAATGTAAAACTTTTAATACTTACCCTTTTTGACAATAACTAGAGAGAGAACACTTAGGTTAGCATCAACAATGCATCCACGAACCGACTTTCTTCGACGTTCACCATCTCGTCGTGGATGGAAGCAGGAGTGTCCCTTTGACAGCAGCAAACGCACACGCCCTGGAGTGAGAACACCTTGCTTCATAGGAAAGCCTTGCTTGTCATTACCACCAGAGATTTTGAATATATAACCCTGAAGAAAAAGGAAAACTTTGAATAAAATAATGCATAGTAACTTTGGAAATAGCAAGATAGTACCATAAGCAGAATAAGTAATACAACAGTTTTATGTCAGATGCATGCCTTACCCAAGATATAATTTACTAGGACTATTCAAATGAAACTCAGGTGAAATAGCATAGTCATGATGATATATGGTTGGGTTTCATTTGAATGACCCTAGTAAAAATATTATGTACAAAATTTTACATTACTGATTGGCTTTTGCAACATACCTTGAAAATAGTAAGTCCACTATATTATTAGCCTAATTAGTTCATAACGACAAAATTTAAGAGCCACCTTTAGTTTCATGACACTTAGCATCTGGACTAATATCCAACTACCTCACCCAGATTTCTGCTGTATTTAAGATTCAAATCAAAGCATTTCTAAAACAATGAATTTTATTTACTTACCTAATGATACCACAGTATAAATCTTGTTTGTTTTTTTTCAATTGCTATAGTTCTATAAAATTATTGCTTAACATCGTACCATGTGGTGTATGAACTCTACTGA
Organism: Nautilus pompilius; assembly: GCA_018389105.1. Classification (NCBI taxonomy): domain Eukaryota; kingdom Metazoa; phylum Mollusca; class Cephalopoda; order Nautilida; family Nautilidae; genus Nautilus; species Nautilus pompilius. The sequence continues at coordinate 154,546 of JACATO010001428.1, forward strand.
TGCACCTAAGACAAAATAGTATTTTCATAGTTGTACAGTTAATTAAATGTCAAAACAGTACAAAATTAAAACAAAAAGCAGTATTAACCATACATTAGAACGTAAAACAGAATCAGACCTGACAATGTTAAATTATGAGAAAGAGAAACATGATTTTTGTGCCATCTCCATCTTCCTGATCAGGACAGGAATTTACTGTCAGTGTCACTACCACCATTAGTGGAGAAGTTGAAAGCTCTAGTTTTTGTGTTACCCACAATTATTTCATCTGCACTGCTGGCCATTTCTTCAACTATTGCAGTGGTTTTAGTTCTAGAGCAACTATTTCTGAATCTGGAAACATTATGGTAAAAAATTTTGAAGCATGGCCCAAAACTTTCCGATTTCATTTCAGGTTTTACAAAAAGAGAGTCCAGTTTTCCAGATGCTCTTGAACAATTCTGCTGGTGTTTAGAAGTGTTTAAATGTTTCTTGATATCATTTTCACCTCAATGAGAAATAGAGAAATCACAAATGCAAATTTCCATCTTGCATAATTTATACCCTAAGGACAAAACAATATCACTGAACTTCTTTGAATACTCTTGCCAAACTTCTGCTTGTTATAAACTTTTCTTTCTTTCTTTCATTGTTGGAGTCAAAGCAGAAACACATTTTCCAACCAATTTCTCCAATGATCAGTGCACCCGATACATCTACTACTGGGTGCACAGAAAAACTGGAATACACTAAAACACTGAAAAAATACAACAAAATAAAATGCCCTAGTTTAAATTACTTGTACGCTTTTTAATCAACTATTTCAAACACTTGTAAGATCAAGCTGCAAAGCAAAGAGCAGTGCATTATTTCCAGAAAATTTTGGGTTGGTGAAAAATTTCAGGAATTTTGCACAAAATCATAAAATAACAATTCATACAGGCATAAAATGGAAAAAAAAAAAAAGGGGGGGGAATAAATCTGCATAAAATCTGACAGCTCTGCAATATGGAGCATTTCTTAAAATTTAGATTGTCAAACTGATAAAATGTCCCGTTTCTTGTTTGTTTTGAAGCTGCTGCTACAAAATAAAATAGTAAATAGAACATTCCAAAATTGAACATACCTTCCATTCATCACCCAAAGATTCTGCAGAAACTTCTGTAGACATTCTTTTATCATAGAATGGTCTCAATTTCTTTTCATCATCTATTTCGATAAGTTTTTGGCAGCCAGTGGCCGGATAGGCAATATTGAGCTAAAAATTAGAATGGTACAATATGTATATTTATACACACACACACACACACACAAATCATTTCTTTCAGTAGATAAATAAATAAAAATTTCTCTAAGCACTTTTAAAAATAACAATGCAATTTAAACAATATGGAACTGAGCAATAATTTTCATGAGAATATTTTATTTATTTGTATTTAGGAAAAGAAACATTAAAATCTGTTCTTCAATTACCAAAACCTTTATTTTAATCACATTTGATTTTTTTAAGCACATCACTTTATTAAATTAGAAAACATGCACATACACACAATATACATATACACTAGTTTTAAAAAGTTAAACAACATTCCCAAAATGGTTAGTTTTATTCACCAAAATGATTAGTACAAATTCTTCATGTTACAACTTTTATCAGAAAACTATGTAAATTATATATAATTTTTAGGGTTGTAAAGATTAAAGAGGACCCAATCAAGAATTCTAACAAACATTGTAAACAAAAATTAATTTAAAGTAGTTGATAGCAATACATGAGACAGCCACTCTGCATACTGCTATAACCCAATCAGCAAGAATATTGGGCAATATATCATAAAGACAGTGTTATGGTCTTGAAAATATTAGTTGATTACACATGCCTTGTGTGGATTAGCATTATTGTCCACTAAAATGAAGTTTAAAATAAAGTTATCTCCAATTGTACCTATAAGTCCAATAAAATTTCTGCCTAAAACATGACACCACCATTGTAGTAATCCATTTCCATATTCTCTCCAATTAAGTATGTGCCACGCGAGCCACATTAAAAGCTAAATCTTGACTCACTAGTAAAGAGAACAGCTAATCATGTAGTGACCAAGTGTCATGTTCAAGGCATCAAAGTTGAGTTGGTAATGAAATTCTTCTTTAATGTTCCAAAAGTAGCATATAGAATAATCTGCTGGAGTCATCACCCATGGTCAACCCTGAACTATTCTTTAAACATCTCCACAGCAGAAAAATCACCTTGTTTACATCATTTAGTCATTCTGTCACCTGGTCTGTGACTCTCCAGTAACAACCCTACCATGGGCATCCACAAATTTTTCCAAAGTGGAAGGGGAGGCAAAATGACAAAATAATTTCAAGTTCAGGGAATGTGCTTAGTGATAAAAGCATACTAACATAAAAAAGAAGATACTAATTTGTTTTTTTTTTCCCTATCAAAGGAATTTGATTTTGTTCATGTGCTTACTTAGAAACATTTCTTGTGATTCATTTAGAATTTTTTTTAAATTTATTTTTTCAATGTTAGTTTCCTTTGCTATTGTGCTCCCATCAGAGCTCACAACAACAAAAAAAACCCCACATTTTTATTCAACATCCCACAATCACCATCAACTTTAGCAGCAGCTGACCCCTCTAACACCCTACCTTTGTGGACACTCATGAACCCAACCAATAGCTTTCTACCTTTAGAGAACCTTCCAAATGAGTACAACCAGCCAATTCCCATTTGTAACATTGCCCTTAAAACAAATATCCCAACAAAGCCAAAACTTAAATGAAACACAAGCCATTTTTTCTTTAGTCTTTTCACCGAAAGCTAATTTACACATTTCTACTGGAACTCGTTTACATATTTCTTTGATACAAGTTGTTACAAGAAGAGTTTTATTGAACATTCAGTGTATAAAACTAGCCATTTTGAAAAGATATTTTTTTTTGCTGCTTAATTTTTGGAAGCCATTGTACACATGTACATAAGGGTAATGTTGCACGAAATAATTTCCCTTCTAATAGGATTTGTCAATTTTAGACCAGATTCTAAAAATTGTATTATTAGCTGTGTATTGCATATGCTGCAATCCAAAGTCTAAAAGCATTTTTACCAGATCTTGTGTTAATATCACCACATCAATTTGTTTCGCCATGGTGTCAAACCAATAGAAAGTGCATGCTGCCTCTGCAGCTTTTGTCCTGTCTTCTGCATGTTTTGATATGATTCACAATATCCTAGTTCAACCCAAATGACATTAAATGGATTAAAAATGCTTTAGATCAGGGGTGCACAACATACGGCCTGCCAATGAATGTTCCAAAATGAAAACATTTAAAAATAAATATAGCAGCCACATCTAATTCAATTAGCTAAATTAGTTAAATGTGATATATTGCCACCTAGTGGTTTTTTCCAATGTTTTAATCATCATTTTTTCTGCAGCTCCTTTCTGTCATCTTAAATGGTTGTGTAACCTCTAGCAGCGATGCCTCAAGGAGTTTCACATTCGTTCCAGCATCACCTGGGGGGAATTGCACGCCCCATGAGGGAATCCTCTGGTGGGCCAACACACCCAATGTGGAAACCATAACTGCCAAGAGACCTTGCTGTTACGAACCTAACCACAGTTGAATACTGCATGGAACTGTACTTTCCACCCCCAAGTGTCATCGACCCTCGCTTACCATCATTTATTTGCTATCTGACATGTACTATTGTCACAGCGATGACCCATGCTTGCATCACAGGGCACGAACTGCCACCACAGACAGGGGCTGGCAGTCAAACTGTGATCACCAGTGCAGCTGATGCAATTGAGGTCGTGTTGCCATTGGGCAATGCTGATGGGACATTCCGCCTGGAAAAACACGGAGCTGCCACACACCGCACCTCATGGGCAGGCAGTCAGCAAAAGGTACTTGTGGAGACAGCGACAAGTGCCAAATGCACACCGGTTCGGCTCTGCTCCCTAGATAAGCCAGATGCCAACAATCTGAATAGGCAAACGTTATTTCTCCATATGCTAACATGTCTTTGTCGAAACCAACTGTGAGTAAAACAAAAAGGTTGATCATGAGCACAGGAAATTTAATCCAGAATGGATACCCAAGTACTTTTTTTTCAAATCAAGTCCTGCCACTTTCACATGCCTAGTGTGTTTGGAATGTGTAGCAGTGGCAAAAGAATATAATTTATGAAGACATTACAAAACAAAACCCCAAAACTTAGCGATCTACAAGGTGAGACAGAACGCAAAAGAAGAAATCTCGAAAAAGCAACTGGTGAGTCAACAAAGCGTATTTGAAAAAGGAATAAACGAATTAGGAGGCAGCTATCATTGCCAGCTACAGGACTACTATACTTATCGTGAAATCTGCTCACCCCTTCACCAACGAAGAGTTTGTGAAAGACTGTATGATGGAGATATGTGACGTACTTTGCATGAAGGACAAAGATGTTTTTAACGACACTAGTCTTTCAAGAACAAGCATTCAGCGATGCGTTTTTGACATGGCCAATAATTCATACAATCAGTTAAGAAGCAAAATGAATCATCACATATTTTTCTGCTGCTTTGGCTGAGAGAGACAAGATCGATACAACATAGCTCTCAATATTTATCCATGATGTCACCAAAGCATGTCAAGTCTATCAAGATCTTGCAACACTAGTGCCCTTGCATGGCAGAACTGGATCCAAACTTTTCAGTGCCTTCAAAAAAAAAAAAACAGGACCTAAATTTACCATGGAATAAGTTAGTAGCCGTGACAACCAATGGTGCTACCGTCATGATCGGTGAGACAAATGGCTTCTCTGGATGCCTGAAGAGGCATCTAGGACCATATCTCGCAGCACAACTAAAAAAATTACCACTGCATAATTTACCAGGAGGAATTGTGCGGAAAACATTTAAAATTCAAAGACATAATGGACTTTGTTATATCTACTGTTAATTTTATCCATGCAAGATCACTAAATCAGAGAGAATTCTAGTCTTTTCTGAAAGATGTCTGCGGTTTATGGGGATGTTCTCTATCACACAGAAATGTGGTGTTTAAGCCCTGGTAACGTTTTGAAATGATTTTTTGCTCTGCAAAATGAAATCAAACTGTTTTTAAAGCAGAGAGGAAAGGACACTTCAGTCATGGAGGACGCTGACTGGATTGCTGATTTTGCCTTTTTGACAGACCTCACACGACACCTGAATAATCTCAACCTGAAACTGCAGGGGAGATAGAAACTTATTTGCAACTTGTTTGAGGCAGTCTGTGCATTTTAAATGGAACAAACTTTTTGCAACCAAGTTAAAGAAAAAGAATCTGACACTTTCCAGCATGCCAAGACACCTTTTTGCACAAGCATTACAACTAGGGCCATCACAGCTGTGTGCTTGAAGACCTGCAGCAGGTGTTCACCATCAGATTTGGACAGTTCAGGAACAAACAGGTTGTGTTCAGACCAAGATCCATTCTCTCTGGATGTTCAAACTGTACCTGGTGACGTACAGCTTGAAGTAATTGAACTCCAATGCTCCGCAGTGATGAAGAGTAAGCACAGGGAGATGCCACTCCTACAATTCTATCAGGGCCTGGAGCAGCATCTGTTTCCCAATATCACTGTGAATGCACAGAAATGGATCTCAATGTTTGGAAGCACTTACACATCTGAACAAGTGTTTTTCTTAATGAAGACGACCAAGTTTCCCCTGTGAACAAGACTAACAGATGATAATCTGCAGGCAGTGCTTAGAGTTGTGACCACCTCATTGGAGCCCAACATTAACCAGTTGATGTCAGAGAAGCGTTGCAATGTCTCCCACCAACTACGACCTTTTTTTTGTAACTGACATCCATGTAAGTAGAATAATTCTATATAACAAATTGATCTGAGTAAGTCTATAAAAAAATTTCATGTTATAAGATATAGAGATGGATGCTGAAGTTTTGTGGCCCACTGATAGAGGTGTCACGTGAAAGTGGCCTGCATTGAAAAGTTGTTGTGCACCCCTGCTTTAGATACTTCTCAGAAAACTGAAACAGTAGTGGAAATAAGACTTGCAACAAGACGATTTTTAATCTCATCACGACAACTCTAGACCATGGAAAAAGCCAAGAGCTAGTAAGAAGAATTTGTAGAACCATCAGCAAAAACCCTAGAGGTTGGCATTTGGCAAATTGCCTTAAGAAAGTTTGGCCTTCAGTGGTGTGGAGAAATTCAAATCAAGATGATATCAAACACAAAAAAAAAAAGATAAAAGTCCCCACCATTATATCTGGTTCCCTCTAAAACGTTTTTTGGATTGTATCTGAAAACTAAATAACCAGCATGACTGTGTTTGTGCCAGATGTGGGATTTTGGAACGCCCAACAGATTTACGGGTTTGCAATCAAACTGGTCAACTTTTAAAAATTGTATTCACATTAAAATGAATGGAGTGGGACATCAAACAACATGGGCAGTCTTGGGAAAGTGATTATTTTTGGCTGCAAGTCATTCAATGATAATTTGAACATTTGTGAAATATTCAGTAAAATCCTATGATAGATAAATAGAATTTTTTGTGCAACATCCCATATAGAGAAGATTTCTTGAGTCTATTTGTTTCAACAGGATAGCTACTTACGTTAAGCAGTTGTTGGAAAAGCTGAAAGTTCATTAAATTAACCAGAAATGACCAAGAACCACAAACACTTTTAACTATCTCTAGATATACAACGCGGGGGTTAGGGTGGCTTCACTTTTAAAGACATACTACTCAATCAATAGTAATTTGTGAAGCAGCTTTAAATTTAGATGTTGGTAAATACATTTTTTTTTTAATGCACCTGTCAAATCTACAGCTGGAACAACTTCCATACCCACTTAAAAACTATTCTTTTTCTTTTTTACTACAGGTATGACAACAACAACAACAACCCTTTAAAGACTTAGCTTTGCAAAAGGACTTGGTGGTGGTTGGGGGGGCGGGGGTAAATCAGGAAATCCGAATCGGTTATCTTCTGTTACCGTTTGCATCACTAGTCCTAGCATGGACACTGTCAGTGGTTTATTGCACCGCTGTCTTACTGACTGGCGTTCTCTCTAAAGGCTGGGAGCTGTGCTGGTTGCCATACTTGGCACCGAAGCAGCATTCCGACTTTCGACGAAAAAGCCGCGTTGAAGTCCCTCGGGTCAGAACACGGTCGGGATTCACACCCCAACGTCGCGAAACTCATAGCCATAACACCCCGACCGCCAGAAGAAAACGGATCGCCATTAACCATCGCACAACCGGCGAGAGAGAGAGAGAGAGAGGGGGGGGGGGGGGGTATTCGCACATACGTCCATGAAATCGCAACTTTTACGACGAACCTAACGCTGAGGAGGAAAAAAAGAATCCAACCCATCTGGAGCGACAACGGGTTATAAGAGACTAAAACTCAGCCGGGCGGTTCAATCAGAACCCGCAAACGCCCGAACGGACTGTTTTGCGCGTATGGCGGCGGCAGAAGCGACGATATGAAGAGAATTAGCGTTACCTTCATCTTGCCAAATCCCAACCACCCAATGTAGCGCGGAAAAAGAGGCCAATTACCGGAACTAGAATTAACACGTGTCCTTTCAAGTTTCGTATTTTTTAAAAAAAAAAAACAACAAAAACCGTCGTAATAATATATTAAAATATTAGAAATAAATAAATTTAAAAAAAACAAACAAACGAACAAATTTTAAATTGAGAATTATTTTTTTTTTATTTTTAACTTCAAAGTTTAACGCATGAAGTAATTTCGTATTTACTATAATGGCGCCGGTATTAACATCAACTAATGCACGAGGTAGGTGTTACTATATTGATTAAATATCACGACTAATCTGCACGATTTTCCAAAAAGAAATGTACTTAGTGCTGTCATCAGGTATGGAGAAGCTTCGATTTCCTCAATATTCATAAAAGAGGAAGAAGAGCCGCATGCGGTAACCTGAACTCTGATTCCGACTCAACTACTGCAACTTAAATTATCAACATCATTTATTATTATATTGTTTAACAGAATTCTTTCGCTTTATAAACAGACGTTAACTGTTGATAATAATATTAATATTATACAGTTTTTTATGTTAGAAATATGCAGTTAAGAAATACTGTTTGAGAGTGATGTACTCAGGAAAGTAAAAGTAAACATTACAGTTCTATTCGCGTCAGTATTATTATTATTATTATTATTATTATAATATTTTTTTTGATATCGAATCCAATTTTCCATCTCACAGAGGCGAAAGAAATTTTATTCTTATAGGATTGGTTCCGATGATTTACTTTTATCTATCTATTTTGCATTGAACTAATCGCAAATCGTTGGAACAAACTGTGTAAGGGTTAGGGATCGGGGTGGGGGGGGGGAGAGATTATTTATTCTCGAATCGTATTGGAACCGACGTGAAGGCCCCGCAAATGCGGCAGATCTGGATAAGACAGGAAAATTTTTGTTGTCGATTTCCACTTTGTGACCGTGGTTGCCTTAGCATGATTCTGAAATCATCGTATATTACTCCCTGTCAGAAAGGTTTCAAAATATGGAACAGCAAAACAATCCGATTTTGTGTCATCATTTAGAAACCATGTTTTCGTCTTGATTCCGAAGCAGCTGGGCGAAAAGAAAGAAAAAAAAAATATTTCGGACCATTCCAGTGGATACAGTATTCATTCCAAATGCCTTTTGGACATTTATTGAAATTTCTCAAATGCTAAAAGTTGAAAGTGAGAAATTATTAGGACCAAAATGTCAAATAGCGTGCCATGTGACATTAAAATCCTAACATTTTTTGTTTGTACTAAATAAAAGACACGTGACAAATGCAAAATGTATATAATTTTACTTATTGCCCCAGTAAAGAAACAGTATTGTTACAGCTTTCCCCACATTGGTGTAAGTTTTAACAGAATGACAGGCATTGCAATCCTGAATTTTGCTTTTGATTTAAACAACCTTGAAAAGGCATTCCACATGAAATTATTAGCCTAATATACCTTAAATTTTGTTAAGTAGGTATTTTTTTTGTTTAGCACAATTTTCCCAAAAAGTTGAAAAATGTTAATTTTGTTACAACTAGCATCACCTCACCTATAAATGCAATGATTAAGGGCAATCATATCTACAAAGTTAATTCTTCGATGGATGATATTTGTCTTCCAAAATATTTCTAAAGAAGGGGGGTGGTTATTTAACATTTGAAAGAGAAATTTGTTTGGGGTCTTTGCTATGAGAAATTGAGATTTTGGAACAAATAATGGTCAGGAGTACTTTTATATAGAGGCTATGAAGTATTAAAGTACATATGTGGTATCAGTGTTGGCACATTGGGGCAGAAACCAGTTGGCTCCATTTAAATAACTAACCACCATTTTGTAAGACCAGGGGGCTAGTCTGGTCATTGGAAACTGAAAAAGGTAGTTAAACAGAATTTCTTTACTAGAACTCCATTATTTAGCTGTAGAAGGAAATTGGATTGCTTGGATTAAACCCATGTGGACAGACAGACTAGTACAGAAGAGCAAGAAGAAACCATCTTATAGAAGTTTGCCAAACTGAGCCACATTCCAACAGGGTTCGAATGTTGTCCTTCAGCCACAGCAAACTGGTATGATATGCACTTAGTATTAACATGATGATTAATACAAAAATTTGTTTTTATATGTTTTTAATTTTATAATGAATGATATTGGTCAAAATAGTAGTAGTTCACTTGTGTAGCATATACATAAATACAACAAAACTTGCATGTAGAAATATTTATTTGTTTGATTTTTTTAAAGCATAAATATTAATTAAATTTATGCTGTTATTTTTTCTTGTTGCAAATATATTTGGCTTTATTTTTAAAAATTAGGTGTTAATGGATTCTGTCTCTCCTGATACTCAAGATAAGGAGCCTAGCAGTTTTATAAAACTTGACTCACAAAGTCAAGCATGTAACAGACCACTAGATCAGCAAACCATTCTGAAAAAACTTCCAGCTTTTGAGATGTTTACAAGAGTAAGTGTGTAGAAACCCTTATACTGTTTTTCCTTTTTTAAAATTGTAGTTTTATACAGTATGAAAATTGTATACATATTTACCTATAAATAAATTAATCTGTTTATATTTTATTTTTTAGAAAATATCAGACAAGGCAGAAGGAAAAGAAGAATCCTCAATTGCTTTGGAATGTATGAATGAGGAGCAGAAAGAACGTGAGAACTAATGATGAACTTATAATAATAATAATAATAATGTATATATATATATTTTATTACATTAGCATTTTCATCATGTTGAAATTAAATTATTAATGCTTTTTTTCTTTTCACCTTATTAAATGCTTTCTAACTGGCTAGCTGTCGTTTTGTGTTCTTTCTTAGCTAGTCCTCACTAGAGAGAGATTTCCTAATATCAATCCTCTCAGCCAATTCTGTAATTATGCCCTCCGGTACTGTTCATGAATAGAAGTGAAAAAGTATACACACATATACTATGTAATCATGTTTTTATAAAATAAATCTTTAAAATTGTTGCTTGTTGTAAAGACTGCAGTTCAAAAATTTAATTACACAATTTGTCCTTTTTTTGTTTAAATTATTTTTATTTTTGTTTTTCAAATATTTGTTGGACATTATGTTGTACACTACCCAAAGACAGAGAGAGAATATTTTTTTTCTCCAACAATAATTGTTCCAATTTTCATCTGGTGTATGCCAATATTATTCAGTTTTTGTTGCTATTTGCTATAAGAAAATCAATTAGAAGCTATGCCCATCACAAGAAAATTTGTGTATATTTGTTTAAGATGTTAACAGTTTAATAGACATATTTATCAATACATGTGTTAAAAAGCTGCTTTAATGTTTTTTTGCTTCTGATTGTTTTATCTGGTTTTTTTTAATAAATGAGCCAGCTGTGTGAAGATTTCAAAAATAATTATTTGTAGTATTTTCTTGTTTAGGTAAAGTTCTGGTTTCTGAGACAGACACATATAGTGATGCAGAAATAGTGGTAAATGATGGGTCAGTTGCTGTTGCAGAGACATTGAGGTGATTATTCTACAACAGCTGAGAGAGAGAGAAGCTTTATAGATGTTAAGTGCCACTCAATTCCAGAAAATAAAACAAAAATGAAAATGTTATGCATTTACTAAAGAAAAGCAAATGTTTTTGTTATTGTTAAAAAATGATCAAATTCAAGATAGTTCAGCAAAAATCTTATTGAAATAACCATATTGATTGTTTTAAAATTGAAAAGATTCTCAATCCTGTTTTAATACTGTTCCCTTTCTGTTGCCTGTTAATATATCCACAAATAATTTAAAAAAAAAAACATTCCAATTTAATGCTGCAAAAGTTTACTCCAAAAGTAAATGTGGGCACAAAATTTCTCTCTCTCTCTCTCTCTCTCTCTCTCTCTCTCTCTCACACACACAGTTCAGTTCAGTTCATTTTAGTTCTAGTGTTCAGTACCTGAGTCAATGTCTGACATGATTTTTAGCATGTTGAGTATAGCTTCCTTAGCATTGCATTGTTGGAATTTAAAAAAAGTATATTGACATAAAAATTTTTCAGTGCATTAACTTGTTATTACTCAAGCACGAATTCACAGGTTAGCCATTTTCTGTGTTTCTTAAAGAATCAAATGTGATTTTTATATAATTAGCATATCTGCTACAATAAAATGTACTGATATGAATAGTCTTGACTATGAGCATGTTTGCTTGTTTTCATATTTGGTATTGATGATTATTTGTTTTACTTTTAGTGAAAATCCAACTGGAAATACCAGTACTTCCAATAGTTCACTGGATGGAGATGTAACTTTAATTGAACAGCCTATTATAGAGAAATCCTCAGGTAAGAGCATATGGATTAAATTTTTCCAGTGCACCAACAATGCATATTAAAAGAATAACTATGGCAGTGCAAGCCAGCTAGAAATAATTTATAAACTGTAAACATGCATTGATTAATCAAAGTGTCACTTGAAAGATAGTTGAATTAAAACCAGATTAGACACAATGCCACAATCATGCTTAACAATTTTTTGGCCTTTAATAGCTAATATTTTTTTTTACTGTTAATTGAGTAATTTAGCAAAAAAATTTTTAAGATCATTTCATTTAATAAAAACAGTAAAGCTTTGGTTTGTCCATTATTTACACTGTATATGTTTTATTTTGTAAAAAATGGTATTTTATTATTAGATTATAAACAATTACAAATATTCTGTATTATTTTTTAAACTAAAGGATCTTTTGTTTTTAATTCTTTAGTTTTGTATGTTTGTTTAAATAGTTTAACTTGCATTGGTTTGCTTAGAATGTGTATTTTCTGGTTAAAAACTGAAATTATTGTGTCCTAAATTTTATATATCTGTACTCTCTGGTTTCCTCCCACATCTAAAAAAATGGAGAGTTCTAGTAGAGATATTCTGCAGTAGTATGCTAACCCCTGCACTCTGTTCTCCCTGCTTGGTTTAGGAAACAGAAACCAGGGTTTCCTATGGTGGATGTCTTATATGCCAACATCAGCATGCAGATTTGAAGAAGAAACAAATATCTCTAGAGTTTAATTGTAAAAGTCCCCTTAGCTTAGTTGTGGCTTGAATCTGCAGATGTGAAGTGTAAAGTAGTAAAATATTTTTATTTTAAATATATATAATTATTTATTTTCAGATACACATGATGAGGATGTAACTATTCTGAGAGTAGCACAATGTACTTCCAGAGTTATTTGCAGTTCTAGAAAGCGAAAACGAGGCAACCCACCATCGTATGTACATTTGGTTGCAAAAAAGTAAATGTGTTTATGCAAATATGCATTTACATATAAAACTGACTTATTGCTTAATGCTTATCTGTGAGTTTATAGATTGTGTGTATGTTGTTGCTTTGTTTTTTAATAGAATACATTACAGGAATACCCCAACTTACGTAAATTCGACTTTACGTAAGAAATAATTTCCAAAAAAAATTCAAGATACAGCAAAAATGTTACATAGTGCTATGTATGGGTACCTGGGTATGAGCGGGCACTACTTTGAGCTGTGTAGTAATTCAAGATACAGCAAAAATGTTACATAGTGCTACATATGGGTACCTGGGTATGAGCGGGCACTACTTTGAGCTGTGTAGTAATTCAAGATACAGCAAAAATGTTACGTAGTGCTACGTATGGGTACCTGGGTATGAGCGGGCACTACTTTGAGCTGTGTAGTAATGCGCTGTGGTCTGAGCATTAGTTGGCCAGCTTCCCTCTCCCACACTCTCAGTTGTGCATTAGTATTCATCATGTATAAATCTTTTAATTTTTATGTAAATTTTTCCATTGCAAGCCATGGCGCCAAAGTGTAAAAGTGATGCTGGTGCTAGTGGTTCTGCAAAAAAGTGTAAAGTGATTATGCTTGAGGAAAAGGTGAGCATAATAAAGAAATATGAAGAAGGGTAAACTTTGTCTTCCATTATGCTTGACCTGGGCATGGCCATGTCGATGGTTAGCACGACAGTGAGAAACAAAGACTGTATTAAGGAGCACATTAAAGGATCTGCTCCCATGAAATCTATGGTGATAATGAAACAAAGGACCGGTGTGATTGCTGAGATGGAGAAATTGTTGGTGGTGTGGATGCAAGATAATAAGCAGAAGCGTGCAAGTTCAACTTACCTATAGCTGACTGGAACGTAACCCTTATGTAAATTGGGGTATTCCTGTACTTACCACTTTATGAATATGATAAATGGCATAGATTTTTTTTTTATTAACAAATCCTTCATAATTAACTGCTTGAATGTGTAGCAAACATTATTTGCCATTTAATTTAGTTTATATATGCAATGGTGGATATTTTAACGAGTGCCAATATATAGAATATAAAGTTTTGTTAATCATGTAAATGGAAATATTGTAGAAAATTATTGCATATATTTGGATGTGCAGAATACATACAGAATGTGACATCAGTTTTGTTCTTTTCTGAAACAGAACCCAAATTCAAAAAAGCAATATAAGTTTGATCACAAGGTTTATTTAAGAAGAAATTAATTCACGTCTATTTTGCCCTTTTAAGTAAATAAATTCTTTAAACCATTAACTTCTAACAACTGCTAATTAGTCTCAGTTGATAAAGAATTAGTATTCCAATAATTTTTAAAAAAATCCAGCACTAACAGAATTGTTTTATTTTTTATTTCTTCATTTTATGTTTAGCTCACAGCCATCAGATATAACACAAATACTGCATGGCATGAAACCAGAAAAATCAGATGATAGTTTATCAGAGAATGACCATAATAATAAAATAGAAGGTATTTTAGTGCAATTTTTCAGTTTTTATATATACTAATTGGTTCTGCAGATTTAATTTTATACTTCATCTTAAACATTATTCCCATGTTTTAAGAATTTTAATTTTACATCATCATTTTGATACATTTTTAATTTGCCTAAACTATATATATAATTTTGGCTTACACTGGTAGCCATAATTGGATTCACTAAGTTTCCATTTATCTTAAAATATCACTATTAGTGCTTTTAGTTGCATTTGTATTAATTACTGTTATATACATGACAAAAAGTTTTAAAATAAGTTCATGTTGAAACTTTGATCACACAACTCATTTTTTATCAAGATATTTTTTATATTTCATCATAATATTTTATTGGATAAGTCCTTAATTGGTGCCAGTGTATATTATTTTTTTAAATATATAACAGAAAGTTAAGAAAAAAAATCATTATCTAGGGCCGGAACTATCTTCTAAAACTGTTTAGCCAAAATGTTTCCATTACTAAACCACCATGGATTAATCAGTGTTAAAAGTAAATTGTTTTTAGCAAGATTATTTTTCTTTACAAATTGCTTGCTGTTAGCAGTTGAAAATTGCTCAGCAAAGCAGCTGAATTGAAAAGTCATGGACAGGGTAGGGTACACAAATCTCTTAAAAAGAATAAAATGATAGCTTTAGATAATAATTTGGAAACATAACTGTTTTAAATTTAATTTTAAATGATGATTTTCCATTATGTATGCAATAATTCTCCTCTATTAATACATGCATTGGAAGAGCTGAATTATTGCCTATATGACAGCCAGACGGTATGATCACAATTGGGATCACAGAGACAATAAGTTGTCTGAAGTTTTTTTTTTTGCCAAAGTAAAAGCTTTTAGGGTACAACTACTTAATGAACTGTTTTTTTGAAAGAGTGAAAACATAAGTCTGTGCCATTCCCACCCTAAAAGAAAAACTGACAAGTGATTTGTGAATCTAGTACTGATTCATTTGCAAATTTGGCAACTGGATACCATGAGCCCTGGTTATTATCACGTTAGTTTAACATAAGGATCTCTTTGAATTTATCTATGCATCTGGCATTTTAAAAAGAAGTCATAAACTTTAATAACAGCTTGTACAATAGTTGTTGGCTTTTTTATTTTTTCTTGGCAAACCTAGCTATAATATAAAATTTTATTTACTAATCCATTTGAAATAGATCGTAATGAAAACTTTTAGATAAAGAAAATAGCATCATACTAGGTCTTTACTTCGATTTTTTTCTTTTTTTTGAGAAAATATTGTGAGCACACCATCGGAATATATAGCATCCCTGCATTTGTCAGGTCAGCCTATGCTGGTCCCAGAAACTATGGACGATGATGAGTAAGATATTGCTGTTTTCTCTCTTTTTGCAAAAGGATATATGCCCCCAAAATCTTTCTTCTTTTCTAATCTGTTTTACCAATAATATGGATGGTTGCAATTTTCTATCATCACTAATTTTTTAAAAAAATTTTTTTAACTATTATTGAAAATTGTTGGAATAAAGTACTTTAGAAAAGTGAGTATATTTCCTCTAGATGTTGGCTGTTATTCCAATTTTCAGATTTCCTTTCTTTTCTGTACATTTTAATTATTTCAATATTAAACTTTTAGCTTGTGTAAATTGAAGATGTATAGACAGTCAGGAAACTAGTGCTGCTCTTTGTGGGAGAAGTCTGCTTTCACAACTAAAAATATGGTTACGGAATCATAGGTAGGATAGATCAAGATACAAATTTAATGTGCAGTGAGTTTTTTTATAAATATATTTTAGTATACTATTTATCTTTTATTTAATCATATGCATCTTACTAGTTATGAGCACTTTAATATTCCTTAAAGCAAGAAGCTTATGTATGGAGAGATTAAGGTGTTGCTGATACCCAATATATGTAGATTATTATGTTTTTTATCTTCACTATTAGTTTATATCTTTGTTTTGTTTTGCATGCCAACTGACTTTATTATCAATAATAATATATTTAAAATTAACAATTAATAAAAGAAGACCTGGTCACTGCTATTTTATTATGGCTGTAAAACTCAATAAGTGTCACATTTAATTGCTTTATACATTCACAGAAATGTTTTAGACAGAGGATTATTGTCTCTAAATTAAACAAGTTACATAGAATCAATAGTCTTGGTATAAATCAAACCCACAATTATCCTAGCAATACAACAAAATTTACAAATTTTAACAACTGTAGTTTAAATAACTAAATTTTAACTATATTGAATGATTTAAAAATTTTTTGTTAGATATAAAATTTTTTAACTCAGTTTGTTCTTAAGCTATTTCTTCACCTAAATGCATAATTTTCCATAATGCAAAATAAAAAGATGATGGCTACAAATCAAACAAAATACAAATGTCTTTCTGTAGTTTTTTAACCAAGACATTTCCTCCTTTCAAGATTTCCTTTTGTTTTGAGGCATAATGCTTTATTCATTATTATTCTTGGCTGGAGATAATTCATCTGAACATACTCACCAAACATCTTTTTTACCTTGCGAATGAATTAAAAAAGAAAGAAAGAAAAAGATCAAGTTACTTCTGATTTGATTGGGTGGCTTTGTTGCAGTTTAAATTTCAATGTTTTTTCTTTTTAATTCTGCACTCTGCAGGAAAGGGATCTCTGAATTTGTGTAAGCTGTACAATTATCTTAATGCAGATTGTCACAAGTAAGCTTTGAAATTTTAGTTGAGTTTTAATGGTGCTAAGAAGTTAGTTCCACTTCATAATACTGCATTGTGGGATCATTCTCCAGATTATCAGTGGATAGAAATTTGTTTTGGATTCATATGCTCTCACTTTGATAAGCCACACTCTTACTTAAGGTGGTTGTTATAACTCCTTTACCATAGCCATGCTTTTTCCCACTTTAACTCAAATTAAAAGAATAACAGATGTTTGATATTTTTTGCACAAAAATGTGTTGCCTTTTGACATTGTTGTAAATAAAAACAAAAAACTATGGAAGTATCTGATTATCACTTATGATGAATGTTTGTTCAATTTTCTAGATACATCCCAGCATCTCCTGAGGCTTACAGTTGTACTCCAATTATTATTCCAAGTTCTCCTACTGAGTTACAGTCAGGTTGGTGTAGACATTTCATTTATCATCACAGTATTGTTTATGTTCTTGATTTTTTGTACACAAATTAAAAAAACAACAACAGTTTTTATGTAAATAATGGCAACAGATATTATTATTATTATTATTATTATTATTATTATTATTATTTATTATTATTATTATTATTATTATTATTATTATTATTATTATTATTATTATTATAAAGAAAATATTTATAATTTAGTTTTATTGGATGAAAAGAAATGAGTTTTTGATTTTTATTAATTTTGATTTTTGCTGGAGCCCTACTGAGATATTACTAAATTTATTGTTTTCGTTTTCTAAATTTAATAAATCAATGCTTTTTACTTCCTCCTATATACACACTGTTTGGATTTTAACTAAATTTTATGAATGCTATTTTTCAAACATTACAATTCAGCACCTAAGTTAAATCTTCATCTCAAAAATGTATTTTTATTTTCAAATCTAATTTCCTATGTTATTAATTTATATTTAATTTCATATTGTGTAGCTACACATTAAAATAATAAGTTTGGTTTGTTAAATTTTTCATTTTCAAAAATTTTCCAAAAATAGTTGTAGTATTATTATTTCTTTTTTATATACTATTAGTATATGTATGAACAGACTAGTAAATAACGTTTAGTAGAAATATTTTAGTTTAGACTACTATGATAGAAAATTGTAATAACCACCAAACAAATTTCAAATATTTGACAGAAAAATGTTTTGTAATTAGGAATTACATACAGTAACTGGTATCTTATTTGGCCCATTCTTAGCCTCTCTTGTCTAAACAACTGACATAGTTAGCTTAAGTAATTTGTTGTCTTTTCTCTTTTTTTCTAATTTACCATACACAAAAAATTAAGGTTATTGGATAAAACAAAAATGTTAAGCAGATGAAAATTTATTGTATTTTATTAACTGAAACATTTGATTCTTTAATTTGTGAGACATTGGTATCCAGTTAAAGTTTCTTGTTCACTGTCAGATAATGTTTCAGTTCCCAAAACCACATAGGGATCAACTGACTGAAATACGTGGGTAGGTTAATAATGTGTTGGGCCAGTTCATACAGCTTAGTATTTCATGGTGTAGATGAACTGTTGGATTGTATCCTGTGCCATTCTTTTACCACTATAGCTTGCAGATCATCCAGCATCCTTGGTGCATTTTGATGATTATTGATGACTCTCCAAAGAGCATTACACAGGTGTTTGATCAGAAAGAGGTCTGATAGCATGGCAAGCCCTGGCAGAGTGAAAATTCCATTCACTTGGAGGAAAATTCTTTACTATACTACTCATTTGGTCTATATGCTCTGTAATCTTGGTAAACAAATCCCAAGCCATAATAAAAAAATGATACTAAAATAAGCTGGAGAAGGTTGCCTCTGTAGATCACACTGTTACACATTCTCTGAAGATGACCAGCTCTGTCTGATCTGTCAGACTCCATGATGCCTGCTCACAACATGATTGATCTTCCTCCACACCGATCATGAGCCATTTGTGTTGCTGGTTTGTTTTTTCCACACACGCATGCACACAGTGCTCTCCCTGAAGTCAAATCTGAATGTTGGTGAACTCATCAGTGAACATTATCCCTGCAACCTAAGCATCACTGGTGTCTGTCAATTGGCAAAATGACATACAACCTATAGCTATATACATATTCTGCAGAGTTTGAACCTGAACATCTGAGTTGTTGATGTGGAGTTGTAGCCATTACAGATTGATTTCTTAGTTTTTCATTTGTAATGTACCTGTCTGTCATAACAATCTGTTGCTCTTGGTTGATCAGTATGTGGCCTTTTTTGGGTTCTGATGGTTATCTGGTAATGAATGCTGCCATGGCTAACTGATCCCACTATATTCTTCCAGTATTTCTTATCTGTGTAGTCACCATTTGAAGCATACAAACAGCACAGTCACATACACTTTTAAATACTGAATAATTCAAGAAATCTGTCTGATTATTTTTTACACCTGATTCCTTTGTCACATCACACATGCATCAAAACCTTCCCATTTAATATGGGGAGTGCAACCAAAACCAATTTCAGCAGCAATAGTGTGAGCTGCATGTACAAGAAGCAACGAACTGCTCTTGAAAGTCCATTCTCCCTAACTTTTGTGCACAATATTTAGCTTTTATGTAAAAGTTCATAATACCCTAATTTTTATTGTCATTTTTAAAAATAATTTCTATTGAAAGATGGATTTAAAGTGATTAGATGGAATATATGTATCTGTGGACTCATTAAAATTTGTTTATTGATAAAATTGTTATCTGGATAAATAAAAATAAGTATTTTTAATTATAACTTTACAATATAAACTGCTAAAATGTTAATATAAACTTTTTCTGTATTTTACATTTTTTCAATATTCAGTTTCAGTAGAAAGTTATTCAGAGGAAGATATTCATTCTGAACCACAACATGTATTGGCAGAAGATAATATAGAAAAGGTATCTGATGAATATTTAATATTTATGCAAAATTTTAAATAATATTAATTGTAAATTAGCTCATCATCTTTCATGAGATTAAACGTTTTTTTTTTCTTTTTTGATGTTTGACTGCATACTAAAGCTTATTTTAAAATTGTATTTTATAATAAGTAAGAAAATTTTATTTCTCACTCTGCACATAAATCTGTACAGATTTGTAGGCATGAATTTGGAAAAGAGAGAGAAAGTGTGTGTGTGTTTGCGTGTGCACATTGGAGGAGCAATCACCTACAAAAAGGCTGCCCTATTCTCCACCCTCCGTTGAGTCAGTATTGTTAAAAGTACAAACAATTACATAATATAAAATAACAACAGTGCTGTCAGTGGAGCTGAGTAGCAAACCTACAAAACTATAAGGCAGACACTCAAAAGTACAAAAATAAATTGCCTGAAAGAGTTTATTTAGCTGTTTTGCAATCTTTAAATGAAATCTGAATGCCTTAACAAAAAACAGCCAAAAAGCAAGAATTCCAGCGTCTGTACGCTATAATTTGATTCAAAAACACTGCAATTATCATGGCAGAAGGCAGTGCCCTTTTATTCTGGGTCTGGGTGCTGAATGATCAGTATCAGTAATTTGAGACCAATGATGTAATTTTAAATTTGCATTTTTAACTGGGAAGAGGGAATTTTAAAAATCATAATTTGTAATTTGAGAGAGAAGTGGGGAGAAAAGTTCTCCCTCCCTGTTTCTACGGCTGAGCCGAGAGACAAACAATAGTGTCCAGATTAAAGTTACACAGGTGAGCACTTCAGGTTTACATATTGTTTTCTCTTATTGTTAATATTGCATGTTTTTGTATTTTTAAGGCATACTTGAATCTGTCTCTTCAGTATGTATATAAAAGGTGGTTTGATTTAATTATTTTTTTAAATTAAAACTTAGATTAACTAAATAAGGGTAACAGATCTGGAAATGTTCTAAATGGAATTTATCAGATTATATGTGGAAGATTTCCACTTTTATGCCTGCATCCACAGAACAAAGAGTTACAAGCAGGATGGGGAATCATGTGTCTTTAGTGATGTTGGTGGTCTAGCTTTGAGATACTTGCTCCTTTTCCATTTTTGCATTTTGTGTTTTAAAAGGCAGAATTTGGTTTTTAAAAATATATACTGATGTGTGCTACAGTCTAATAGTCTACTAACAATAAAGTCAGTTGTTTTGATATTCATAGGTCCTCTTTAATGTTGTGGAGATGCAGCCGAAGAGCAGTAATAAAGCAGTAAACTTAAGTGAATGTTCACTTTGAAATATTGTTTTTAACAGACTAGAAAGATCATCAAGGAAGAGCCAAACTCCCAGAAGAGTGTACAAGAAAGGTCTCAATTCCTCCCTCTCGCTTCAGCACAAACATCCTCTAAATCCTCAAGCATCAGGTTGCCGGAACATTTGGATCCAAATTTGCCATCCACAGAGGTATATTATTCAGTTTTAAAAAAATACAATTATTTAATTTTTGTTTTTCAAAGTATATATCAAGAAAAATCAGTTTCTTATTTGTTAACATTGCCTTTAATACACTATTATATCAGTAAAATACCAGACACTAATATGATGTGTCCATTGTGGCTACCAAAAGTTTAAACAACTTTTATTATTTTAAAATATTTTTAGTACTTGTAAAGAAAGAGAAATAAATGTTTATATATAAATACCATTATTGGGTCTAATTGCTGCTTGTGCTCTTTGTGCATATGATTGTCACATTGTTCAACAAATGATACTAATGAAGCATGCATGGTGATTGTGTCAGTCATCATTATCTGTGCTTAGACCATATTAGATTTTACTACAATTTTTTCTCTCAATCACTCATTTGAAATTCTCATAGCAAGCAGTGTGTATCATGTCTGTGTAAGAGACAAAATGCCAAAGACAACTAGCTATACATAGACAAGTTCAAGTTAAATGCCTAAAACTATGCAAAATTTGTAACAGTTTGTGAGATGACAAGGATATTTGATGTGGGTAGAAAAGGAATGTGGATGCAATAAACTGATGATAAAAACTGATTTGGACCTGCCTAAGAAAAGAAAGTGGTTCTTTAGGAGTGGCTGAAAACTGAGATGCTGAAATAGACAAGCATTCTGAATGGTTTTTGAAACTTTGTAATTGTGGCATACAAACCATGAGACAGTTGAAACTTGAGGCAAAGTGAATTTTTATCTTCATTGTCCACAAATATGAGTGACAGATGGTTTTGCAAATAGATGAAGCATTGAGACTTTTTTACAAGATGAAAAAAAACTGTTGTGCAATATCTGCCACCACATAGGAGGTAAAGGTGAAAACACTTTGCCAATGCATTATTAGAAGGCAACAGCTTTGCAAATACCTTATTGCTTATAAGAAAACATGGATGAAGCAGCTATTTACGACGTCTGTCGAAAAAGTATCCGACCTTAGGCTGGGAAAAAAAAATTACGTACTTGGTAGGGTTCAATTGCTAATCCCCTTTGAAGTGGGTCCCTTGTGCCTCCACACACTAATGCTTCTTCCTGAATGGCTCTCAGCTCCGTCGTCACATTCCGCATGATGTCCTCTCAGCTCTCAAAGCTGGAGCCTTTCAGTAGCATCTTCATTTTTGGAAACAACCAGAAGTCAGAAGGAGCCATGTCTGGAGAGTAGGGAGCCTGGCGAATGAGCAAAATGCCTTTCTTTGTCAAGAAGCCTTGGATCAGCTGCGATGAATGAGCCGGGGCATTGTCATGATGCAGCTGCCAGTTTTGCGAAGCTCACAGATCCGGTCTCTTGCACCGAACTGCATCACGAAGACGCCGGAGGACTTCCTGATAGTAGTAGTCCCGTGTAACTGTTTGTCCTTCTGGTGCGTATTCGTGATGCACAATGCCTCAGTAGTCAAGGAAAACAGTCAGCATCACCTTGATTTTGCTCTGGACCTGATGTGTTTTTATGGACCTTGGCAATGTTTGGTGCTTCCACTGTGATGATGAGCTTTGGTTTCCGAATCATACCCATACACCCACGTCTCATCTCCAGTTATCACGGTATTCTGAAACTCAGGATCCCTGTTGGCAGTATCCAGCAGGTCCTGCGCAACCTCAAGACGAAGTTGTTGTTGTTCCTGAGAAAGCAGCTTGGACACAAATTTTGCTGCCACTCTGCAAAAGACAAAATCCTCCTTTAAAATTGCATGTGCAGAATCTTTACTGATCCCAACCTCGTCACCAATTTCCCGCACCGTCAAATGACGATCCTCCATTATCAAGGTCCGCACTTTCTCGATAACAACTGCATTACGGCTTGTTGACGGCCTCCTGGAATGCTTGTCACTCTCAACTGATGTTCGGCCATCTTTGAACCTGTTGTACAATTCTTTTATTTGGGTAACACCCATGGCATTGTCACCAAAGCCTGTTGAATTTTGCGAATTGTTTCCGCTTGGGTATCTCCAAGCTTTTGGCAAAACTTGATGGAAGTTCGTTGTTCCACACGTTCCATCATCACGAGCGAAATGAAAATGCGACGAGTAAGTAGTACAGCACCTCACATGCTGGTTACCTGACAGTGACTGATGCATCCAGCAAGCCCACCAAAAACCATGCATGCGGCTCCACTATGCACACTTTTGCCTCCCTAACATCATTACTCCCCACAGGAAAAAAATAAAGGCGGATACTTTTTCGACAGACCTCGTATTTTGAGAGAAAACCAAGACAGACAGTCATGTTCAGAGCAATGGCTGATGGATGAAAAATATCCCACTCCTTTTGTTTTGAAAAGGAAACAATATCTCTCTGCTGTATCATTTCCTGCAAGAGTTTTAGTTAGAATGAGTCCAGATGGTTAACTGAATAAAGAATTGTTCTTTACTGGCTGCAAAATGTGTGCAGTTACCAAGCCCAGTGAAAATGTTTTGTTTGAAACTTATTTTAGGTTGGCTGTAAATCAGATGTTGCCATGAATCTGGGTGATTACAATAATTGTACAAATAGCTGGTGTATCCTGGAATCAGCCATTTAAGTAAAATATCCAAGTAAAAGTGGTATTATTGGATAGTATATCGAGAGTTTCAAGATGTACATATCCAGTGCTCTAAATGACATAGAAGATAACATGTTGTGGAGCATGGATTCCAATTCAGACAAGAATGAAATGGATTGTCCATGATTCACATCACTGTCTTGTGAGGTGTCATACACAATGCCAAGACAAAGTCTACAGTGATATCTAAAAGCAACTTCTTTTTCCTCTTTTTTCAAATAGACATGTTTCTAGGAGATTTTGCTTTTCAGTTCATGCACAGGTTCTGCAATATTTTTTTCTGTTACACTGACAAAGCAACTGTAAATAAGATGGCTTCGGTAGTGTTTTAATATGTTTCTTATTCTTTCATTACAAACACAAATCTAAACTGTCTGAGATGTAAGTTCACTGTTACTTTGATTGCGTTATTTGGATGGGTTTCATTTTCAGTTTTTAGCAGATTTGGAATTTTTAAGACACCAGTAATCATTCACCCATAAGTTTTGAATTTTTACAAGTTTCAGTAAATGCTCAGGCAGCAATTATAACCAGTATAGTATAGTATATATTTACATCAGCATAAAATGTTGTTTTTCTTTTTTACAGCATGTAGTAGAATCTTTACCATGGGAAGTGTGTAAATATTTTCCATTGGTGAATTATTAATATTATTATAATTAGAAAAATGTCAAGTATTGTAGTATTGCATGAACCAAGGTTTTAATTCTTTCTCACTTTTAGCTTGTCGGTAGTTTCTTAGGTTATTAATTATAGCTTATAATTTTACCCGAGCATAACATCTGTGAGCTTGCTTTATGCTGTACTTGTTGCAGATTATGATTCAGCACAACTTGCCTTATTGTACACTCCAGTTACAGAAGTTATGCATCCCCTATCTTGGTTGTGAGATGTGGGATTGTGTGCTGACACTGTGGGTTGCATGCTACTAAGCATTGAAGATCATGAGTGAAAGTCCCTATCAGAACTCTTCATTTTCAGATGTGGGATGAAACTGGAAAGCACAGCGAAACTATGCCAGGGAGGTATGCCAAACTGAACCTGTTTCAGCTGACATTTCAAACATGGAACCATGGCAGTCCATTAGTCTACCCATTGGATTATTGTGGCACCCTTGACATGATTACATAAAATTATTACTTAACTTTTTTATTTAAAAACAAATGCTGCACATTGCACAATTAATTGTCTTTAATCTTCCTAGACAAAGCTATATAAATATTTTGTATTATTTTGTGACTTTTTTCTTCTTAATGCAGGATTTCTATGTACAGAAAGAAATAAAAGACAGTGCTTTGGCAGGAGAAGAGTCCAGCAAAAAAGAAGACTGGAAGCTACATCTGCCAGAGTCATGTCCACAACTTGTAAATAGAAAGTTTGTAAAATCTTGATGTTTTAGTTTTGTTAAAATCAATAAATGTTTCTTTTAGACTTTATTAATTTTTATTTTTAAAAAAATCTATTACTTATTTTAGCTCTGCAAGCATATTGTTTTAATTAAACTTATAATTTTTATCTGTTTTATCATAAGAAATGGTATTCTTTAGTTTGTTTATTGAGAAAATTGTTTTTCAGTTTAAATTGCCTAGATATTTATAATGTTTAAAGACACATTATGTTAAAATACTCCACTACTTCTAAACTGATGTAATAGGCCTATTGTCATTGCAACTACCTGCTCCACCAGTGAACCTTAAACCTTGATCCTATGCATCATTCCATCATACTCATCTTCTCCCCTGCATATCTATCTCATACACACTCTCCACATTTCTCTTACTTCTTGCTTTCAAAACATGTCCAGCCCATCTTACTCTTGCTTTCCCAGTGATATCTGTGACCAACAACACCTCAGTCAACTGTCACCACTCTTTTGCACATCTTCCTTCATTTGCTGATCATTTTCATCTACTGGTCAACATATTGTTTTTAGAAAAGCATTTTCAAATCTTAAGGCCTACTGTTTCAATCATATTCCACATTTCTGTTGCCTAAGTTAGTTTTACCATACTGTTGTAAATTTTTAACTTGACCGGACAAGAACCTGCTCCTGATGCATGTAAAATCTTGGTTGCTACTCTTTTTCACAACCCTGTTTTTCTTGTGATTTTGTTGACGTGACTGATCCCAGATAGATTAATTATGGTACTTTTTCTACCTTACTCCACATATCCACTAATTCTGGTTGGAAAATCAGCAGTTTCTCTCTTCCACTTATATTCATAATTCTAGTTTTACATTTACTGATAAGCCAATTCTCTCTGGTGCTCTTTAAAATTCACTCAATGCCTCATTCCATCAAATAGAGTAATGGCCAAAATTATTGCCCACATCAAAATAAATCTTATTGTTTTTGTCTAGAATTATGCTATGACTAATACAATGTTTAAGCATTATTTGTGATTTCCATTATGCATTTTTGTTAAAAAGTATTCAAAATATCAAAAAGTGCACATTTTTTCAGGTTTACTTCTGCATTACTCTGTTAATTGTTTAGTGTAATAGCCTCTATACTTATCAAACAGTATTTAACTGGCTTTAGTGCCTTGAATATGAATTTTACACATGGACACAATGAACACTCAATATTTAGTTTAAAAACATAAACTGATTACTGTTTTTAACATCTTTCAGGAGACTAATTTTTTGGTGTGATTTTCAATGCAGTTTTTTAATGGTATTTTATATTTGAGAAGGAAAAATAATTTGCTTTATGTTGACAATGAAAATTTTTATTTAGCAACTTTGAGCATTTGTTTCTGGTTGTAATGCAGTTAGATTCAGCTCACATTTCACCTGGTTTTTCATTCTTAGTGAACTGCATGACTATAGATTATCAGCTTTATCAACATCTTTCTATCTTTGTCTACAAGTTCACTTTTGTATGCAATTTCTTTTTTGTTTCTATTTTTCCACAGTTTACACAAACATCTCAAGCCAACCACAGAGACCAACAGGAGAGTAAGGAAAACATTTCTTGTTTTACTTTATAAGATCAGTTTTAATAAATATAAACACTGGTTGTTACGAACTTTATACTTGTAGCTTTGAAAAAATGTTAGTTTTTTTTTTTTTTTTGGCTTGTTGCTTTCAATGGCTGTACATGAAAGATTTTAAAAGTCAGCAATGTGGCAACTGGTGCCATCTTTCTGTAGGTAACTTTAAAATGTATAAATTCAAAATTTATCAATCCACAATATTCAAGAGCATTGAAAGTCATGATGAATTTTGAGGTTTTTAAAAATTTCCAAATTAATATTATGATCTTAAGACATTTCCATTGATGATTTAATATTTTCACATAAACTACAAATAATTATTTAGCTCACATTTAGACTTAAAACCTTAATTTAGTTTCCCTTATGTTATGCTTTAAGTAGAACCAGATAAATTTTAATTAAAAGCTGGTGCTATTGCTGTCTTTTTTTTAAAAAAAATAATCTTTTATTTGTTTGACTCTTAAAGGTAGAATTAACATAAGAGAAAATTTTGATATTTGAGTTTTTTGTTTACCTATGTGTCTTAGTTAATATTGGTCACTGCTGAAGAGCTAGTGCTCTGGGTTCTACTATGGACTTATCTGTAATCATAGACTACAAAGTAAAGAAACAGAGCAGTTCTTTAGTATTGCTAATCTAAATCCATCTGGAAACTTAGATTATGCAAGAAAATAAACCAAAACTTTAAACAATTTTATATTTTCAAATTAATTGCTTTTTCTTTTTCATTTAGATGAAATCATTCCAAATTCCCAGGAATTACAGCTTCATCTTAGTTTTCCTACAACTGAGATGTCTCAATCTCAGAAATGTTCTCCATCAAAACATCAGGCAATGAGCAGACTTGCTGATGACCAGCAGGAAGGTGAATATTTTTCAGAGATAAAAGTCTAAAGTTTTTCTTAGGAACAACAGTTTAGTTGTAAATGAAACCTGGAACATGGATACCATTACAGCAATGCTACTTCAGCCATATTTCATTGAAACATTCTGCCTCATAATATAAAAAATTTTGAAGTACATTAATTTTAGGAGCAAACAAAAATAAAAATAAATGAAAATAATAATATTGCATATTTAAAACAAAGCAACATTGATTTAACTAGCTATTTATTCTTTGGCTTGAGTAATTTTTTACAGGAAATGTTTCATTATTCTCTTTTTATAGCTCATTCTACTCATTTCTTAATTATTTCTCAGTGGCACCATTTGAAATCTGGGAAAATGGTAAATATGTATAATGATAAAAATGTATCAAAACTTTTGTATAGGCATAAAATATGGCTTTATTTTGAAATTAGTCAAATGTAGGTAATTTTGATGAAAAAATACCAACAAAAGTGTTGCAACTTTTAGCCATAGGCTTAAAATAGCGCAAAATGTTAATCTAATAGACAGTTCTGTCTACATTCCTGATTTGTATTTGAATAGCTAGATATCTCTTCACCTTGAATGAAAGAGTAGGAACACTATATTTTTAGTATATATAACTGATAAATAATAAAAACAAATTATAAGTAAAAACATGCATGAATTTATTGAAAGTAGAGGTGCAGTAAAGCAAAACTGTTATCCAAAAAGATAAGTCTTTCCAATCTTTCAGAGAAAAGTATTTATTATATAAAAACAAATCAGTGGTAACAGATTTAATTTTAATTTTGTAAATTCTTGAACATTTGCAGCAAATTTTAAGTAATCACTGAAAGTGTGCCCCTTTTCATTTGTAGGCAAAGTTGGATGCTTTTGCACGTTTTGAAACATTTGCTGCAATTCATCAGCCTGGATGCCATGAATATCCTCTGAAATGTTATCCTTCAGTTCTATTGTATGGGATTGTTTGCATTGACTGTTTTTAAGTTTTCCCCACAGATAACAGTCTGGAGGGGTCGAGTCGGGAGAACAAGGTGGTCATAAACCACAAGAAATAATGCAATCTTCAAAGGCTATACTGATTGCATGGCCCTGCTGAAAATACCCTTCTTTCTTCTCCTACTCAGTTAGTTTGGTTGAAAAAGTGGTGGAGGATATTGATATGCTGTTCAGAATTTACAGTGTTTTCAAAAAATATTGGACCAATGACACATCTGGAAAGAACACACCATAAGCTAATTTTTTGAGCATGTAATGATTTTTCAAATATTGCGGTTTCCTGAAACTTTTCAATTAATGATTTTACACATTTAAGATGATGCAATTGTCCTTCACCAAATTTCTCCCAAAGCAAATCCTGCACATCAGTAGTGTACTACCCATTATAGTGAAAAGCGTGCTGCACCAAAAGCACTCTTCTAATCTAAGGACCATTCTTTATTGTTTGCTTTAGGAATACTACTGTAGCAGACAACAATTTAGGTCAGTCTTGCTATCAGTTCTAACCTTTGAGGCAATGGCATTTTAAACACACTGCACTTCCCAATTATTATACAGGCTACGGGTGAAAGTAAACAAGCATACATTTATTGTATAGTTCACAAATGCATGAAATATAAGTATTTCTTTCAGTGTACTGTTACTTTTGAAATACACTATAATATTAAAGGGGGGGATTACAATGTCTAAGTGGAGAGATGGATAGATAGACAGAGTAGACTCTATCGAGATAGAGAGATCTAATATCTCTCTCTCTCAAATTAACGAGTCCAACTCAAGAAAGAGAACCTCTACCAGAGAGATCCATTCTCTCCGTCTCTCTAGCGCAACTCTAGAGCCGCGAAGCAATCCTCTAAACGAGACTCATAGAGCTCATCGACGAGAGATATCGCTCTAGCAATTACCTTCCCATAGAGAGATAGCTGGTTCTCTATCTCTTCTCTCCCTCTTCTCCCCTCTCTCCTCTACCCTCTTCTCCCTTCCCTATCTCTCATCTCTCTCTCCTCTCTCTTCTCTCTCTCTCTCTCCTCCCTCTCTTCTCTTCCCTCTCCTCTCTCTCCCTCCCCCCTCTCTCTCTCTCCCTCTCTCTTCTCTCCCTCTTCTCTCTCTCTCCTCTCCCTCTCTCTCTCTCCCTCCGTCTCTCCTCCCTCTCCCTTCTCTCTCTCCCTCTCTCCCTCCCCCTCTCTCTCCCTCCCCCCCCCTCCCCTCCCTCTCTCCTCCCCTCCCTCTCCTCTCTCTCCTCTCTCTCTTCTTCCCTCTCCTCTCTCTCTCCCTATCCTCTCCCTCTCTCTCTCTCTCTTCCCTCCCTCTCTCTCTCTCCCTCGCTCTCTCCCTCTCTCTCTCTCTCTCCTCCCTCTCTCTCTCTCT
Organism: Nautilus pompilius; assembly: GCA_018389105.1. NCBI lineage: Eukaryota > Metazoa > Mollusca > Cephalopoda > Nautilida > Nautilidae > Nautilus > Nautilus pompilius. The sequence continues at coordinate 184,725 of JACATO010001428.1, forward strand.
CCTCCCTCTCTCCTCTCCTCCCTACTCTCTCTCCCTCTCTCTCTCCCTCTCTCTCTCTCTCCTCCCTCTCTCTCTCCCTCTCTATCTCCCTCTCTCTCTCTCTCCCTCCCTCTCTCTCTCCCTCTCTCTCCTCCCTCTCTCTCTCTCCTCCCTCCCTCTTCTCCCCCCCTCTCTCTCTCCCCCCTCCCTCTCCCCTCTCTCTCGTGTGCACACACACACAAACAAAACTAGTAAACTAAGTGAACCCCAAAAGTTTAAATCAATTGAGTGAGTCCTGCTCTGTTCAAATTATACAGATACTTATAAGAGATTGTTTACAGAATGAAAGTTATGAAGAATAACAGCGGTTTGGCGAACCTCGGCCTGGTAAGAGACAACAAAGGAAAGCAAGTGCCTGTTGATACTGTCTCACACAATAACAACAGAAGATGAAGCAAGTGAAGTTTTGTTAAGAAGAAATGTATTAGCTATTGATAAAAAACAAGTTATCAAAGTCCATCTTTTTGTTGATGTAGGGCCCAGACATTTCAGAGCCAAAGAACAGCCCCATGCAGAATTTATGCTAGTGTATTTTTTTCTGTATATAGCAAAAACTTCAATCAAATTTTTTTAAAAGCTTTGTAAGAAACATAAAAATAATAGCTCACAAAGCACTTGTGTTTTTTCATTAATATTAGGATGTGTGTCAGCCAACTATAATGGGTTATACTTACTCATATATTAACTGACTATTTTGGCTACCTGTATTTATGTATACCATTGCACTCTTACAGAAGGATTTCAGCCTTCATTACCCAAGGAAGGACATTCTCAGACACCTATACAGCAAGATATTCCATCATCTTCAGGAGTTGCTTCTAAGAAACAGTCATCTACCAGCAGCCAAGACAAAGTAACCCAACAACATGCAGTGTATGTCTCCATTTAATGTTCACGTATCTGATGAGATTCTTCTTTATTAGAGTCCAGCAAAATGTTAAGATAAAAAATGTAACATAGAAAGAAGAAATTTTAAAATATAAAATAGTAAACAAATTTAAAAGAATTGTAGCTTTCGTGATGAAAATAAATCATAACAGTTTGGTCTAGAGCTTCAGATTCTACATAAGAATTTCTTTCAGGCTGGCAGAATTTCCAGCAGTATAATTAGTTTTCTGCATTTATGAAATGATTAACTTCTAATTTCTTTCTCCAGTCTGCTATCATTTAGAAATTTTAGACGCTTTGACAACTTCTATCTGAGTTTGTATTAGAAGAATACATTTCAAATGTTAAGAAGCTTCATATAATTTTATATTGATTGGGTTTTTGCTTACACTACAGAGACTTCACATAAATATAGACACTCAACTTTTAAAGAATACGTATTTACTTTGGAACCGTACATAGTACTAGCTAAATGGGTATGGTTAATATTTTTATGGTACAGGTCTTCACCTTATGCATGGTAACAATGTGCTGATGCATTGTATGAACAAAATCAGCAATCCTAGTCTGTAGGACTGTATCCCATTCCTGACATAGAATCTGTATTAGGGAGTCCCAGAAAGTGGGTTTATGGGACACTTTTTTTATAGAGTTTGGTCCTGGGTGAGGTTTATGGGAGAGTTGTGATGCTCTGATTTTTTCAATCTTTGCTTTACATTGGCATAATGAACTGTATCATTTTTCATAAAAATCTTTTCCTTTTTGGAAGGTAGCCTGGCATAGACGGGCAAAAGTCCCTTTTGGATACTGTTGATGTATCAAGCAAAAGTTAGTTTTTTTTGCAAACCACCAGCTGTAATCATCCAGTTGCCCAAATCACATCCCACACTATAACACACAAACTACTTGAAAATTTCAGTTGGATGGCATCATGCCCATATGTCTGCCATATGAGAACTGTGAAAACCTAGTCTAATCAGAAAACATGACAGACATTACTCATAGCAGTCATTGACTGAAATTTTGTCAGGTGAGGAGTGGTTTGCATCCTGACACTCTTCTGTTGTACCCCATGCTAAGGAAATATTATCTGATGGCTTTTATATGTTCTGCCAATTTACAGTTAACTTTTGGGGTACAGTTTTCACATTCCACTTCACAACATGAAGTTTCCAATATTTTGGCTTTGGGCATCGAGGACATACATGAACAGTTATTGTATGGCTTTTCTTGAACTAGGCAATCATACTGTTAACAATCTACAACAGAATGAATATCCAATGTTTAGAGATTTCCCTCTATAGTTTCTATTAGCATTCCAGTGCCCAACTATTATGTGCCTCTTTCAAAATCCATCTTTGTGAACATTGTTTGTGGCATGGTGAGATTTCTCTGGCCAGTACCGATTCTTATGGCTTGCATTCATGTGACTGGAATCGTTTATTTGAATCTCAGTGGATGTCTGTTTATGTCAGATCCTCTAATTCAAGCTTTATGAAAGCAAAAAAAAATACTAACAGTGGAGATTTTTAAAAAAGGAAATATTTAATATCAGGATTATAAAATGATTATAATTTTTAGTGTTTCTTCCAATTCTCTAAGCATGTATTCTTTATCACAATACATCAAGAAAACTGCCATCATAACATAACATACATAATCCCTTCCAGTGTCACTGTCAGCATAAGGGGGCAGAAATTAGCCATTTTCCATTTTAGTAATTAGCTACCATTTTGTAGTAGGCTAAGTGGTTAGTCTGGCATGCAAACTTCATCAACAGAAACTGGGTGAGAGAGCAGCTACTACACTGAGGGAGAGGCAAGCAACTAGATGGAAATTCCCTATTAGAACTGTTTCTCAGAGGATATACATACACAGATGGACTAATAATAGCAGTACTATTTCAACCAGGTTTTATTTGAACTGTATTTAGTTGTTTGATTAAGCTAGGTTTTGTATGATGATTGTTAAACAATTTTTTTTTATACAGGTCACCATCTTTGAAGATGACACCACACACAGCTACTCCATCACTTGCCATTGAGATGATTGGCATTGACTCACAGACTCAGACAGAGCAATCATTCAGGCTGGAACGTAAGTTAACCATTCAATGTCACTATAATAAATATCACAAAGTTGTTTTTTTTTTTGTCTTATACACAGTTATGTTTGACCAATCAATTTATTCATATACATTAATTTAAAAAAGTACAGGAATACTGTGACAAATTGCATGAATTTATTGAAGTTAAAACATTTGCGTACAATTTTGTTGGGGTTTTTTTGTTGTTTTTTTTTTTGTTTACCAGTCTCGACAAAGGAGACTATCCTGGTGAAGGAGTGTGTTGCTGTGGTTATCCAGTAAAGAGAGCTGTCCTGCACCATGGAGGCCCTTCACTGCCAACCTTGGCAGAAAAAACCTAACTAGAACTCTTCATTTTCAGATGTGGAAGGAAACTGGAGGAAGCCCACACAATCAGTTGGTGAAGGAGAGTGAGAAGAAACCATGCCAGGAAGGTATGTCACACTGAACTTATCCTGACTGAGGATGGAATCTAGGTTCTCAACCTTAGCAATTGGCTGCCTGTACACAATTCAAAATTGACCATAATGTTTGAAACATTTAGTTTATTTTGCACAACATCTGGATGTTGATCAGTGCATTTAGTGATGTCATAATGACAGCAAATAGTCAATACCTAAGACTCTAAAGTTACATGATCTTAAGTACCTCTGGTTTGCACTAGAGCAGGAGTGGCGAACCTATGGCCTGCAGGCTTTATTTCGCACAGTCCACAGCCACACAAAGCCTACACCTTTTAATCAGCTTGCAAACACTATTTATCCATCACTATAAGCATCTAGCCACACTAATCAGGTAATAAAGAGGAATATTTTCAACTTGGAAACTGTGCGTCCAAACACTCAGTCACTTTTATAGCTCTTTATTCTCAGTTGACATCATTGTTCAGTTCACTGTTTATGCATATGCTGTTTGTATGTGATGGTACAGTGATATAAAATTGTAAAGGCAAAAAAAGAGCTGCTTATTCCAAGAAAAGTAGACTCAGGAATATTTCTTTTTGGAAGTAAGTGGAAAGTCTGTTTATTTGTTGTGTGCTGAAGCTTTGGAATTAATAAAGAAGATAAACCCAGAATGCCATTACACAATGAAACATGGAAGATATGAAGAGCTTTAAAGACAGCCACATATTGACAAGATTGAATTCTTGAAGTAAAATATGATTACCAGGCAGTGTAAAGAATTGGACAGCATTGTGCAGGCTAACTATGCAGTTTAAGTGAACTCATAGAAGAATTCTTGAAGCCTGATTCAGATGGTGAATTTGTTATAGCGTGTCTAGTCATGGCTGGAAGTATTTTGTTCTTTGAGAAGAAAAGACTATTCAGGAGCTTGAACCTATTGTGCAGGACTGTTTCCGATTGCATTCAGGATATGGCTGCAAACATGGGGGGATCATTAAAAGAGCATGTAGCAAATTTTAGGGGCTATTCTCTCACCATAAACAACAGTACAGATGCCACCAAATCAAGCTAATTAGCCTTTTTGCTTATGGTATCACATCTGATTTTGAAGATGCAGAGAAGATGGCTGTTAAAACCTATTCTTGACACAACTACAGGAGAGAACGTTAAGTGAATTTAAGTCAATAATCTACATTTTTTTCTTTGAGCTAGAGATTTAAAATTAGCTCTCATCTGATCATAATATTTTGTACTATTGTTGAACTGTGTAATCTTAACATTCCTTTGTCTTTCCATATCTAAGAATGGGCTTGCAAACTGTTGACCAATCAAGCTAATATCTCTCAAATACCTTTGATAAACTTGAAATGGAATTTTGTGTGGTTCAACTGCAGTAATGCAGCATTTTTTGTTAGATTTTTTAATAATTTCCTTGCCATTTTTAATGACTGGTGTCTGCTTGCTGGTATGCCTTTGAACAAGCTGCCATTAATTATTGCCAAACAGTTCAAACTTGGAGCAATCTGTAAAGAGCACCTTCTTCCAGGTTTGGTTATTCCACTATTTCCATTCTGCTGCTCATTTAAGCTTTGCTATTTGGTTGCTTTTCCTCAGCAAAGGTTTTCAGGCAGCTACACATCCATTCATATCACTTTGTACTAATGTTTATCTTACTGTTCTTGAAGAAACATAAACATTTGTACTTGCAGCTGTGTCACTTTCCAGATCTCTACTGACTCATCCTCTATCACACAGAACATAACATGAGATGCTTAACATCACTTTTGGAACCATGACTATTGTCAACACTACCAGTTTCACATATCTTCCTCAGAGCCTTGCAGACAGCTCCTTTTTAAACATGGATTTGGGCTGCAGTCTGCTGAATGGTGTAGCCTTCATTAGCTAAGACTGATTTCTACAAGCTTGTCCGGTATTTCCTTAGGAGCCATAGTATTTACTGTACATTTACCACACTATGATGATATCACTGCCTATACTTTTATTGTTTTTCTGTAGGTGTGGCACTTTCTGATTGCTTGCATGAAAACTAATCGCGGTGCACTATATCAAAACACGACTGTACTATGGAGCAGCACTTTGTTTTAACACATGAGAGGCAGTTCTGTTACATCGTATTTGCAAATTATACCCATTTTTTTCTTCTCTTTCTATAATTATTTCCATTACTGTACATGTAACTATGAAATTTGGGATATTTTATTGGTGAGCCTTTTTTGGACTAGTTACAGTAATTTTGTGAGGCTTTCTAACTTCATAGAACCAGATATCAGTCAAATAATGGAAAGCAGCGAAGAAGCGAAAGGGGACATATTCATCAGGACAAAAAAATCACGGAAATCACAAAGCCATTTGGAACCTATTGAAAAGATAGGGTATGTGTCTTTTTATTACTCTGTGGATGAACTGTTATAGCAATCTATTTTATTATTTTTTTTAAAATTAAAATGCTTTTGGTTTATTTATTTATAATAGTTTTCAAAATTGTAGAAAACCATGCTTTGTTAACTATGTTACTTGGAATCATGAATTCTGTAGGTTTCTGTACTAAGAAAGTAAATTTCTTGCCCTGAGAGGATTGAGGAAAAATACGAAAGAACAGGGTCCCCTCACTGAAGTATATTGTGGGAAAAAAATGGAACGATTTCTTTCTTTTTCCATTTACTAACTCTAAAGCCACAGCCAACAATTTTGCATTACTCTAGAAATAATAACAGAATTGTCTTCAATTCATGTTCTTGTTTTGATGCTATACTCTTGACCACTTTCAAATGTCTGCTTATGAATATGTACACTTCAAATTGAGTCACACTTGTTGTCACAATTTATATATAGGACTTTTCAGAAACCGTGTATTTGCATGTTAGATTTCACACTGTTACATTTTTCAATTGAAAAACTAATAGCAGTATGCACTATTATATGTTAACTTAACATTATTATGCAAATTTGTCAGGTTTGATTCAACTTCATCAAGAAAAATTAGAAAATTCTAGGATGCTGCAAAACTTTAAGCCAGTGATTCTCAACCCTTCCTCTGTCATCTACCCCCTTGGCTTGATGTATTTTGCCATTTACCCTCTTACTCCCATGCAAAAAAATGTATAGCCAGCATAGAGGCACAGAAAAAAAGATGATGGAACAACTTTATTATTAAGAAGAAGAGGAAATTTATTCACATTCAAAAAACAACAAAATAAATAAAATCTTAACAATAAAAGGAGTTTTTTTTTTCAGAACAAATTTTTGTTGGATAAAATATATGAACAGTTTTGTTTTTATGATTCATAAATTTTGAATGTTTGAATGAATATATATGATTTTATTATCAAAAACAAAGGAACTTTAGGGTGTATGGTAGATAGTACATCCTACATCAAAGGGGAATGCTTCCCCCAAGGATCTACGCCCATGCCAGCCATATTTTTTCTAATACAGGCTGACCAGGTATAGCATATTACAAAATTAATTCTTAATTTGCAGGTATGATATATTTACCCCTTGCCATGTAAATTTTTACCCCCAGGTGATAAATTTACCCCTGGTTGAGAATCACTGCTTTAGGCATAGCTGTAGTAATTCTCAATTAAAAAAATAAAATAAATGCAGATAAAAAAGTAAAAAGATAAATGCAATAAATCAAGGACTGAGTGTCAACAGACCTAGAAGTGACAATGCCTTGGTTACCAATAGGGTGGTGGTTATGTTGTTTGGTTTTCTTGGTTTTACCTGTAAAATGTGGTAGGAACTGTTTGACTTTGCAGTGACAGCGAGAATCTGGATGTCCTTGATTCTAGAACAGAAACTCTTGTTGCTGAGGAAAAAACATCAGAATTTGGAATTGTAGAATCTGGGCACACTGGAGAGAAAACAAAAGCCATACAGACTGCTGAGCAGTTCCAAACAGTTAAGTATTCAATGTTTTGTTGTTTTTTTTTTAAATTTATACTGTTACAAAAAAAAAAGAAATATAAGTAATTTGATTTTTCATAAAATTTTCTCCATCTGCACTGTATCTTGATTTGTGTTGGAGTATCACTTTTAAGAGCTGTTGTTGCACAGAATAATAAAATGGTTCAATAAAAAGCTATTTTATTCATTTTCTTTACCACAACAGTTTAATAATAAGATGCAGATGAAGCAGCAACACCTAGTCATAATTAAGCTATAGACTGGAAGTTTACAGACAGATGTGGCTTCTAAACTTGATGTAGTGCAGTATTACCAGCTTACTTTGGCAGAGGTGGAGAAACAGAGATTAGTTTAGTTCATGAAACCTGGCAGGGGTACCACAGCAGTACTGACACCCATGATAACTGTTTGTTGACTTGCCTATTTGGCTTGTTTTGTTCAGAATAAGTTGCAGCAAAGCTGTGAGACCTGTATCTCCAATCAGAGTGTACAAGATCGACTACATTAAGGCAACATTGAAATTGGTTAGGTCATTTGAGCTGAGCTCTATTCATTTTGTTGATGGTTGGTTACTGTTTGGTAAAACCAAACCAATGTAATGCTGGCTGTAACAGGTTAGGGAGAGTTCCTTTTGGTGGGGTGATGTTCTAGCCTGGAGTTCTGACATATAACCATAAAACTGGGTTGATTCTCTTTGATGGAACTATTATGAATCAATACTACTTGGATGTTGTTATGTCATTTGTACACAGTCATTGAATGAACAATACAAGAGTTCTTGTAAGAATAGTGGTAAACTACTCTAAAGATGAAAGTAGCCAGTGTCATCTTTGATCTGATTGTTCCTCCAACTTAAACCCCATAGAACACATTTGGAATGAGCTCTCTAGATACCTTTGATAGTGGCCATATGTTCCTGTGACCATTTTAAAACTGCATCAAGCCTTCTCAGAAGATTGAAACTCAATGCTGCAAGACTATTTCAGATGCCTAGTGAACAGTATGAGATGAAAGTGCAAACTTGTAGTTCAAGCAGAAGTGGTTGTACATGCTACTAAGATTATGTGACCTTGGGGTGTATGTATTGACTATCTGTTGTTATTTCAAATCTTTACAATTCATATCAAAATATACTTGTATTGTTTTGGTCAGTGTATATGAAGCAAGGGTTATTTCCTTGGTGAATTCACAGTTCTGTATCTATAGTCATTTCTCTAGCTTTCTAAATTTGTTGACTTTTTTAAAATTTACATTGGAAACTTTTGTTCAGATAAATATTTTACTTTTTTTTCATTAGTTTCTTTATTATTGTGAACTGTACTATTTCACTTTAAGAAAGAATGGAAACCTTTCTATTATTGTTGGTATACTTGGACCTTTGCAGAAGACCTTGATAACTGTCTGGTTTATCACTCTAACTACTAGGCCATGGTGTGTTTCTTGCTGGGCAGATTATGTACATTTTGTTATTGAGGTTTTGCCAAAATAAGTAAAACAGCTGCTTTAACACATTAGCTTGGCGTTATTATGTCAAATATGGTAGGGATATTTTATACCACTTTTACTTCTGCCAGACAGATGTACAGTGAACCCTCGTTAATCCCGGACAATTTTTTTGGTCCCAGCGGAAGCCCTAATAATTGATGTTAGAACTGTTCATTTAATCCAGACCTCATTTATCTGGATACTGTGTTAATCTGGATGTTTTTTTTTTTTGTCCTCTAGGCCATTATCACCCTCAGTAATCCAGATTTTGTAGCAAAAACGATGGATTATAAAGTAAAAAAGGTGTTTCTCACTACTTTACCACGTCCCACTTCCCTAGAATTTGGAAAGGGATTGAACTTTACTCTTCTCTTCTCTCTCACTGCATTCATCCCCTGTTATGTCTCAGGGACGTAAGGCGAAACGGTGCCGTGCCAGATTCATTATGAGCCTCGTAACCAGGAATCAAGTACCCAGCTGCCCCCCTGTCCGTGCAGAAGCCAGTGTCGGACCTTGTCAACTGTCTTGTCACAGTCTTACCTCCCTCATCTCCTGTTGGCACCACTCCCGCCAAGGGAGCACCAGCCGCACTTGGCGGGTGACCACCCTCTGGGCATGCCACTGCTGGCCCCCAAACAGACATCACCAACCCAGCAGACACAATTCCGTATATCGGCTGGGTGCGGCAGGCATTCACACCATTTATTGTCAACCCTTCACTTTCTCTGTCTTTCTCCTGTATTGTCTAAGCATCATTCCGTTGTCCACACTGCTGTGGGCGCTGAGCATGGCAAGAAAATGAAGGGCACACAGGCCGACAAAGCCACTCAATGAGTTTTTCTCTGCCTGCATGCCTATTTAATGAGCATGCATGTGTGAAGATTTAGTTTGTGTGTAAGCTTATGCGATCTGTGCATGTTCATGTTGTGTTTTCTCTGTGTCATGTCACCCATCCGTTTCCTATCGAGTCTGTTGCCAGCTAAGTGCTGCTAGTTCAAGTAAACTGCAGATACATCCAGGGTCTTACAACCCTTGGGAAAAGTCTGCTGATTTAAATCCATCGTCTTCATGTTCCTCACTGAACACAATAGTGTGCCATGATGAATCCAGCGCTGCCCCACATCATCTTACGTCCCTGAGATGTAACACATCCATTTCATGAAAAACTGGAGTTTTTCAACCCTTCATCATGAGTAAAAATCCACAGCATGATCTGACACGGGAAGTGAAGCTGGCAGTTTTAAAACAATTGGACATGTGGGAAAAAAAAGTTAATATAGCCCATGATTTGCATATTCCAACATCGACGGTGCCTGATATTAAGAAGTTCAATGACAAAGTGGATATGGATGCAGTTTTAGTTGGCGTCCCACTTTCTCAGAAACAAATGCTGACAGCACACCATGAAGATGTTGAGGCTGCTGTGTTTGAATGATTCATCCAGGATCATGCAAAAAACATCCCAATTTGTGGTGTTCATTTGGCTGAGAAGGCCCAACAGTTTGCAAGTAAGATGGATGTTGACCCAGAATTATTTAAATCATCTTCAGGATGGCTGACCCGTTTCAGGGAATGCCATGGGTTCGGCTTTCAGAAGATCTTGGGTGAAAGTGCATCTGTTGCGGAAACCACACAGACTGAATGGATAGAGAGAGAACTTCCTCGTCTCCTTGAAGGTTATTCTCTAGGCGACATTTTCATTGCAGATGAGATGGGATTGTTCTACAACATTTTTCCTTGCAAAACTCTTGCATTCAAAGGAGAAACCTGCCATGGTAGAAAACAGAGTAAAGAGCAGGTCATTGTTTTACTCTGCTAATATGGATGCTGCAGCCATTGGTTATTGGGAAATTTCAAAAGCCACATTGCTTCAAAAATGTGAAAACTTTACCATCTCTCTATTGACATTCAAGAAATGCATGGATGAATAGAGTACTCTTCACTGAATGGCTCCGCATTCCTGATGCAAAGATAGGTGCAAGGAGTAGGAAGATAGTGCTTTTCATTGACCAGCATCCAGCTTATCCCAAATTAGAATTCCCCAATGTGTGATTACTATTATTTCCATCAAATGCAACAAGCTGTTTACAGTCTATGGATCAAGTTATTATTGCTTCGGTGAAGAAGGTTTTTCGGACTTGAAGCTCAAGACATCCATTTGCAAGCCAGAGGTAATGCATAAGTTGAATGTTTTAGAAGCCACGCAGTGCCAACTGTTTCTGGCATGCTGGCGTCACGGATATTGATTCCACGAGCTTTCTTCTTGAGAATACGACATTGCCACCCAAGGAAATGGATCGTCTCTGGGGTGAGTTACAGAGTGCGTCTGTAGCAGTGCAAAGTTCCTTTTCGGATTATGTGGTAGTGGATAATTTGACAATGTGGAAGGATCTGTCAGCCAAGGAGATTATTCGAGCACACATGGAAAAGGGTGGGAGTCAGGAAAAAGAAGATGAGGGTAAAGATGACAGACAAGGGGAAGAGCAGGCTCTTATATCCAAACTACGAGGAAGGAAGTTGCCTTGGCCTTGGAAACCATAAAGCGGTATTGCCTTACTGTTGGGAATACAGAGGAGTACAGGACTCTGTTATTTTTGGGAAATGCATTCCAATCCAGATTTTTGTAGGAATCAATGCAGAGAAAAATTGATGATTTTTTTTTTTTTTCAACTTTGGACAAGAAGGATTGAATGTGTGATTTAAATTGAAAGAGTGAAATAATAAAAGCATTTTTTTATATTCATGAGTGCATTCTTATCCTTAAAAAAGCAAGAAAAATAAGTAGGTCAACCGTCACATTTTTTGATAATCCGGACAAAATTGTCAGTCCCTTGAGATCCGGTTTAACAAGAGTTCACTGTATTTGTTGTTGCTTGCTATTATTGTTGGTATGCTTGGTACAAGGACAACAAAACATCAATTTTTAGTCATTTGTAGCTCAGACTATAGGTATGAAACTTGTCTTTCCCATGTGGTTGACACTACATTTTCATTTAGATTAAGCTTCTGGGATACCCAGGTTGTGATACTTTGAAAATTGTTTATTTTTATCTTGGTTAATTAATTGCAATCACTCTGACCTTTCCATGACTCTAGGAAAATTCAAACCAATGAATTTATTTTTTGAAATTTCCATTTTTCATTATTATGCAATAACTGCTTTGATGAAAAGAAGAATTAATTTGCATCACAGTCTTGTGAACTAAAAAATCAGTCTTTGTATGTAACCTTATATCTCTTAAATAAGTTAAGTTACAGTAAACTCTGTAAATAATGGCACCCTTGGGCATCAGGGATGCTATTATATCGAATATTCCGTTATATGGAGCATCCATATAAGTAAGGTATGAAGGTGGTATAAATAAGTAGAATATAAAATGGACATATATGTGCTGCCAGTTTAATTAAATCAAAAAACATATTTACATGAAGTTGCATATGGAAAATACATCTAAATAAAACAATCCACTTAAAAAATATGCACAAAAAGTTATATGTGGAACATAAGTGTGAATAAAACACAATTTGCATTTTAAAAATGTATGCACAACATGTTATATAGGTGTAAAAAACATAATTATACACTACACAACACTTTACTTTTCTTCTGTTACCTCCTCTGGCGTTGTTGTTTCAATTGCTGCATCAAGAGAACGATCAAGTGATGAAGTTGATGGAACACATTTTTGTGATTTATCAATTGCTTTCTTGAAAAGTTTATGATAAAAGATGAAAGAAATGAGCTATGCGCACTTCCAAGATGGTGACTGTAAACAAACTTAAGTTGGTTGCTGTGTCTGCTGCCAGTGCCAGGGTTGAGACATATGCCATTTGATAGAGTGCCACTATATCCAGAGTTTACTGGAGTTGTCTTTTTTTTTTCAAAGTTTTATATGTTGCTTTTCTTTGACACTTTAATACATTACTGAACAAATTGTACTATTTCTGTAAGCTGATAGAATGTTTCTGCATTTTAGGGAAAAGATAAAACTGTTACAGAAAAAGAGGAAACCCAGATTTATCAGTATGAAACTGAACCATCAAAAGAGAAAGAGCAGGAAGAGCATGTGATAGGCAGACACTCAAGTCAGGAATCTGCCTCACCTAGTACTATGAAGCAAATTGGTACGCTTGCAATACCATCAAGTAAACAACATCTAACAGCAGATTTAGATGCAGAGAAGTTTCAGCAGAAATCAGCATCATCCATAGACACATTTGTTGAAGAACCAAGTTCAGGGAAACAGATAATCTCTTGTGATAACATACAGCAGGAAAAAAGTTTACAAAAAGTAGCCATTGAAATAGTGGGAAAAGATGCAACAACTAATAACCCAGAAACTATGAGAAAAAACACAGATAGCATGGAAATTGCACCCAAGAACCCAGTAAGCAAGACATCAGTTGGAGACACAGTGGCGGGCCAGCAGGATGTGACTTGTAGAGAAATAATGCAGGGTGTACAAGACAAGGCCAGTACAGCAAACTCATTACCCCAACAACATACTAGCACTTCACTTATGGGTAGTATCTCTACATTGCCTGTGCTTACAGCAACAGAAATTGCCCCTTTGCCAGCTGACAGTTGGACAGTTAATAGAAGAAATATTTATCCTCATTCTGCTATTACCCACAAACCTGTTGCCGTACAGAGTAAACATCGAATTGTTTCAGCTGATAAATCAAGGCTTTTCAAGTCTGGCTTTAAACCAAGAGTTAAGGCTCTGCACCATTCTATAGATCAACATGTATTTCTTGGCTCCCAGTCACAGCAGGGAGTTGGAGCTCTGGATAAATGTAAACAGAAGTCTAAGGTAGGTTTAAATACACATACAGACACTGATAATGTTTTTTTGTTTGTTTTTTTTATCACAAACGACCACAACCCCAAATAGTATCAGTAATATTTTGAGCAGAACAGTGTTCATTTTTAACCAAAATCAAATTATTCAACTAAAATCCCTTTTTAAAGAAGACTGCACAAGGTGATAGCAAATAGTCTGTGTACCAGCTGATTAACACTAAGCATGATGGTGTCTTTGGATTGTTTGGTTGGTTTATTATTATTGCTGCACTGTTAAAAATTTTCCTTTGTTAGGGTTAGGGTACAATACCACTCAACAGTTTACAGTCCTTATTTAATTTTAGTGATTATTTAAGAAGATTATATTTGTGAACAATTAAATCAAATATGACCTGGATTTTTTTTTTTTTTTTTTTTTGTGATTTGGGAAAACAGCCTCCTTTGGATATTATAATACATCTTTTGCATATTTGTGGCATTCTGAAGACAGTCTGGTGGTGTGTTTCACACTTTTTGGTTTTTGGCCAATGCAAGTTCAGCAAATGTTAAACCTGGTGACCGTGATGGCCACGATAAGTTCATCAATACATCTTGCTGTTCTTTGCTGTTATTGTAGACTTTACTTAATTTAGAAGAATGTCATTGCCTCACTGGAGAAGCAACCTTAACCATTAAGTTTTGGAATTACATGATGGGTTGGTTCATGCACCTCTCAGGTGAATGCCAACTTGATCACTGCATCACTCATTTTAAATATGTCACAAGTTTTTTTTTTCCTACAGATTTGCTTTTGCTTTCAAATTTTTGAAAAGTTATGTATTCCAGCAAAACAAAAAATGCACATAGCAAAGAGCGCAACAAGCAATCTTGGAAAGGAAAAAAAAAAAGGAAAAAAAACTTGAAATTTTTTTAACTTAAGTAAAGCTCATCTTTCAACAAAAACATCTCACCTAAAACTGAGAATCATTATCCTACAAGGATTGAGTGATTAAACTGGAAGGTGGCATTATTATTATATATACTATGGGTGTTTTTTAAATAAAATCCAGATAGATGCTGCTATTCCAGGCAGGTTTCATTTTGAGCATCCCTGATATGTATATACAGACTGTTCCAAAAAAAAGATGTATACACTTTTTTTATAGCCTAGTAAACAAAGACATTGCTGGATAGATCTATTGCTTCATACATACATCAGACACCTCAAACTTAGTATAGTACAATAGGTTTTAAATGTCCACCATCAGCATCCACAGAGGCATTTTAGCATCTGTTAACAGAGCAACAAATTTTCACAAGAATAGCTGTTATGGCATCAACATTTCTCTGAGATGGTGGATGGTACTTGGTTTTGTGGTGGTTATCTTGGCTTTCAACACTCCACAGAAAAAATCTGGTGGTCTAAAATCAGGAGAGCATCACAGTTATGCAACTGGTCTGCAATGTCCCACCATCCACCTTCCAGTAAACTTTGTTCAAAAATGCCTATATTTTTGTCACATGCTGAAAACATGCAACTTCAGGGGTAAGTGTTACCATCACAGTACAATCATCTGTGAGCGTCCAAGTGAAACATGCCTTTGTATGGTAGTGTATGAAAATGTTACATCTTTTTTGGACACCCCATGTCTCTATGTGTGTACCTTTTTTTTTTCCCTCTCTCCTTAATTAAGGGTTGACTAATATTTGACAATGGATAAAAAATGGTGAAAACACATTTGGGAACCATTTTTTTATTTTGGTATAGCCAAACTGAAAAAAAAATCCCCAAGTAGCCTTTTGAAAGTGCTTTTACTGTGAGTATGTCATTAATTTTGGCTTTCAAGTCATCCAGAGGAGGCCGTTGTTTACAAAATTTGTGTAAGTTGTTCATGTTTCTTCCAAACAGATCTTCATATCCATGCATTATTGGAAAGTATGAAGTGCCATCTTTATAATTGCAGTAAACTCAGAACAACAATAATGAAATCTGACCAATGAGAGAATGACATTCTGTGGATACTGGCCTTGACTTGCCCGTGTCTCAGTTCAGAAGAGGATGAAAGTGGCTTACAGAGACATTGAATTTGATGGCAGTCGGTCTAGTTAGGCATGCAATGCAGATTGCTGGTGCTCAGGACACTGAAAAAAACTAGATGAGCTTGATATAAAGCTGATGAATGAGCCAAAAAAGGAGTTTGTGCCCTGGCTTATTCTTGTGACACAACAGTAGAAAGCTCTGAAGCCAGGTTGTATGAGCCTGGAGCTTTCTAGAAAATTTCCAGTGACTCCACGTATAAATGTACATCTTTGGATGCTGTTTCTCAATAACAACAATTCTGAGTTTTATTGAATTTCATATGACTGTGTCTCTAGAAATATTCAATATCTTTTGCTCAAATTTTTAGCAGAACAATTTGAGACATTTGGAAACATTCCTACATGGTAATTTTGCAACATATCAATCACATTGATTCTGGAGGAGATGCAATGGTTGCCATGCATCCTGAAACCTTTGACACCTTCAGGTGATACATCTGAAATACATTGATTTTTTTTAAACATATAAAATGTTCTCATCGAATTACAATGATTACACAACTGAACAAATCCCATATGTTAGTTTTGTCCTACATGGCCTTATTTCTTGTAATAAGTATCTACCACTAAATCTAAGATGGCCACCATTATCATGGCAATAGTTTGGCTCAGATGAAAAATACTTTGTTTTCAATTTGTTGGATACCTAGATGACACGCAAGTTTTATTCAGATATCTTAAAAAATACAGAACATGGGATTTTGAGTACTGGACAGTAGAATAAATGTTTTGTGTTGTTTTATTTTTATAAATTAAGCTTTTGTTTTTTGACATAAAGAAGATATCTTATAATTTGTAGCTTATGTCAATGTAAGCACTGGTCAAAATAGTGATACCACAGCTGAATTTTCACACACACACACGCACTCTCTCTCTCTCTCTCCAACTTGGGGCATGCCAAATAAGATTATGCTATCTGCAAAGAAATTTTCTTTGGAAAGGTTTGCTGCTTTTTTAACTTAAAAAACAAAACAAGAGAACTGTTACTGGTAGATCATTAGCAGCCAATCAGATGCATAGAGAAGCCATTCAATTCCCTAAAGTGAGAAATTAATGGTAGCACATGAAGATGTAGAAATAGCAAAGACCAGTGCTACAAGTTATAAGTCAGGTATAAAAACCAAAATATTTTTTAACACGATGCTTCCAGCAACCACTTCTTTGATATAAGTCTGCCTGATAGTTGGAAAAATAGGAACCAGGAAGGAAGCCTGGAAGAGTCATGAGGTGCACTAAAAGCCATGTCAGATCCCTTGATGAAGTTGTGTGAAAGTACTCAATTAGTTTGAGTTGTGGTGGTAGTCAACTGTAGTGGTTTTACCCTTGGACTGAAATAGGGGCAGTGATTACCCTGAAGCTAGCAATACATCACAAGGTCACTTTGTTGCTCTGGTGAAATTTTTTCATTAGTCTGTCAGTTCTTTGATGCTGGAAAATAAATTGTGTTAAACTTTTAAAAAAAAGATTTATGTTAAATATTAACATTTTTTACAAGTTTCATCAGCTGTATTTTGGCCCAACCCATTGCATTTTCTTATAAAATATTTTTATAATACGTACTATGCAAAGATACTGTATGCATTCATTTCAGTCGCCAAACAATCACTAAACACAATTTGAGGCATATTTTTCAATGGTTTTTATCTTTTGACAAAAGTAATGTCTTTTAAAGTTGGTTCAGATGGAAGACTCCGCATGAGTCACTTATAATCTCAGGGCCAGGTGAACATGATTGGTGGGCCATGTGACTTGCAAGCTGTGTTTGACACTCCTGATTTTGGCATAGTTTAAAATAATATATAAAAAGTAAATAAACCTATGAAATTTAACTCAGTGTGATAATGCCACAGAAAAGTAAAGGGGGGAAAACTTATGAGCTGTGGGATGAATTTCAAAAACAATTCTTTGACTTCAGAAAGCCTTAACAGAGGGTTTTGATTTTTTGTCAGCATGCATGCTGTCCCACAGGTGCTTCAGGTGTGAATGAGTGAGCTGCCATGCCACACTGTTGAAAAATAAGTTTTCTGATGTTTGGCGTTGCCACACTTTTTCAAAATCTGGTACCAAATTATCCCATAGTCTCTTCCGTTGAGAATTCTTTATGTTTGTGGCACCGTATGTCTGTTAACAGGTCTTCTCTATTATAAACATCAGAAAGTCTAAACTGCACTCTCAGCTTAACATACCTTAACACATCATAGTAGTCAAGATTGCCACAGTCCTCCAAATTTTGATGCAGTGGTCCAAACTGAGAGGCGCCAAGCATTAGGAAGTAGCGGCAGCAGTAATTAAAGTATCAATGTATTTTTTAATACAAAAATTATTGTTATTATTAGTAGTAGTGGTGGCAGTTATTATTATTGCTGACACACAGCAGATGAAATTGCTATGTATTATTATCTCCCTATTTTAATTATAGTACATATGAAAAAAAAGCAATGGCATCTGATCGGGCTCTTCATGTTGAGTGAGTTTGACACCCTTGGCCTGAATTGTCTTATGTGCTGACACTGGATTGTGTGTGTGTGTGTGAGCATAATGTTTTCATTATCTGCTAATAGGTTGCTTAGTGTAGTAGTTACAAGAAAGCAGGAAGCCTCATGATTCTGCCTCTAGTGGGCTTCAGGGAAGAGAAATGGTCATCAGTACAGTTCTTAAACTAATGAATAATATTACTATTAATTACACACACACACACAACAATTCATCCACTTATAGCAAGTCAATTTTAAAAAATGTTTTTGTAATCTGTACTAGAATTTTAGCCCCTAGTGTAGATAGGTGAAAAAATTTGTCCTTGTCCAGAAACTTTCCTGCTGTTTATTATTTCCGAAAGCTGTATCAGGGCTCCTCTTAAACATATCTGTTTAAATTATTACTAAATAAACTATGCAAAACAAAAAAAAAAAAAAAAAAAAAAACCTTTCATGAATATTCCTCTTATTTTCCAGCATGTTCCTATGAGTCTGGTCCATAGAAGACTTCTTAACAAAAGGGGCCGAACATGCCTAAGGCAGACTAGGCCTATTTTACACAATAGAAAGAGGCATGGGAGGCCAGTGCATCACGTCAAGTTTGAGCAACCAAAGCCGAGGAGCCGATCATTAGACCCTCGGCCAAGTTTCTTACAACTTCCAACTCTGAGAGAGTTGAAGAAAACTACATCTTTGACTACGGCGCAGCCTGATCAGTCGGTTCAGGGGAAACAA
Source organism: Nautilus pompilius (assembly GCA_018389105.1). NCBI lineage: Eukaryota > Metazoa > Mollusca > Cephalopoda > Nautilida > Nautilidae > Nautilus > Nautilus pompilius. The sequence continues at coordinate 203,652 of JACATO010001428.1, forward strand.
CAGCAACAGTGTATGATGTCAGAGAGGGTACCACAGTCAAACATGCTTAAACCACACTCAGCAGCCCTGATCAAGGTGTGTATCTGAAAACAGAGTCAGCTTACGTTGATGCTTTTGAGATTATGATTACTCAGGTTTGTCGAGTTTACTTAAGATGTATTTACTTCTCTTTTCACGCACCTCACCCTAAACAACAACAAAGGAGTTCTGGGAGGATTTTTGATCTTTCTAAAGGAATTGTTTTGAATAAAATATTTAAGATCAAAACTTTGTTGTTTTATTTTCCAGCAAGCTGTGGATCAGAGTCAGCTTCTTGATCAGGCAGTTGAACGAACTGTGGTAGAAGAAACTGTCATACAGGTGGTGTACAGAAAAATAACTGTTGAAACTCTTCGGAACAGAAAAGTTATTAAAAAAATTTCCAAAGAGGTAAGCATGTTTGCTTTTATTTGATCATTCATTTTTTTTTTTTTGCTTCTAGGTAGGTGTAAATCATATTTAATAAAATTGCGGGATGGATGCAGAGCTCACATAGTAAACAACAGGAAAAAAATCGTGTGTTTATTTGTACAGAAAAAAATTGTACAATCAGGCTGAATTTACCTTGACCCTGTGAAATGTTAAAAGATCTGGGGGTACCTGCTTGATTGGACAATGGTCAGGTTGTATAAACTTGTTTTGAAAAAGTTTTAAATAACCAAATCCATGCTAAAAATTTAATTATAACTTTTTTTATTCACACACATAATTGTATCTCATATTTTATAAATATATTATTCATCAAAAGTACGAAGATAAAACAACAACAAATTTTTGAGGTAGTTTCTAAAAATGATATATTTGTGAAATGGACAGATTGTTTTCTTTTTTTTTATAAGGAGCAAGATGAACCTGTCATCATTAGAACAAGCCATAGTGAAAACTTCAACTACGTCCCGGTGGGGCAGTCTCCTACCTGTAGCTCCAGCACACTGACTTCTGGCGACCTTGCTGATGTTAGCTCTTTGTCACGCTCCAGCAGCAAAGGCAGCGCTCAGGGAAGTTTTGATATTCCCACTCCTCCAGGCAGAAACTCTGGAACATCTAATCAAAAGGATAAACCGAAAATAAATTTGGGATCGAAGGACACAGACAGCAGGACAGTGGAGAGAAATGAGCCAGATGTCATGGCAAACGTTGTCCAAGGTGACAATGTGGGTGAACTTGTTGTTAGTCCATTGGAAGCCACAGAGAGGCCCGTTCACACTTCTTTAAGTTCTGTAGAGAGTCCTTTGCAGTCTGAGCCACTGTTCACATCCTCGAGTTCTAGATCAAAGCTACATTGCACAGATAGCTCTGTCCACCAGAAATCCCAGGTCAGTGCTGAATCTAGATCCAGATGGCAAAATTCTCAGGATGTTGTTCTGGGTTTAGATACCTCTCTTCAGGCTGCAGTTGAGTTGGAACAGTCATCAGCAACAACAGTAATCATGCAGAAAACAAAATCTCTATGCAGCCCAAAAGGTGAAAGTGTAGCAAAGAGAAAATCTGATGATTGTTATAGTTCTGAGCACCCACCAAAACGTCAACGGTGTCTTTACTATAAAGGTATTATGATTTCAAAATTCAAATTGATAGAGTATTTTTTATTTAATTTTTTTTTAGAGGGAGCTGCCTTAATGCTTTAAGGGAAATTAAAATAGATACCATGTTTATTGTAATGCAGCCAATATTTGATAAAAAGGGAGAAATTATTTCATTTACAGCATCAGTATAGAAATAACTAAATAATTACTGATCCTGATGCCTACAGACAATCACTAAATAATTTTGATCTAGGAGCATTGGAACTTTCAGTACCAACTGATATTTAGCCATATCTCTCTCCATCTCTCTCTCTCTCTCTCTTTCTTCTTTTTTTTAATTATAAGGGATAGTGTGTATGAATGCGTCCAAATATTAACCAAACTTATACTCAGGGGGAGAAAGAATATATTTGGCTTTTTTTTCCCTTTTTTTTCCTTTTCTCAGTACCGCATCAAACACAGTATGCTGGACTATCAAAGGAAACTGGAAATAGTAGATCTGCAAGGTAGGCACATTGAAAATATCTTTACGGTTAATGATCAGAAAGATACCTTAGAGCTGAAATTACCTAGTTTGTTTTCCATTGCATGATGGATTTCTTTGTAACTGAAAAATGAACTTGTGCTGATCTAAAATTTCTATTTAAATCATGATTATTTTGTTTTTAGCCATTTACCTGCTCCAAGATGTACATTAGCAAGAAATATAGTTTGGGATATTTTGAAAAGTTAGGATTACTTATTAAAATTTGTGTTTGCAACACTTTTCCAGTATTGCATAATAATGGTTTGAATTTTAATTAAAAATAAAAACAATGTAGGTTTTTTGAAAAGTATACCCTTAAATGAAATTATTTTAATTCTATCATTATTTCATAACTTTGAGAAAGGTTAATGTCACTTAAACCTGTAGTTTTAAAAAAAAAATTATTTATTTCAGCCCTGAAATTCCCTTTCAAAATCAGAAACAGGCTGGTAAGAATACTGACGAAAAATCTGTGCAGCAACCAAATATAGGTATGTAATGTGAGATACAGTGCAAAATTATGTTATTTCTTTGTAAAATTATCTAATAAATGAAAGGTCAATTTTAAAATCATGTATGTGCCTGTTTTATATTTCTGGTGTTTGGCTAACAGTCTGGATTTTAGAGAATGTTTTTCAAGTTTTCATAGATGTTTTGAGAGGTTTCAGATGTGGTTACATCTTTTACTTTACCAAATCTTGAACAGATAATTCTTGCACAAATTAGAACTGTTTAAGCTCATTGCGTTCCTTATCCAAGAGGCTTTGTCTGGTAGTCTTATGCCAGATGGAATTGTTCAAGAATGATTTGGTACACTTATTTTATTTTATTTTAATACTGTAATGTTGTTCTAAAAATTTTCTTTGTGAGTGTCATCTTGTTCTCACATACAGTACAAACTCTCAAATCCAAATACCAAAAGTTTTAAAAAAATATTCCATGTAAAAATTCAGAAAAATTATTCCAAAAAAAAAATATTTTCAAAAACCAACACACATCGGTTATTCTTGGCCCTGTTGCTTCGTTTTGGTGATACTGCAGATTATTTTTCCATCCAGCTGCTGTGTTTCAATGGTTTTATGGGTGCCAGCTGTGTTTGCATCTAAACATGTGATCCATTCCTTTTGGAAGCTACTTGTTCCATTGTGTTTTATGCTGTTGTTTTGACTCCCTCATCTTAATCACGTTCAAAAGAAAAGGAGACATGGATAAGGGAAATATTAAAAAGTAAGTGGAAACAAACCACGCACTAAGTATTGCTAAGAGACTAGATTGTGGTGCATCAGTAAAGCAGCTGTGTGAGGTACAACAGCAATTTTCTGATCTGAAAAAACAAAGATCAAATATTGTCATTTTATGCTGAGAATGATACTAAGGAAGCTATGGACAGCTGCAAAACTTTGCATCAGCCAAAAATAGTGAATTAGATTAAGTGCTTATGGAATGGATCAGGCAGCGGCAAAGTGAGAGGGTTCCATTTTCTGGACCTATTTTGACAGCACAAGCCAAGTTTTTCCATGATGAATTGCAACTTACAACTCAGTGTGATTACAGTATTAGGTGGTGGAGCAAATTTAAGAAACCATGGCATTCACATTCTGAAAGTTTCAGGTGAGAAAGGCTCTGCTAATTATGAGATGGCCGAGTCATGCATAGTTGAGTTTACAAAATTAATTAGCACTGCAAATCTTACCCCAGAGCAAGTATATAATGCTGACAAAACCTCTCTTTTTTGGCGTTATTTACCATGTAAAAACTCTCACACTTGATGGGGAGGCTCCCACAGGAATAAAGGATTCCAAGGAAAGACTCGTTGTACTCACAGTGGCAAATGCTGCATGTTCACATAAATGCAAGTTGCTAGTAATAGGAAAAAGTCAGAATCCTAGGGCTTTTAAAAGAATTAAGATATTCCCTGTTCACTATTGTGCAAATAAGAGAGTTTGGATTACTTGACAACTCACTTTGGATTGGTTTGAGCATCATCTTGTGCCTAAGGCTCAAGCACACTTTACATCAGCAGGCCTACTGCACAATTATACAATTTTGCTATTGCAGGATAACTGCTCCATGCACCCTAATACTGATCTATTGATAAAAAATAATGTGTTTGCTATTTATTTACCACTGAATTGCATGTCACTAATACATCTCATTGATCAAGGGATCTTTTGTTCCATGAAATGTACAAGGTTCAATTTTTTAGGCATCTTCTAAATGCTTTAAACAATGGCATGAGATTAGCAGCTTTCATGAAGGCTTTCATTGTGAAAGATGCAGTTTGTGCTGTTGTAAAAGTTATGGATTATGTCGACAGTGACACATTAAAGAATGGTTGGCACAACTTATGGTCAGCAACTTTATTTTGTGCTGATGAAGACTGTAAGGCTGACTTTGATGGTTTCCATATATCTGAAGAAAAAAAAATGTCTGAATTATTGGCACGTGAAAAGAGGTTTTTCTAGTCAACTGTTGGATTGAATGAGAGCTACATTGATGAAGTCATTAATGTAGATAACAACTGTTGTTCACTCTCTTACTGACAGTGAAATTATGGAAAGTGTGTTACATCTTGAGGAACAAAATACAGAAACAGCCAATGTCACTGATGAAGATGATAAAATGCTAGTTGAAAGAATCTCAATAGAAAAATGTATATCACTTGGCTATGAATTTATTAAGGGGTTAAGGCAAAGAAATTTTATATCAAAGCCTGAAATTAGATCAGTGTATAAAATTGTAGACCATCTAATAAAAGAAAAACCTAAATGCATGAGACAGATGAAGTTATCAGGTATATTCCAAAACGTACTACTGACGATCATGTGAACCCAGAAGATGCTTTACCTGGAACTTCATCAATGGCAGACATCCCAGCATAGACCAGTCCCTCTTTCCTGATTATCCCACATCATCACCCGCACATCAGTAATTAGCCATGTATTCTTCCAAAAGGAAAGGACTTACTTTGGAATTGGAAATAAAGAAGATAATTTGGTGACTACAATATAAAAATATGTTACAGTGTGGTAGAGGCATTATGTGGGAAGTAGTGTGTGTAAAGCATGGCAGAGGGCAGTCCTGTGCCTGAACCCTGAACCTTACTGCAATACTCATGCTAGTGTATAGTGCACTGCACTCAAGAACGTAATTAGGTAAATAAAACATTTGTACTATAGAATTTAACATTTTTATGATGCAGAAATGGAAGTAGGTCTATAATAGGCTACCCAATTATATATATCCAGAAATCTGAAAAATCCCAAAATTGGAAATGGTCCAGGTCCCAATCCCAGACATTTTGGATTTGAGAGTTTGTACTGTACTGATAAGAACTGATAGGAATCAAGGGATACAACATTGATTTTGTAATTTTGTTAGGTACAGTAAAGGAAAGAAATTTGAAATGTGTATAATGAGCTACTCCATATGGACAATTGTCTCCTGTTTCAGATACTAGCTGGCTGTCAGGGCATAATGTGGACAAGCATTATCATCTATGAGAATGAAGTTATCTCCAATAGCACTAATGTATGGCCTCACATAAATATCAAGAATCTTATCCCTGTACCTTAAACCTGTTATGGTATTATTCTGAAACACATGGCAGCCAATCCTTGCCACCCCAGCTAATCCTTTGCTATACAATCAATGAGTCACCTTCATAGCAGTCATGTTTAGTAATGTTGATATCTTGAAACCTCTCCCCTGGTCTTCACACTTTGGAAAGTTGATACAAAAAGTACAGGGGTCCAGTTTCTCACATTCCTCCCTAAACCAAGTTTAGCTCTGTTGTCCTGTGGTGACTCATAGTTAGTGGTATGTGGATAAAGGTCTTTCTTAACCGCATACCATTAGTCTGAGCCAGTTATGTACAGTTTGTGTTGAGAGACTAACACCTGTTGTATTTTAAATATCATTTTTACTGAGTTGCTGTTTGGAAGTAGTTTTTTCTGGCTGGCAAGACCAAAAAGCAATCTGGTACTTCCTTTTTGACCTTGATCAGTCCCCACCATGTTGTCTCTATCAAAAGTTTGATGCTGAGTCCAGACCATAATAACCTCATCTGCCTTGTGAAATTGAGTTGCTTCAATCTCCAGTATGCTTATCTCTGTGGCCATGAAATCCCATCTTTGTTACTGTTGTTTCTTTCTGTATTAACAGTATTAAAAAACCAATTTTGTGATAAATCATTAAATGCCAAAATGATAGCATGCAGTGCATTAACATTTACATAAATATCAACTTTCATGGATTGTTGATAATCATATGGTTTTTAGTATAGCTGTTTTTTTTTTTTATTGTGGTCACAACAATTAGCTTGGGCAGCATACATTAAAGTTTCTTGGCAACAGTTCTTTTATTTAAGCTCTATTTTTAAACACATTGATACAGTTGATCATACAACATACGCATCAGCACATTTGCTTATACTGTCTGACCTCTGACTGTAAATGCCCTCTTCACTTATTGCGCACATTTCTTTGCAAGCTTTTGCTTCCTGCCTCTACAAGAAACAAATTCTTTTCTATTTTTATTCAACACCATGATGACAGCCTGGCTTTTCCATTGTCTCTGTCATCCTTACTCAGATTCCATCTGGAATTTGTTTGAGCAACTATCATGCCTTTCTCCATTGTTTATACACTTATCTCTTTTTTAGCATTTCAACATAATTTTTTTCTGAAACAGAGAAATGCAAAGTACTTCCATATGCTATTCAAGTTAACAGAAATATTATCACTGAAAAACACTGAAAATAATGCAATGTTTGTAAATTGCACATCATACGTTACAATCATTTAAATTAGCATTAAAAACTCATGAAGCATTCATATACAAAAATTTATAGTACAGTAGAAACTCACCTATTCAACATCCATTCTGACACTGGGTTATTTGACTGGTCTTTGTTAGTCTTGCATATCCAAGAACGTTGCAGCATATATTAAACCAACAGAAGACAGCATTTCATTTCCATTTCAGCTATAGAGAAGGGCATAGCACATATAAACCTTTTACAGAGTTTTTCCAACATGAAGTCCATGAGTGACCAACAAAGGAAAAAGATGGCTGTATTTAGAGAAAAATTAGGGACTCTGGAGAGATTGGATAATTTTACTTTATTTTAATTGTTTTGCTTTTTTTAACTTTTAAATTAACTGTATTTTAAATCTTATTGTACAGATGACATTTTTCCAGACAAAGACTGCTCATAATTGGATTTTTGTGGTTTGGGGATACTTATCATTGGCCAGTGTCCAAATTGGCATTTCATTTACCTGACATGAGTTGGTTTTGTTTAAGTCAGATAAATGAGTCTACTGCAGTTCTGTGCTAATTCACCAGTAATTTGTTACAAAATGTAGTGTCTAAATGATGCATTTGCACAGTACTCCTCCTCAGTATAATTGAAACAAGATAACTAAGTCAAGAGTGCAGGATCTTTCATATTATCAACATACCAGGAATGTTCAAATGAAACCTGGCCAGGTATGATTGCAGAAATTCTATTTCAGCCAAGTTTATTTTGTACGTTCTTTACACAATAATGGTAAGCACAACTACAAAATCTGAATGAGTACTTGTACATATTTGTTTGAGATTAAATAAATGGATTAGATTGGTATTGCAGCAGGAGCAAAGGTGTAAAAAAAAAATCAAATGATTTGATTTGATTTGAATTTTTAAAATTATTATTTGATTTGATAAGATTTTTTTTTTTTTAAATCAAATCTTGGCCATCCAAACGGTTAGTTAGGCCAGTGCAGAGGATGAAAGAAGTGGTTATCATAAGACTCTGGCGCATTCTCTCATCAGTTTTTATTGCATTTTTTATGGTGCATATAAATAAACAAAGGATATTGAACAAAGGAGCTCATTTAGCTGGAGTGGGAAATAGCTTAGTATAAGTATCAACACAAGGAGAGTGGAGAAGCAGTGTTGCTTGTGCCCCTAATACCAGTTAATGGTAGAATCCAAATTTACAGTGTAGGATTTCAGAAAAGTTGGTATCAAGAATTTTCAAGAAGGTTTGAGTACTGATTTGTGACTATGTGATAAATTGTCACTTTCTACATAACAGGAAATGTTTGTGGTCATTTGGTTTTTGTTGACTATTATTTTAGCATTCCATGTGTGATTGCCTCTTCCCCTCACATTGGTAGAACTAACTAATCAACAGGACTCTGTTATGGTATTAGTTGTTTGTTTGTGAAACTCCATACCTATAGATAGTGTGCACCCTCATTGACTATTCAATTTCATTTCTAACTTCACTTCTCTTCTGTACATCAAATCTCAATTATTTTTTGGCTATGTTTGCACGATAGAGGCTTTCCTACTGTTTTTTTTTTTTTTAAAGTATTTGGCATGGAAACATCACCATGTGTTGTGCAGCATCAATCTAAGATATTTGTTTCCATACCAAGTTCTGAGAGTCTGGGAGCAGTTTTGTGGAGGTGGAACCTCAAGTGTAACAGGCTATGGAAGCTCAGACAGTGGACAAAGTGATTCTTCCAGCATGGGCTAAGGCAGCAGCAAAAAAGGACCAAGACACCATCGAATGCAAATGTGGAACTGGATGCACTGGCCAGCAACCAAAGTGATATCTTTGAATTCCTTCATGACAGGAAGCAGAAATATTTGAGCTGCGAGGAGGAGGTTCACAACAGCATGGAGACATTCTCAAACCTTCGGCAGCATTTCAATGATGGAGTCAAGCAGAAATGGGATCACTTCTACAAGATGAAGGACTTTAAGAAGAAACCACATGACATTACTACATTTTTCATGGGACCAAAGGTTATGCCAGACTACAAGAACTGAGATATGACAGTTGTTGACCTCATCATTGAAGACAACCAGCTCATTAGCATTGTCAGTAAGTGCAGCTTCCAAAAATTGATGAAGAGATGATTTGGGGTACAAGTTTCTGGGTTGCTACCAGATTGTCAAGGAGATCAGAGAGCATTGCAACATTAGGAAGGAGACTTAATAAATTGATAGCAAACATTGATACTGTTACCATAGTTCTGTACAGGTGGTCAAGCAAGCAGATACAGAGCTTTATGGGTTTGTTTGCCCACATTGACACCATACAGGTTATGCTGATCAATATGCTTGCCTGCCAGCGCCTTACCAAACCCCCCCCCCCCAGTAAAGCTAACTGAACACTGGTTTTGCAACACTATTGAAGAGTTCAGGATCAGCGACAAGATTTTGTCAGTAGGCACCCATTGCACAGCAAACATGCTTTAGGCATTTCATTGGCATCTCTAATGAGGAATGCAGTGAGGCGGCAAAGTTGAGGTCATGGAGCTATGCAATGATGTTGTTCAGAACATGGTCAAATCTCATTCAAGGAGACTGCTCCAGTGAATAGATAACTCTTTCATGAATTGTGGTCCAAGGGTTTGATTGACAACCACTTCCACTGCATTTGCCACCTAATTTAACTTACAGTCAAAGACTTCATTACGATGTTTGTGCATTGTGACTATGAGAAGCTGATTGGAAAGATGAAAGAATCTGTGAAGTTCACATGCAAGTCCGTTCATGTCATTGAGATCTTTGTTGAGGAGAAATCATGTTGCAGATAATGAACAATGCTTATTGAACAGCATGTGTCATATGTTCTTATTGCTCAAGGTTTGCTGGATGGTCTGAATGCATCAAAAGAACACAATTTCAGGTGTACTGATATCCACATACAGAAGCTAAAGGGGATTCTGGACCATTTATATTTTTCAGTAATGAAATGTAGCAGAACTCGCAGACTGCGAAGCTCCTGTTGCATGGTTTTCATGCTGTTGATGCCTTGGTGGAAATTGCCAAGGAGAACTTTGCAGAATGGGAAGATGGGAGTAATTTTAACATGATTACCAACATGTTTGTCATGCCCCACCTCTCGGAATGATCAGGTTTTCAGAATGCACTGGATGTTACTATAGAGGACACTGTCTCAGTGGTAGGAAGGCAGTGCATCAGATCCTGGCTAAGAGTTTCTTCAAGATATCTCAGATGGCACATGTGATATCAAACACTGTTACAATCAAGATGGCTCTGTATTGTGCCAAGGTGGGGTCAAGTTTGTTGCAGATGGATGCCATTCCAGTGGTGGATGGCAAACCAAAGGAAGTATTTGGCCATGTTTAAACTAGCATTGGTCTACCTCAGCAGCTCAGTGTCTACAGCAAGTGTAGAGTGATTGTTCTCGTTTGCTGGCCACATCTGCCATGCTCAGTGCTCTTGGCCAACCCTGGAGAACTTGGAGATGATTGTGTTTCTCAAGTCATGAAATCCTTCTCAAGTAATGGAATCCTTAGGTCAGTGTTTCTCAATTTCTGCAATCAATTTATCAGCAGATATATGATTTTTACATATATACTATTTGAGAACTGAAAAATAGCATCTCATGAGAAGTTAAGAATTAGTGGGAGTAAGAGTGCTCACCTTCTCTGTTGTGGGGTGGGAGCCAAAATGCTTTGAGAAATGTTTTATGTTGCAGAGCACTAGAAGCCCAGCAATAGTTCAGATAGAATATTGTTCTTTTGTATTCTGTGTGGATGCATGAAATCATGGTAGAATTTCAAATGCATATCATTCTCTCTTCATTGCCAAACAGATTGATGCAGATTTCAAGAATCTTAAGTGATACAAGAAAAAGTGTTGCAAATAATGTGTAAGCATGATTAAATGATTAAAATATCAATCTCCAGCAAATCCAATTTGGAAATTAGTGATTTGAATTTGATTTTAAATATTAAATTAATATCTGAGAGATATTCTTTAGGCTGTAGTTTAATGACTGTGTTCTGGTCTATTCCAGGGGCTCTTGTTATGGCCAAGTGGAAAGACAGTTTCTTCTATCCTGGCAAGATTGCATCAGCAGAAAGAAACAAGTAAGTGGTCTTAAAATTAAACTAAACTAGAAAGCTGTACAAATTTATAGAGAATCTGGATACACTTTTTACAGTATATTACATCAATAGCTCATGTACTTCCTACATCTGTAGAAGATTGTTGCCAAAGGAGAAAATGTTTGATTCAAAGAGCCACTTGAACTCTATACATGAAGAAGCCTGTAGTGACCAAACAGTTTTCTTGCTCAGGTGCTGCTATATCCAAAATTTGTTTAAAATGACCAGAGTACAGAGAGAGAGGGGTTAATATTTACATAACCAGTTCTTCTCAAGAATTGACTGCAAATGTTGATTCAGTTATTTGAGTGAAGTGTATTTGAGCATTTCTCTTTGTTGTGAGGAAATGTGGTTCTTCAGGAATATGTATGAGGTAGGCAACCCTTCACCAATTTTACAATTTCTGGAGCTATGACATTATATATATATATTTGATTAAAAATTTCTTTAATGTAGTGACTGACTGATGAACATATCAATATAATTTTTTATCATACATTTACAGTAAATTGTTTATTGTGTTTCTTTTTTTTAAAAAGGAAAAAAACCATATTAATTTAAATATTGCATTTATACATTGTTATATTATTTTTGTTTCTATAAACTTTGTTATGTTGAAATTTTTCTGTCAAATTAAACAGATGTGCCCAAGTGTGTGGCTGTGTAAATTGGAGATTTGTAGTGGATAGAGTTATCTCCATTCTCTTGCAAATTAATCCTTAAGCTGTGATGATCATAATCCCAAACACCCACCATATGTGCAAAAAAAAAAAACAAAATTATACATGCAGAAATAGGAAAAAATGTAAAATAAATTTATATATCTACCTTTTTGTTTGTTTTGTGAAATAGGAAGTTCATGTCCAGACCGATGGAGGCTTGTTTGTGGGGTGTGGACAAGTGTGCACTAGGGTCATCATGTTCCATTCTTATTTGTTTTCCTGAACAATCATGAACTAGCATTCCACTCATTTATTATGCCAACTTAGTATAGGGGGCCTATAACATAGTATGTGTACAGTTACTGCACTAATAGTAAATAGAAAAGCATGTTCTTCCGATATATCACTTACGTATTTCCCAGATGATAACTCTACTTCTCTAGCACTTTCATCATTCAGTTCTCTGTTTCTTCATTACTTTTTGTGGGGTCCATTTTTCTCGCAGTGAACTGCGAGAGTCATGGGGTATCCATGGTTGATCAAACATAACTAAGATACAAAGGCCTGCATGGGTGGACACGTGCTCCATTCAGCCACCTCACTTCTCAAAATGATGCTTCTCTTATGGGAAACTCAAATAATGATGGAAAAAATACTGTGTATATTTACGTGCACTGCAACTTAAGGGTTAAAGGAAATAAAAAGAAGAATTGTTCTCAACTTCCATGTGACAAGCAATTTTTTGTTTTGTTTTTTAAAAGTATTGCTATTGCTTCTGAAAATTAGTTTGCTTTTTTTTTTTCAAAATTTTTTGTTTAAGGTTTCAGATTAGATTTGATGATGGAGACATGTTATGGGCAAAAGTTGATGACATCCTGCTTATAACACAATTGCCTGTGGGGCAGTGTGTTATGGTTCAGTCCCAAGATGGATATTATGACTCTGGACTTATTGTGGATTATTTCAGTGATGAGGGAGAAAATGTTTCATACAGAGTAAAGAGGGATAGTGGAGCAGTGGGCAGGTAGGCTTTTTCCTACAAAACATTTTCCTAATAAGTACTTTATGCAATTAAACAGGGTGTACTATAAGTTAGCATAGCATGTGGCATGCTCATCGGCCATGTTGTGGCTATAGTCTGGCCTCCGAAGGATCCTGTAAGGATGGTATCTAAACAGTGCCATGGATTCTCTGGCTCTTATGTACCAGTTTTTTTGTATCTGGGTTTCCTGGATTACACATCAGAAGAGTTCTAGCAGCTTTTTTATTGCACATTATTGTGTATCTATTATCAAACAACTCCCTCTTTCAGCATAACTTTCCATTGTGGGTGGTGTCCAAGAGATACAACAACAATGTGAGTGTATCAAACTTGGAGATTAAATTTGTTAATTAACAAAATCACATATTTGCAATAAAGATACCTTTAGATCAAGGAATACTATACTTCTTGGAATAGGAAAAAAAAAAGTTTCATTAAATGCAAGCTTAATTATTTCATTAGAATAGTGCATTGTTGTATGAAGTCAAATGGCTTTGCTGTACATCATTTATAGTATTGCTCTTTTTGCTACTTTAGGTATCCACACAACCAAGTGATTCTCACAGAAAGTCAAGCAGGCTGTCTGAAAAATGATGAAAAGTATCTAGTTAGAGCAACGCCGCAATTATCAACCGACCATAGTGCAGACATAAGTCTTGGTAAAGCTGACAAGAACAAAGCTCTTTTAAAATGACAAGCCATATTGGAGGATAAGATTAGCAGAGCCTATCAATTGTATCCTTTAAAGCTTTGGCTATGGTTTCTTTGGAAACTATTTATGTAACAGAAATAGGCTATCTCTTGAAAGTTTTGCTGTGTAATGGGTTAAATCATAAATGTAATTTAACGTAAAACATCTGTTAAATGGTTATGCATCAGAATAGTGTAACTTTGAAATCTTACAATTTTAGTTGCCATGTTTAACATAAGCAGTATTTTTTGGTTTGTACTCGGTGAATTATGACTGCTAAAGATTTGCCAGAAATACAAAATTAAAACGATTGACAAGTTTTCTATTAAATTTGTTAGAATGAATAAATAGTCACTGATACATGGTTTTATATCTAACAAAAAATGCATTATCAGTATAAGAAAAAAACTAAGTAAAGGAAACAGCAAAATAGATTACCTTTGTTGTGGAAAATCAGAAAGATTTAAAATATTTTTGATTTTTAACTTCTGTTTTTCACAAAACATTTTTTATAATAAACCTCCATACCTGAAGAAAGATTAAATTGAAACAAAGTAGGGAAAATGCTTCAGACTTTTTTTTAAAAATATTTAATTTTTGCTGAAGACTCTATGACTTACTTTTTGCAAATGCAGTATTTGTTGTCAAATTTTAGTTTTGTTAGCAAATTGTATTTATGAAGGTAAAAACAAAGATTAGATACTTTAATTTCTGCTTTTGACATTACTAGAGGTATAAGAGAATTAATGTTTGTCCATTATATTATTTGATGTGTATGCTAATTTCCTCATAAAGATAACAGTAGTCAGTTATGTTTGGTGAGAAGGTTAATTGTTATGCTTACCTTCAGGATTTTCTAAAAAAAAGGCCTTACAAACTAATTTTGCTTGCAAATTTTCATAATAATTATTACTCACAACTTAATAAATTGTTTTATTTTATATATATATATATATATGGATTTTTTGTGATGAAATGTATTTCTAAACTCTTCTGATTTGTTTCAGAGAGATTTCAGGTGACATGCTAAAGGTATTTTTTGGTGACTTTAGCATTTTTTCATCTGAGCGATTATTATTTTTACTTTCCTGGTGTTAATGATAATAAATGATTTGTCTTAATTAGATAACCTTGTGTCAGGAAAGAGAAAGTCAACTGGACAAAAAGCTCAGTCTTCAGGGACAAAGAGCTACAGCAGCAAGAAAGGGCAAAGGAAACTGTGCGAGCTGAAGCCACAAGCAGCAAGCACCCCAACTCCAAAAAGGAAAGTATCCAAAATTGAAGGAAAAGATGCCAAGAGAAGTAAGTAATCTCTCAGTGAGGTTGTTAGAAATAATAAACAAGTTGAATTCAGACTTAACCATTTTCAACAGTTACTATGGATAAATAACACATGGGCATATTAGCTATCTATTACTACACTCAACAGAAACTGAGAGAATTGGCATGACAGAACAAACTGCAACAGCCATTCATGCAGCCAGCTGGCTTTTGTGGACCAAGAAACTGAAATTTGTTTCTTGAATCCTAATTCTTTTGTGCAGCTGTTGTATCAGTAGATGTATAAATGGTCAAATTCTTTAGAACCACTCTTAACTTGAGGTAGATTGCTGGTATCTGGAAAAAAAAAATTAATATTTAAGATTTTTTTTGTTTATTGAGGGCAATTTTTAAGCATAGCATGCTTATTGATCACAATGGCGCCTCTAATAGATCTGGGATTTGTGTTTATTATGTATCCAGCAGTGTGGCTTCTCTGTTGGACTATTCCACTTTGGTTTCTTATACTAACAGAGGTCAGAAAAGATTTTATACATTATTTTCTTGCTAAATTGCCAATGATTGATCTATCTGTATACAAATGAGACATCTCTGTCTTACTCATTTAAAAGAACACACTCACCTTTGATCAGCTCTGTGCACACAGAAAAGAAAAGACTAGTTATTTATTGTGGATATTATGGCACTATGAAATTACGCTAAACAAAGCTAGTTTTAAAATGTACAACTAATCATAACAAGTTTGCTTCTTCTTGCTTTTTCTTAAGATTGCTTTCCAAATTGCATTAGACCTGAATTTGATTCACAAGCATGCTCTCTACCTGCAGAATTTGTCATCTTGTGAACTCACCAAATAAAAATTTTATATTTAAACATTGCAGTTCTGATAAGGGGCTCATTGGAAGGTTTGACGTATTAAAATGAAACCTCAGATGAAGCCAAAATATAGGCTAGGTTGATGATAATAAAACTAAATAACTCTTATATACAGTGTCCTGCTATAATAACTTGGTCAGTTTTTGTTATTAAAATGACAAATAAAAACAAGCAGTAAAGTGAAATTCCTATGTAAGTACTTAATTGAGCCACCTTTTGCAGCACAGAGTCTTTGTCCTTTTTTGCATTGAATCAGCAAGATTTTGTGTCAATCCAGTGCATGCTTATTCATATGTCTATGAGAGCTTTTAATTTCATTATATTAGCAGAATGTGAACAGGTTACTCATCTAGATGTTTGATCACATTTATATCAGAGTTTTAGGGCTCCTCAGACAAACTGTGATCAAATGAGAGATATGGCATCTAGCATTATTCTCCTGAAGAATATGGGTATTGAATCTTAGAATGCCTTGCTGATACATTGATAGGATATACGTATTTTTTAAATGGCAATAAACCTGTCAGAATTGAGACATTCTTTCACAAACATCATCTATTTCACCATTCTGGATTATAGCCCATATCATGACACTGCTGTCTCCATACTTGATCATGGGCTGAAGATATAGGTTGATAGTCTTTCTTTGTTAGGTTTTGTTTAAATCTGATTCAACCTACAGATCTGAAACCTGGACTTATTGTAAGAAGAGTGGCATGCCACCACCAATACTTAGACCCTTTGAAGTATTTTATTCCTATTGGACAGACAAAGTTTCTTCATACTTTCTGTAACCAAGTGGATATGATGATGGACTGTTCTTTGGCTTATTTTTGTTGCATGAATGTCAGCAAGAGAATCTTGATGGTGAGTGCAGACAGCTAGTAAAAGAAGTTCTTGTCATGATATCACTGTTGAAGGCCTTTCTGTGAATTCACAATATTGTTATCCACAGATCCAAAAGAAATGTTGAGCTATTTAGCAATCTGTCATTACTCAGGCCATGGCCCATAATACCACCTCAAGTAGCAGTGAAATATCACAGGAACTATCTGGTTTTAATCATGGTGATAGCCAGATAACCAGTGTGCACTATCTAGATGTCCAGATTGATACATATTTTCAAGTGTATGTGCATTTTTTTGTTACTCTCATGGTCAAACCGTAGCACCTAGAGGCCTCAAATTTTGGGTCTAGGTACTTCAGAATCTATACATGGTTTTAAGCTACTACACTTTGGCCTAAAGCCATTTTTTCCCCGTGCAGTGCCAGGTACCCCTGCTAGTATATGCATAATTATACCTAAAATATGTAAATTTTGATCAGATACATTAATTTATGGGAGTTGCTAAACTTACATAGAATATAGGAAAAATTAGAGAAATATGTTTTGTAGTTGCTAGTAAAGGCTTATTTTGTCAATGGTGAAGTATTTACTTTTTGTTCCACCTGATCTGCACGGAGCTAGCTCATTTGCAGTCATTCTAGAGACAAAGGGAAATCAAATAAATTGACTAAATAACTGTCAAGTTTATCTCATTTACTATATTTCAGTAATACTTGTAGTTGAAGTTTTAATCATGGTCAATTCAAATGTAAACAAAGTTTTAGTATTCTGGCTGTAGCCTAAAGTCAGGTAAAATAGAGGAATTGAAGATTGTAATTTTTTCTTAAATTTCCAGAAAAACCTTTGTGAAATGGCACAGCCATCTGCTACTCCAAAGACATGTTAAGACTGAAGTCTTTGCACACTGACCACAAAATCTCATGGAGCTTATGGCGAGAGTGATGGAGTTTTGCAACTCAACCAACTAGGACATATGTCACATTGTAATAAATGTGTCTGTTCATTGGAAGTGCCCATTCATGGCTGATAAAACTCCAAACACTGCTTTTGTGTTTCTATTATATTGCTTTGTATGCATTGTTTTAATCTCAGTTGTAAAAGTGTTATTTCATGGGCCACTCTGTAGTGGGTGTAGCAGTTTCTGTCAGACTCAAGCTAACACAAGAATAAAATGTCAGAAAATGAAATAAAACTGCTACTACAACTATCTAAGTCATGTAAATTTTACCTCTATGTGTGAGGTACACTATTATTTTACAGATTCTGCACAAGAAATTTTGTTTCTAATCACAACTATAGGTGGCATTCAGGAGAGTCCTTTGATTGGCACAGTTGTTAGTTCTCCGAGATATACTCAAAAGTCTCCTCGAAAATTCAGAAAAGGTGAGTACACTATATCAACATTGTATAAATAATTTAGATACTGATAATTCTTTTTTTTAATTATTATTTTGGCAAATTAATACGTTTTGTTCTATTTCTTTGCTTTGTACTACCTACATTGCATTGACTGTTTTTGATTTTCACTGTCTACCTGCAGGCTGGTATGCCAGCTATTGAATTTTTTTTGTTTTAAATGTTTATACTTTAGAAACATATGGCGCAGATGTTTTTAAAAAGATATGAAAAATATGGATTTGTTGCTGTCATTTCTTTTCCTTTTCAGGTTTGTTTGATGACATAAAGGGGGTAATACCAACTAATAAGAATCTATTCCATGGAATGCTATTTCTTCTTACTCACACCAAAAAGACTGTGGAACAGAAGAAGGCAGAGAGGAAATTTATACAAGGTCCATCATTGGAAAGTTCAACTGATGAAAACATCTTGAGTGATGGTACACCTTTGTCTTATTTATTTATTTATTTACTTTATTTTCACTTTCTTAATATTCAGGATGGGCAATTGCTGGGATGTAATCAGACTAAATCTACTGAAAAATAGCAAATGAAACCGAAACTTTCCTACAGTTGGCAACAGTCAATTCTATGTAGGAAATAAATTATCTGAGAGTATCTCCAACTGATAAAACAAGCTGAGTAGCACTGAACATACATCATGGCAACATAAGTTATGTGTAATGAAAGAAAGAAAAAGAATAACATTACTGCATTATGGAAGCAAGTTTACTCACAACTGCTTTGTCAGTGACATGTAAAAAAAAAAAAGAAAAAAATCTTCCAGCACACATGATCTGAAAAGTGAGCTGTCCCAGAACTGTTCTGTCTCTCTCTCTGGGAAGAGGGGAAAAAATAATTAAATAAATAAGATAAGAGACAAATGAGCTTTACTTGGTTTAGCATGGCTTTATCACTGGATATAACTATGCTTAATTACAGCATAATTGTTTTAGTTCTTAACCTTAACATCGTGTCTGTTTTCTTTTTTCACTTTACCTGGCTCTTTACAATACTAGACACTTCATTCCATCTTTGTTTGAATTAGAATCCTTGTCCCGCAAAACTTCAACTTCTGTGCCATCTAGAGCATTGGATATGCTTATCTTCTCGAAACTATTTCTGATCACATCAGGAGACAAAGAATTCCATGCATCTTTGACTCACTGAAGATGTGGCTCTGGCTTTCTCATGTGCCTGTCCTCTGTGTACATCTGCTCTAAATTTACTATCCATTTGTTCCATTTATCTTAAAGTTTTTGCTTGGAGGGCAGATTTTGTCCATCATCATCAGTCTATTGCAAACACCTGGAATTATTTTCCTACATATATTTTCTCACTTTCTCTGTAAGAAGTTCCAAACAAGTAGTATTTTTTTTATTTTTTTTGGTGTGGTGGTCCCACACATTCTGCAGCCAGTAGAGAATGAGATGTCTTCATCCAGCCAACCATTTTGGTTCTTACTAGCTAAAGCTCCTGCAGGAACTAACAAAACTAATCTCTTTTTTTCAAAATAACAAGGGAGTTGAGCATTTTTTAATACCTTTTTATTGCTAAATATGGGGCATTTATTGGAGCATGGAGATAATTAGAAATTGCACAGTATACCTCTGTATATTTTGTACATATAGAAAACAATTTTAGTGTTCACTTTCTTGGCTATTTGGTTTTCAGCAAATTGTTTTTTCTAGGATTTCTAATTATTGCTAGAAGAAAATTAATAAGCAGTCTGGCTTTCTTGCTTTTTAGTCATTGGTACTTAATTGGGGAGGTTAGACTAAGTTCATGGTTACTTGAATCTGAGATTATGTGAGAACATATATATATATATATATATGTATACACACACACACACAAGTTCTGGTGGTTAATCAGTATCAGAATCACCAGTAGTCAAAAGAGCCAGTTCTAATAAATTGTTAGACAAAATGTCTCAATCCAAGAGCAACATCTTTAATTTTTTGTATTTGATATTCATTTAAGTTAAACTCTGGCTATGTATTGTATTGAGAAAAGGCAACACATTCTTACAATGCACTGCTGGTGATAGTTGCTCTTTTACCAAACTGAATAATGTTCACAATCTTAATTTTCTCTTCTTTTAATTGTAAATATACTCAGTTATAATGTCAATGGTCTACACCAGCAGCTCTGGTGTGCCCGTCACCGGTCAACTTTAAACTGAGTTCTACCAGAGCAGAGCTCAGTAGCATTGCATTGTGGTACTGTGTTCTTAATTATCAGCAGATTTTTTGGATTCCATATGGCCTCACTTTAAGTTGCATAATAAAAACTCTCATCATTTTGAAATTAAGAAACCATTTCTTGTCACAGAGAACCAATACATTTGAGATAACTTTACAGGGTATTTTACTATATCTTCCAAGTTTCCTTTCTTTTATTTTTCTTCACCCAGATAGCCTGTTTTGAATGTTTCCATCATTATCTACATTAACAGTATGATAATTTTAAGAAAACTTTGTGCACCAAAAAACTTTTTAAAATTACTAAATATATGTTTAAATCTTTTTTCTTTTTTTTTAGAGTTACATTTTATGTTCATGAATGCCTTTGTAAGTTTTACAGATTTACAGATAAATTTAAGCTTAGTGAGGCTACTGTGGAAGTATTTGTAAATATTATAGTAGAATGATAGAAAGATAATTTTCTTATATGATTACTCATATAAATAAATTTGCAACAGAATTCTAAACAGACAGTAAATCCATTTTTGTCTTGAATGTTCCTAGACTGCTTCACTTGTTACAATAAAAATGTTAGATGTCAGTTTAAAATGAAGAAAAAAGGTTAATTTTTCATTCTTTCTCTGATACAAAGAAGAAAATCATTTAATTTTGTAAGTTTTTGTTTATTTCTTTTCTCTTTCCTACAGTTTTCATCTGTAGGAATTGATACAAAAAATATTAATTTATATTTAGATGTAAGGACTTATTTTAAACTTTAATTTTGGGTCACTTGCAGACATGCGTTGTGATAGCAATAGATTTAACCAGCTCTGAAGAAAACAAGAAAGTTATAATCATATTTAATAATTGGTACTCTACTGTTTTCTAAATGTACATTTTTTCTACTACACATAAATGTTTGTTAAAACAACAGAGAGTATCAGCCTCGTGTGCGGATGTGCTCTGTGTTTACTTTTTCTTTAAAAGAAAAATATTTATCATAACATCGTTTTTATGAATAGTTTTGTTCCATTTCAACAGAGGAAACTGCCATTCCATTTGACAAAGAGCATCTTGAAGCACAAATAGAGGCTGGAGGAGGTACTGTACTGGACAAATTTGATCAAGAAAAGGTGAGAAAATTCTGCCATGTCAAAGTAGGTGTAGCAGTTGAATATCACTGCCAATGTTTCCATGATTTTTTAAAAAATTGAGTTACTAGTTTGTTTTTTGGTGGGTATTGAGTTGGTTATTTTTGTTTGTTAGTAAAACAATGTACAGTTTGAAATATTCTTAGTTTTATATTTGACTTGCTTACTGCTGTTTTTATTTTCTTAAGTATATTAGTATCTGCAATATCAGTTGATATTTGAGGTGATATGTTTCCAAACCAAAAATACTATAGTTATCAATCTACTTTGACTAGTGAGGTCTGTGGAAGGCAACTGGTGATCCAGTGGTCAGCCTACTATAGTCTGCCAAGTTTGAATCTCAATCAGGGTCATTTTACTTTGCTGTACCTTTATGGCATAGTTTCTTGATTTTCTTCACCAACCAATCACATGGATTTATTTTCCCCACATCTAAAAATGAAGAATTCTAATAGGGCTTGCCCAATTCAAAATTGGAACTGTAGGGGCCCCTCATGGTACTGGATACACACTAACTGTGTCATTATGCTTTCTTCAGCATGGTTGTCTCCAAAAGTCAATAGTGTATCCAATATTATATGAATGTTTGCATTTTCAGAAAAACTGTCTAATCTAAGTAAATGCAATTTATTTTGTTGTTTTCTTTAAAATATGACTGCTTGAAATGAATGGTTCAGTCTTCATTAACAAGGATTGTTGATGGTTCAGTCAGTCATTCAGTTTGCTCCCTCCTGACAGCATCTACTGCCTGAAAGAAAGAAGACAAAATTTTTCATTTTCTGTATTTGATGATATAGGGCTAGAAATTTAAAAGTTAACAAGGAAAGCAGTCAGACTATACTAGCATTGATGTCCTGCTATTAAATAAACTTTCCTAATTTTATATTCAGCACCAGCTGTCACTTTGAATGTGAAAGAATGTCATTGTTTTCTCATAATTTGTTTTTCTTTTTTAAATATCTTGAAGATTTTGACATGCTATTTTTATAAAAATAAGGCTCAGTTTAAGATTTTTGCCATTAGCTATCATTAAAAATCACCAAAATATAGGCGTAATGGTTGATTTGGTGAAACATACGTTCATTATTTAATTGGGAAAACTCTCCAGATTAACCTTCTGTAAGTAGGCACAACACCTGTATCTTTCTATTCTTATTACGTGTGTTTTTAGTTTATTTTATTTGTTTGTTCTTCACAGAACTGTTATCTTCTTTCTGATGCTCACCAAAGAACACTCAAATATCTTCAGTGTTTAGCAGCAGGGGTGTTGTGTGTTTCCCATATTTGGATTAGAGACTCTTGTAAAGAGGTAAGTGGACTGGTGTTATCAAGAATAACTTGGGGAAAAGAAATTACATCAGAATTGTCCCTCTAAAACAGTTTGTATCCCAATAGGTAAAGAATGGTATTCCATTCAGATATTATAGAAAAAAAAACCTAAAAACTTATTGTGTTTCTATGGATGAATACCCACAAGTGCTTAAATATTGAGAGCAATGAATGTTTGTTTGTTTTGGTGGTTTTTTTTTTTTGGGGGGTGACAGAAGTTCCCCTTCTAAAAGTTCTTTGTTTTGAGTAGGCTTTCTTTGCTGATTCTATAAACTATTGATTGTGATCTTCTGAGGTTTTCCTGCTGCTTACTCTAGTAGGTACAGCAGAAAATCCAGATGTGGTCCTAATAAAACAGAACCACATTCAGTGTATAAGCAAGCAAAGTTATATTACAGGGGCAACTTCTGGATTACATGTCATACATGTTGCCAGCTGGAATCAGTCTGGAAAAACAGAAACTGGTGGAATGGTAAGTGTACACTCTTATCTGTTTTGTTAGTAAAATATTTGTTTTAATAGCAAGCTTGCATGAAATAAATCTGTTTAATATTTATTTATAACCTTATATATATATATATATATATATTTTTCCCCTATTTTAGTAAATTAATAGGGAAGCCATTGGAAGATACCGTTGTTTTTGTGTCATCAGCTGAGAAGACATTTTTGCAGTCTTGGCAGTCAATATTAGTCTTGGCAGGCTGCAGACTGCTTTCTAAGCTAACTGCTCGAGGTAAGAAAATTTTTTGTTGCATTTTTTAAACACTAAAGCACCATAGCAGATAAGTTTCAGAGTACATTGCAGTTTAATTAAAATGGAAGCTATGACATTAGTATGGAGTTAAAGAACTGTTTTTTGGTGTTTGATACCAAGCTGCTTTTGCTTATTTTTTGGCATTGAGAGATTGTCTCTGCTTCATCACATGCTTAGCTGCTGGTACTAAAGTCAGAAGCTCAAATTATGGAGAATTGTGCAATTACTTGAGATCTACCTATGAATAAATTGGTTTTCAAATCATTCTGTGAAGATCTGCCAGTAAGATGATCCGACTTACCATGGAACGTGCTGGTTAATGGTGGTATTTAATACTATTTAGATACGGTTAACTTTGCTTTGCTACATATCTATTGTTTTTTTGTTGTTTTTGTTCAGTAAAAGTCCATATATATATGAATTGCTTAGAACCTAACTAACTTTGGATAACTGGAAAATATGGATGTCTGACCATGACCCCCTTGGATGAGCTTATTTCTTTACACTTTGCTTTGGATAATGTTTTTTTTTTTTATTACTCCTTTATTAACTTCAATATCAGCATAAAACTTGAACAGTTTATCTTTCTGTGCAAGAATATTGATGGATGCTTCAATATTTAATTCGTTCATGACAAGTTTGTGAGTCTCACCACACTCTACTCTGTGAATATCTACCTACCGTATGTTGTATATTAAGTACAACATGCTTATACTTCTTAGTACTGGTGTCTGTAGAAGCCTTGGTAATAAAATTTTCTGTACTTAAATAGAGTGAATGCATAAATTAAGGGTGACAATAGTTTTGAATCCAACAATCCAAGCAACAATTCAAAAAAAAACTTTCTGCAGCAGGAAATATAAACATTTGAAGCATGGATCCAAAAATATTTTTGTTCATATGGATGTTTGGTGTTTGGATAGATGGACTTTTACTGTACTCTCACATAGTAAATGCCATATTAGATCCTCTCTTTTATTGTTGATCTAGGTTGAAGATGATGCACAGTGTTCATACAAGCAAACATTTTCTGTTTCAGATGTTGCTGACGTGGTTGTCACTGACCAGACCTGTTCTGCTGCAGTTCTCCGACGGGCAAACAAACTGCACATTCCTCTGGTGTCAACAGAATGGGTCATCCAATGTCTCATCAATGGACACTGGATAAACTGCAGTAGTCATCCAAAGTATCGCCATGATTTCGTGGAATGAAGGTGAATTATTCCAGGATCCAATCAAGGAGTTGGTGTGAAAAGGTACCAGCAGGCAGAGAGAAGCCATTGCCAGCAAATGAAGACTTAGTGTGATAGGACAGGGTGGGTTGGTTTGTTCGGGAAATGAATTTTATGGAAAAGTGTTGAGTGTAAGCTCAGTTTGATTAGTCTAAATTTTAAAAATATTTTATTAACCTGTGCTGCTCATTAAAGTTCATAAAAGAAAGAAAATAAACATTGTGCATGGTAAGGTTATGGAGATAATTCTGAAAGTTTGTTTTCAGTTTTTATTTGACAAATGAATTCAAACAAAACTATAATGTTAGTCTGCTTTCTATAGCTTAGAAAATTAATTTTAGTATTTACCATTATTTCATCATTTAGTAAATTAGCATTCATAACTACTATTTTTAAAAAATTTTAATGCTTTATATTAGGTTTTTACTTATCTATCTAATTATCTATTTCCTTACTATCTCTAAACAATTACAGATCCCATGATATGGAATTGTTTATACATATGGATATTAGTAATTTACTCTGTTGGTAAAAAAGGATAGGTGTATTTTGTATCTGATTTTTATAATCACCTGCAGTGAAATAATGTAAAGTGGTGCATGGTTTCTGTATTCTTTGCAACTTTGCTACATCATACCCTGGATTATATGTTGTTTGAAAATTTATTTTTTTCCAATTTTAGACAGTATAACAGTAATTATATTTTGAAGACTTCTGTCGTATACACACTCTTTCACTTTGATAAATCTTTTTATTATCCTGAAAACCTTGTCCCACTCGTATCAGAGGCCTAAACTCACATCATATACTTACTAGCATTGTATTCTAATCGTGTGGTTCCTTCCATTGATTACCATTGTCATTCCACATTGTAATATTAAACAATTAACTTTATTAATGTTGTTTTTTTATCAAGTGACCTATTGGCTTATTTTATTTTAATGCATTAGGATACCACAAATCACTAATATAAATGCACTAAGTTTTAATTTTTTTAAAAATCTTAATCATTAGTACTGAGAACCTGTTATGAAATGATGCAGTCAGATAAGCTGATTTTTGAAAAAAATGTATACCAATACCTCGTTTACTGCTGTGGATGTGTTCTGAGTAATTTGAGTGCTAACCAAATCAGGACTAAACAGGGCTATTATATTATTATTATTATTATTATTATTATTATTATATGTAATGAGATGTTTCTTGACAGCATTATCTCTTACCAATGTAGTGATAAAAATAGCATATTACAGTGATAAACATACTATATTACTAAAGAGTAACAATAGACATAATGATAAAAAAAAATTTTAATTTGACTTAATGAAATGTCTTTATTTGTACTCTACTTTCCAAAACATCTGAGCAGTAGTTAGTATTACAAAGAGAAAGTGTTGGAGAGTCTACAGCTGGGGCAGTGGAGCAGGTTATGGCTCATCTTGGTGGGAAGATGCTTCCCAAGACTCAACTTGCTGGGTGGATGGTGGCTGGGACTTGTTCTTTTTGAAGAATATGCTTTTTTTGTCCTGTCCTTCCTCTCTCATGAAGAATTTCTCTGTAGCATGAGATACCAATGAGGGCAATTCTTTTACACAGGAGCTGCATTTGTAGTCTGTTGGAAAAGAGCTCGTTCTAATGCCTCTGTAATTTTAGTGCTGGCTTCTGATAAGGTTGCTGAGCTCAATATTTTTTTCACTCGCAGTCTTTCCTATCTTCAATTTTCTTGGTATCTCTTTGAACATTCTGTTTTTCTAATTCTAATTCTTCATTGGTTAGGCTTTCTCTGTGTGGCTCATCGACATCAATTTCATCCATACCTGCTTCAGTTGCCAGCTTGGCGATGTCAGGGGTAACTGTGCGCCCCTCTCCCTCAAATCCCACAGAATCATTACATACTTCAGGCCATAACTTTTGCCAAACACTGTCCATACAAATGTTAGTAACTTTAAAAATAGTCTTCATAATGTTGTATGATTTCCATCATTCACCAACGGCTTAGCATTGTCATTTGTTCCATCAACCAGCTGTTTGAAGATACAACAAAGGTAATAAGCCATTAAATTAGATGTGACGCCCTGATCCGTGGACTGTAGTATTGATGTTGTATTTGGCAGAAGGTATACCACTTTGATCGGGATGCGGGTAGGGGGTGGCCTTTGGTGTTATCAAGTACCAAAAGTGCTTTAGGCTCATGTTTATTTTCCTTGCAGTAACACTTCACTGTTGAAAAAAATTTGAAAAAAAAAACACTGCTGGAAGATATCAATTGTAACTCAAGCCCTCTTATTTGACTTCCATACAACCTGTAAATGTTCTCTAGAAAAACCCTTCATGGCTGGTAGTCTTTCAGAATGGTATATGAGCTTGTGTTTTAGCTGAAAATCTTCTGAAGCATTACCTCCCCCCTTCCCAGTATGAAAGTTGGCCTATCTTTGGCAGCCTTGAATTTGGATGCAGATGCTTCCAAAAAAAGCCCAGTTTTGTCAACATTAAAAACAAGCCGTAGAGGATAATTTTCTTGTTTGATAATTTTTTTGAGAGTTGGGGAATTCCTGAGCTGCTTGTTCATCAGCATTTGCTGTTTCACTGCTGATCTTAATGTTGTGCAAGTTACTATGATGTTTGAAACATGAACCATCCATAGCTTGCCATGAATGCTTCTGTCTCTGCTTCTACTTGTATGTGGGTAAAAATGCTCTTAGCCTTTTCCATAATCAACATCTGGCTTAATGGTACATATTGCTGTGTTTGGTCTTCTATTTAAATTCTTGATCTACTTTCCATTCTCTCCAAAAGAGGGCTTCAAGAATGTGTTAATTTAGTAGATGAAGCTTTGATCTTATAAGTGTTTTTAAGATTGTTTTAACAGTTGATGATGATAAGTTTAAATATCAGCCAATGTCCACTTGAGGCTCACCTGCTTTTAATCATCTCATGTGAAATTTACCTCATTTCCATCACCATCAGTTGCAGATCTTTCAACACACATTAAGGGCAATAATCACATGAATTGCAATGAAAATACACTGAAAATAAGCAAAGATTGGAAAGATATAGCATGAACTGTGGAGGATATGACTCTGACTGAGATGGGAAAGTTCTGATTGGATGAGAGATGGGATACACTGTGTTTCTCATTGGCTGACCGGGTATAAACAATGATGGCTCACCACAAGACTTTTAAATGTTCAAACACGTGACATGACTTTGATTATGGATTTTTAAAATTTTTCCAATTTATTTAGTATATTTTGAAATTATTTATTTTCCACGAGCACTATAAAAAAAAATCAGTTAAACAGGGCAGCATTAAACAAGGTATTGGTGTACAGTGTTTGCTGGCTGTAAGGTTATTTGTCAACACTTGTACTTGTTGTATATATATATCATTGTTCTTTTCATATTATTATTAAAAGTTTTTTTTTTACTGCTGCAAATTTTTAAAACTTGTCAGTGTTTTATTGCTATACACACACTATTGGGAATAATTATGGAAACAGAAGAAAAATGAGTATAAAATACAAACAACACATGTTAGAATTGCATCTCATGTGTAAGAATGAAATGTTCCATAGTGGGGTCATGCATTGTTTTAGTACGGTAATAACCTGCTCTGCATGAGAGATAGGTTCTGGACAGTTTTGTGCTAAACGAAATTCACAATAAACAGGGATCGTTAACACATTGTATTAATCAGGATAGGTTCCATTGACCCAAAAACGTAAGTGAAAACAGGTGAAATATCAAAAATTAATGTGCCATTAACCTGAAAAAAACATTACAGTAAATAAATAATACCAATAAAAAATTACTATTATTATTAATTTTTATTTTATTTTTTCCTGCTGTGAAGTCCCTGGCTATGGCTCCTTGGAGAAGTCTTGAAAAGGGCATCAAGCAACAATTGCTTTCTCACTTTCTTCTTACAATTGCAAAGAATTTCTTCATAGCAGGTGGCATCATGGTTGATGATCTTCGTGACAGCAAAAATGTGCTCACAACTGTCATCATGTTGTTCCAAGATGGCCCATACCTGAATTTATAAGAGTCAGTCCCTCTTGAAGAACTTTGGTGGTAAAGATGTTTTCATCTGGGGCTGCTTCAGCTTGCATGTCATGCTCCTGTGCAGCTCCTCCACGTCCTCAACATTGACCTCTTCAAATCTGGCAGTGTTGGCAACAGCAAGATGTCAGTGGTGACTGCTGGCATGTTTGGCCACAATTTCTGCCAAATACCATTCATACAATTAGAACTGAATTCCTACCAAGACTCACTGATTTTATCAATAGCCTTCATTATGCTATATGCCTTCCACCAGTCCTTCATGTATTGTTTATCCTTCCTGTCAGTGTCTTTAACCAGCTAGCCAAACGTGCGGTGTAGGTAGGAAGCCTTGAAGGCAGCAGTGGTACCCTGGTCCATGGGCTGCAGCTGGGAAGTCATGTTGAGCAGAAGAAACTCAAACCTCAATTGGTAAGTTTAAAGTGTGTCATGGATTTGTGGGTAGTCTGTGGCATTGTCCAGAAGTAGCAACACCTTTGTTCAAATCCATTTTGCTCATAATCTTGACAGCTGGGCAGAAACGATGGATGAGAACCAGTTGTTAAAAACATCTACATTTACCCAAGCTTTATGGTTTGGCCATCAGATAACAGACAGCTTTTTCTTTATGTCCCCCTTCATAGCTTGTGGTGTTTTGGAATGGTACACGGAAAGAGGCTTTAGTTTCAAGTCAACTGAATCATTGTTGCCAAGGAGAAGTGTGAGGCAGCCTTTTCGTGCCTTAAAGCCAGAGACACTGCTTTTCCTTTGAGATGAACGTGTGTAGTGGCATCCACTGCCAAAAAAAGTCCATCTCATTCACATTAAAAACTAGATTTGGAGGGTAATTGCCATTTTTCAGAATTGTCTTAAATGTTTCAGGGAACTCACCAGCTGCCTTCTCATCTGCACTTGCTGCTTTACTAGTGATGTGGATACCATGTAGATTAGAGTAGTGCTTAAAGTGATCAAACCACCCTCGACTGGCTTTAAATGTTTCTCTGGTGGATTACTACTTTAGGTCATCAAATAAAGTTTTTGCTTTGACAGAATCACTACCTGGCTGAGGGGCATGGCATGCTGGTTCATATCTTTTACCCAAACTGTTATAAGTTTCTCCATTTTTTCCATAACTGCTTCTCATATGAGTTAATTTAGTAGCAGTGACCAAGTGCCAGACTGGCCTGCTGCAATGATTTTTGTCCTTATTTTTCATAATCATCCTCACAGACGACTTGTTAAGTCCCAATTCATACCCCTCTTCAGTAGTGCCTAGTCCAAATTCCTAACATCTCAAAACTTTCAATTTAACATCATGACTGATGCTCTTGTGCTTTGTTTTTGGTTCACCCTCTGTACTGTCCCTTGCTATGCATTTAGGACCCATGTTTAATTAGATTTGGCCATGTTTTATTACTTAAAATGAGTCAAAGACAATACAATTCAGAGTAAATTCATCTTTGATACATAATTGATCAATCATGACTGATCAGTAGGACAAAATTGTCATTCCTTTGCCAGCTTTCTGTGATGCATTTCTCTCAAGCCTTCCAACAACAGTCTGCCGTCATGTTGACACCCCACCTTTCTTGGTACCTTTTTTTCCATAGCCTTGATATCCTGATGGAACCTTTCTCCTTGTTTCTCACTCACATTACCCAAGTTTTCTGGAAAATAGTCAGAGTGTGAGTGAGGGAAGTGAACTTTTTGACTCGTGTTGCAGTCCAGCCTTCCAAATTTGCTGAGCATTTGACTGACAATTTCTTTCTGAATTACACTCTTGACTGTTTTTTTCTACATGTATTTCATTTTTTTTTGAAAAACAATAATTTGTACTACATTGAATCCACCTATATAATTGGGTAATGCAAAGCAGGGTATTACTGTACTCTGTGATTTGTTTTCATGCAAGCAATCATAAAATTCCACGTCTTCAGTGCTATAAAAGTGTAGGCAGTGATATAATTGTAATGTGGTGAATACAATGACCTTTGAGAAGGAAATATGACATAGAAATCAGTCTTAGCTAGTGAAGGCCACTCCATGCACCAGATGACAGCCTGTCATCTTCAGAAAGAACTATATGCAAGACTTCGAGGAAGATATGTAAAACTGGTACTGTTGACAATATATGCAATTGAGATAGACCAAACTCCAGAAGTGATGTTACAGATCTCAGAGTATGCTCTCTAAGTCAGTGCTTCCAAACCTTGGGGCATGCATGACCCAAACCAGGATTTCCATTGGGTGGGAGGGGGTAGCGAAGTTGTGAAGCATCATCAGAAGAAAATGTTTTTTGTTTTTTTCAATGCAGAAAAGTGCCCGAAAGTTTGAGGTGACCTTGCCAACCAACAGATCTTTTCTCTCCTTACCCAAGTATATGAGTGCAGAATTAAAAATTATGATACATTTTTCCATGAGCCTGGATTTTTACCAAGAATTTCCAGATAAAGATGGTTTTTGTCACTCCATTTATTTTATGAAAGACCATAACTAGTGAGTTGCACTGAGGCAGAGCCACTGAATTTTGAAGGATTTATAATGTTTGTTTTTTTAATGTGTTTAGATGAATATCTTGTATGTGATTACATGAGCATCATCAGTGGTTCATTGTGCATTTGCACATTTCAAGACATTGAATAAACATTTTTTTAACTGAATTTGCATCAGTTTTACTTTTGAATAATTAAAAATGGAAATAAATAAATAATAATCAAATATAATTGCATATATATATATGTTTATATCTATGTAAATATTTAAATTTTACCATTAGCCTGAGTGTCAGGAGATCCTGTTTGTGGCCAATTTAAGATTTTGGCAAAAAAAAGATAGGGGGCCGCTGTTTTCAATGGTAGATGATGAGCAAGTAGAGATCTGGCAAATGACCTAGCTGCAAGTACAGGTGTAAATATTTCCTCAGGAACAATGAAATACACATTGGTGCAAAGTGGTTTGATTGGATCTGTAGCTGAGGAGAGGCAACCAAATAACAAGGCTGAAATAAGAAGCAAAAATGAAAAAGTGAAATAACCAAACCCGGAAGGAGCTCTTCATGGATGAGTTCAAGTTTAAACTGTTTGGCAAAAATCAATGATAGTTTGTACAACTGCTATAGTGAAATATTGGGGTGGATCAATACAAGTTTGGGGCTATATATCAGCCAAAGTGGAGATTTGCATAAAAAAATGCTGACAGGTTCTCATTATTGTGCTGTTCTCTAGGGAAGACATCTTATTGGGCTGGAATTCATCTTCCAACATGGTAATGACCCAAAGTATACAGCCAATATCGTGAAAAACTATTTGGAACGTAAAGAGTCTGATGGAACATTCACAAAGATGGCTTAGTTTCCACAGTCCTCATATGAACATCGCTGAGACTATATGAGGTTATATGGCTACTGAGAAAGTCTAACAACATTCAAAAGCCTTGGATGAAATGTAGAAAGTGCTACATGATAGAGTATTTGGGACAACATTCTACAGTCATATACTGATAACCTATGGAAACATGAAAACATGGTGTCATGTTCTATATAAAGCAAATGGCTCACATACTAAATACTAATATGCTGTACAACATATTTTGTTTGTGTATTTTCTGTAGTAGTACATTGCGTATGTTTTCTCAGTTGTGTTACTCATTATTTGTGCTTATCCTGTGTATTTCCATAATTATTTCCAATATGTATTTTCAACAAAAATGTTTTAGCTTTTCATTATCCGTGAAATAATGAAAAAAAAATGAAGTAGTTTTAAATATACATCATGTTCCAGATGAACACATTTATTACAAGTGAACTATTTAAGATACAGACTACAAAGAGGAATGTCTAAAGTTATCTTTCATGTAAGGATACATATGCTCAGTATGACCATCATTAGCATATATCCTTATGCACATGTCCATAACTTTCTCCAGTGTCTTGACAAATATAGCATATGGAATCTCATATTGCTGTTTTCAGTTTATTGACAGTCATGGGGCCCAGCTTGTAGAGTTGTTCCTTAACATAACCAAATTAGAAGTTGCATGGATTTAAGGTCCGGGTGAGGCTTTTGTGAAAGTGTGCTGGGAAACAGTTTGAGATGAGTTGGAAATGGAAGTAATCCAAGACATTTTCTGTGGTGTAGGTGTGTCCTATCCTGTTCAAAATGTTGCTGACATCACAATTCCAAAAGAAAAATATCTGTAACATTTCTAAGTAGCCATTCCCAACTGTGTAACCATAAGAAGGACACTATCACTCCCTGTTTCGATATGCCACACCAAAACAACACTTGGGGATTAAGCAGCATTTTGCAGATCTTATGCAAGTTTTTAAATGTTAAAAAAAATTTTCATTTTGTTGATGCTGCCAGTGAATTAGAAGTACGCCTTCTGAGAACGCCATTACATGTCAAGAACAGAAGAATCAACCTCTGTCAACTCCAAAAATCTTTCACCAAAGATCCAATGTTTTATTTACACAGCTGTTAATTTCTGAATAACATGAATTTTGTATAACATGTTTAAATCCTTTCTAAGAATTTTCAGACTCTTGCTTTTCACCTGATATTGAAAGACAATGCAATTATTTCTTTTGGACACAGTGAATATGCTGCATGGTTTCATTATTATGCATGGTTGGCTGGAAGCAATGTTAGTCTACATATACATGCATTGTTTGTGTTCTGAAATTGCTGAACAAAGTGATGAATGGACTTACTCTTTGAGGCCTGTTGAGTAATGAAGTTTTTCCTGAATTTTCTCTGCACTGAATTTATTGACTTTGTCTCATTGAACCACTTAATAAGTTTGGTTTTCTGCTGTACAGTCAGCTTTGGGCAACAAATGAAACATGGTACATGCCTTTAGATATTCCTCTGTATAGTGGTGGTACCAGTTTTATGTTTATGTCATTAATAGTTTGTTAGTAATAAATGAGTAAAATCAAAGGCATTTCATCTGAAATGCACTGTAATTAGATTCCAAAGTTAATGTATATAATATCTGTATTTATACATTACGTATCCATGTTTTATCTATTATAGATAACTTGAGACTGACAAAATGTGACTAAACTGGTATTGTATGTTCTTTACTATTTTTTGTTTCAATCATTTTTTAAATTAAAGAAATATTTTTAACAAACTTTGTGCGAATTTTCCCAAAATACCTTTTTATAAATCTCTAAATTCTAAAACTATGCAGTAGAAAAATTAGCTGAGACCAAAGCAACTTTATTTTAAAGGGCTGATTCCTTGTATGAAATATAGTTTCATTTCACATTCTGTGCATCATTGTGGAATCAGTCAGTCATTCAGTCAGTCAATTACAATATGACTAATAGTAGTATAATGACTGCAGCTTAATATTTCATGACATAAGGCATCTCCTGTATAAATGCAAATGGTTTTATTACCTTTAAGTCAGAAGAATAAACCACTGCTGAAGACAAATGCACTGGGCCATAGTGCTCATAACGACGGTGCAACGCATCCCACTCTTATAAAATGAGTGATTGATGAAGATTACCTTTGTAAGCAAAATATACTGCAAATCTATCTTTTAAAGATTGTTGACTTGTTTTTTTTTTTTTTTTTTGCTTCATGCATTTCATTACTTCGTGTAACAATGGTTGATACAGTCATCATTCATGCTGCGACCAATCCTGGGATATGAAGCCAAAAACGACAGTGTGTTGCTGTTGATTACTCACTTGCTTGAAGCTCTACTGGCATGAAGGTGTTAAAGAAACCTGTATAGTGAATCCTCTGTAGACAGACTCAAGCCTGTTAACGCTGTTGGGGGGGGGTGCTGGCCAACAATGACAAGTATAAATTCGGAAGCTGCCAATGAAGCCTGCAGGACTGGCAGCTTGGTTTCATTATAGTAGTGGTGTGCTGCATTTATCAGCTGCAACTTAACTACTTTAAGACTGCTGAAAGAATGGAAAGCTAGGGATTTATGATTGCAGCAGATTCTTCTTGGCGCAAAAAGCTTTCAGAATGAACCAAAGACTTGAAAATAAAAATGCTGTCAGAGGCATCATTTTCAATCTTTACCAGTTTAATTGTCATCATCATCATTATTGACTAAAATCTTCCTAACTGTAGTCTTGCTCTTCACACTCTCTTATACTAAGCATGTGCTTTTGTGCAGTTATCTACTAAGTTATTACATGTCAAACTAAAAATGGATTTTTTCTGCATTATAGCATATATATATATATATGTGTGTGTGTAAGTTAACTATTGTGTTTATATGTAAATTTTACTTTTAGATATTTCTTGTGGAGAAAGAAAAACTGAATGTAGAAATCAGATTTTTCTTTGGAACTAATATATATATAGAACACTGTTCAGATTCTGTAACTAATTTTAATTTTTTTTTCTTTTTTTTAAATAAAATGTAAACAGCGCTTTGGCATCCTGAGCTCATTCACCAGATTTATTGGCTCTAGAACTGTAGTATTCATATGGTTTGCAGACGATTTGTTTGTTTGCTTGTTTCCCGAGTCTCTTTCATTTTAAAATCATGCAATACTACCTTTTCAAAATATAATAGTAATATGGCATTAACCTCATCATCAATCGATTAGACATCAACATTGGAATATTGGGCATTACTGTACATTCTTGACAAAAATACAGAAATTCTAGATGCATTGTAACTGAAAGGGAAAAAAAAAAATTAATTAACACATTGTATAAAGTGAATATGAAACATCTTGTGGTTAGTTGTCAGATCGCTCTTAATATATGGCACTTAAATTTGTGACAGTTCAAAACTAATTTGCATAGTTCCCAGCACTGCCAAGATGCGTTTTTAAAACATTAAACCAGCAATAATTTCTTGGGTTGAATTACCATCTCTTGGGGAGACCCATGAATGATACTCTGAAATATCAGAGGACCAAAAATGCAGGCAAGATGGATACCTAGTTTGTTATGTTAAGAAGGTGCCGTGTGCAAACAGTTCTTTTTAAACTTGCAAATCATGTCACTATTTTTAAAAGCAAAAAATTTTTTAAAATTTTTTTTTATTTTATCCCAGGTAAAAGTTTAAAGGGATCTGATTTTTGCTTGAGCTACTCCATGGATTTTTTCTTTTGCTTGAACTGATCATGAAGGAAGACTGGAGATTGTAAATAGACACTCATTCCATAACTTTAATTTGTGTGTGTGTGTGTGTGGTGTGTGTGTGTGTGAATAACTTACCTCTGTCGTTCATTTCATGAGAATTTCTGTAAATTTAAACTTTTGATAGTTTTTAAACAATGATAACACTATTGCCAGAAGACCTAAAGAACAACAATTCTTCATAACAGTGCTGTATGACCAAGAGTTTAATTGAGGGGGGGGGAGAGTAGGGCCCAGACGGTCCCTTCTGCTGAGAGCTCCATCCTGCGGTTAAAGCGGATAGGTGAGGAGGTGCAGAGCAACTACTACAGGTCACACAGGTTTGGCTATGTTACACTCACAGATAATGGTGATGGCGTGCGCTAAAGGTTTACTTCAAACCAAAGGACACAACAGTGTCAGTTAGTCACTAATATGACGACTCTGACGTTTCGTGAGTGGACAGTCGTCGACTTTCTGGAGTCTCAGGCAATCGAGGTGGAGTTCCGCTCTGTACAGTATTCCTTACTAACAAATAAATAAATGTAGGCAGGAGAATAATCTCTAAAACAGCAACAACGAAAGGTTTCTTCAGATATTTAAAGCAGATTTATAATTCCGTTTAAAAGTAGGTTTCGGTATTTAATCTAACTTTCTGAGCGGTTATTGTGATGAATTATCTTCGTTCGGCCTGTCGTCGTGAGATCAATTGGCTCGAAACGAGAAAATAAGGATTTCGTCAGCAGTTTTTTTTTTTTTTCCGTTATCACCCGGTTTTAGGCTCCTTAACCGAGTGCGAGATGCCGGAGAGCTGAAAGGAGCGATCTTGGAGCCCGACCCCCACCCAGGTTCGCGAGATAACCGATCCACTTAGCGGGCGGGCTGCTGGATGTTCATCGAACAACTCCTAAACTTGGAGAGGGTAACAACCAGACCTTTATGGTATAATAACGGATAGATCTCGGGTGGTGGTGGTGGTGGCTGGGATACGTAGAAAAGAGTGCAGCATAGATTCCGCCTGGCTGCTGCTGCTGCTGCTGCTGCTGAGCGAGTTGGAACGAGGCTCTGTCAGTGGCATTGCATCCCGTAAAGACAGGTGGCCTGTTCTCTGTCGAGTCCTCCTCCTGATTGAGAGACGTTCGTCGAGCCGACACCGGGGGGCCCCAAGGACCCGGGAGGTCTCTCTCACGTCGGGCTGCTGCTGCTGCTGTTGTTGAGCGAGTTGGACTTCCGAACGAGGCTCTGTCAATGGCATTGCATCCCGTAAAGACAGGTGGCCTGTTGTTCTCTGAAGAGTCCTCCTCCTGATCGAGAGACGTTCGTCGAGCCGACAAGCGGCCCGGTCCACCCGACACCGGGAGGTCTCTCTCACGTCGGGCTGCTGCTGCTGCTGCTGCTTTTTTTTTTTTTTTTTTATTTGAAGATGTAGAATACGCCGAACGGCAAGACTTGCTGAAGCGCGCGTTCGGGCTGTCTAAGATGGATAGACGGTAAAGAAAATAAATAACTGGCTGCCGGTTTTCTCCGTAAGGCTTTCCAATGGTTACCAATACCGAGAGGGTCCTCGTCGCGGCCAAATATTCGGGAAAGCAAGATTGGTAATAGGATTCCCGTCGACGAACGGCTGGAGTAATTCGTCGGTCGGGATGGTGTGCGACGATGTGAGCCGAGGCTTCTGTAATCTACGACGGCTTCTTTTCTTTTTTCTCGGGCTGGATTGCGAAGTTTCAGCACCTGATCCGAGTGGCGATGAAACGAAGGCGTGAGGCCTGCTTCATCCCGACCCGACGTTTCTCCTGGCTGCTGAGTCACCTTCGGGATACGGAACCGAAATGCTTAGTACTTATAAGTAGCAGAGGCCGGGAGGAGGATGGGGGTGGGTGTGTTTTTGAAGTTTCGAGTCTCTGCCCAAGGAGGCGATCCTAGGAAGCCGGATAATAGTTTTTTTTTCTGTCTGTAGAGTACAAACAAGGAATAAACATTTAAAAAGTACTTAATCTACATAATAATAATAATAATAATAATAATAATAATAATACCTTTTTCTTCTTCACCTTTGTGATAGTTGAAATGTGATTCTGATCCTCCTCAATATGTCCGACCAAACAGAGAGACCCTGAAGCCAGGACTACCGACACTGAACGAGATGCCGTCTTTCACCTTTAATCCGTGTCGTAAAGAACCGAAAGGTCTTCTTTACGCGGTGCTTGCACATTTAAATGTTTGGGATTTCGTGTCACGTAAACACCACGTAGACGTGATAATCCGCGTCAGTCGGCGAAGCTGGTGGTGTTTTGTATGGGGGGGGGTAGGCGCCATCTCGTTAAAGCTGGCGGTAATAGCAAGACTGTTGCGGAAAGTTTTTTTTTTATTATTATGTTAGGGTCAAAGATTGGGCCAGGGTTAAGCTACAGGAGGTACCCGTGGTGCGGCAAAATATAAAGGCCAGAAGAGGGCTGCGAAACGAAGAGATCTTCGTAACTACGTACTCAAATCGGCTCGGTACGTGGAAGCTGGAACGAGTTTCAGTCCACCGATGATTTAAAAAAAAAAAAAAAAAAAAGACACATTCCCACAATGCAATGCTATGAAAGCCGAGAGACTGGTGTCAGCCATGGTGGAACTCTGGTAAAGCATGTCGGCTGGAGAACCACAAACGAGGTAACCCTTGTAATTGAAAACGCCCGCGTTTAATAGAGAGGGGCGAGTTATTCCGACAGGCATCGTAGTTGTTGGCAGAGAAGAGCATCGTTTCACTTCCCTTTACTGTCGCTTTAGATATTAAGGATAGCCGCGAGGAACAATCTCCGGCGTTCTTGTCCGACCCACCTGTACAGTTGGTATGTCCACGCTCACCAAAATCACTTAGGCTTTCAGGTTGTTCTCTCTCTCTCTCTCTCTCTACCGCCGAAAGGTCTGGATTACAGCGAAAACGCTGAAGCCGATTATAACATACGTACATAATGCATACATACATACATACCATCCATCGCTGGCTGCGAGACTACTGGGTTTCTGATAACGAAACAGCTGCACGGCACAGCTGATTAACTATATCTAAATGGACCTCACACAATGACACCGGCACAGGGACTTGATTATCAGACACTGAATCAACACTTTCGGCAGAACCATGACGTAGCCCTTTCTCTTTATTGTTTTAAGGCGTAAAATCATCAGTATGTTATTTACTTTATAAAAAAATTTTAAAAAACGTTTCTAGAGCCCCTCACACATATAAAAGAATCTTCTTTTATTTATTTATTTATTTATTTATTTTTAAAACTTGGAAGCAAAAGCAGAAAATAACGAAATGGACCACCAGGGTGGAGTTGGCTGACCTGCGAAGAGAGGCTACACTGACGCCTTTGTAACCAGCAGGATAAAATGGTGTTACTGGGTGTACGAAACGAGATATATAAAGCACAAAAGAGAAATAAAACAAGTTCTTGTCCATTCCAGACAACTCTCTCTCTCGCTTGGTGAGCTGTCCTTGACCAGCAGTCGTTTGATGATGACGTAGAGGAAAGAAGATAAAGATGCTGATGGGCGCACACTGTACACACACATCGTCTTGGGGGGGGGGGAGCCACCAGTCTGGCGGCCTTTTACACGTATCTTTGGCCCAGACTCGCACAAAGATCAAGTTTGTGCTGACTGGCCGAGCGCGTCATCGAACTAAGTGGGGAAGGAGATGCTTTTTCCTTATTTATTTTCCGGGCGTCGGACTGGATGAGAGTCTGGAAGAGAGAGGTTTGCGGCGACGGGGCGAAGGTTATCTCCTCCTGCAAAGAGTGGCTAGGCGTTTGGCGTCATGTTAGAGAGGTGACAAGAGCTGGGGCGGGCGGATTCCCCCCGAAGGGAGAACGTCCTCTTTTCCGCGTGGAATGATGCCGATAGAGTAAACCGACCATCAGACAGCTTGATACGTGCTTCCAAGAACAGCAGCAGTGACGATAGATGCGGAGGCGACTGTAATATCCGACAGCGGTTTCCGTTCCGCTGGGTGATGATAAGTGAATTGCTGCAGATCTATGGAAATCTCTTTACACGGTTTTTAATGCAACGACTCGCCTGGGGTGGGTGGGTTTATGTATTCACCTAACCCTAATCCTTCCACGGCCCGTCTCCACCCACCCTCTGACCGCTAACTCTAAGATAACGACGTAGCGAGTTTGACACACGATCTATCCTCCCAACCTTCAAGTGAAATAAAGGAAATAATTAAATTAGAGTTTAAAAATAACAATAACTAAAACAGATTTCGAAAAAAGTAAAATCAAAAACCGAGAGCTGGATTATTAACAGCCAAAGCCGTATCAGACAGGGTCACTTTCAATTTATTATTCTTGAGCTTACGACAGGCCACGTGATCTCATCATTTAATCGAAAATATACCCGTATGTTTGTATGTTAAATAAAGTTTTGGGACGAAATAATAACAACGGAGGCTTGAACTTCTTCACGCCCCAGCCATTAATATCTTTAAATAAGTTAATCCTCTATAGACCGCTCCGAACCTCGTCCACTCTTCTAACCTGTACTACTAAGCACAGGTGACAGTCAGTACCACCTCTTCGAGAAGACAAATCTCCAGCGCCGCGCAACACGATCGTGTCGATCAGTGCTGGAGCGGTATAAGGGAAGTAAAAACTGACGCGGTGTACGGAGGGTTAAAGAAGGGGAGATACTGAAATGGAACATTTGTAATTGTAAGTGGGTTTTGGCGATTTCATGTCTTATCGTCGCTGGTTTCAATATCTACGAAGAAAAGCCTATCCAATGTTTCAGGAGTTATACTATAGGAAGGAAAGTCCTTGCGAATTTTTTTTTTTTTTTTTTGGAATAGCAGCAACTGATGAAAATGTGCCGATCTGGAGAACCATAAAATCAATCACAAAAATATTTTTTATATGTACATAATCTTTATTCGTCATTACAAGTTGTTTTGCAAAAAAAAAAACAAAAAATGCAAGTAAACAACAAGTATCCGCTGTTCGGATTTTTTTCCTCCTCCTCTTGATCTTTCTACAGTATCAGTAGATACAGCCACTCCATCGTATCTTCGCGCCGGACGCCCAGATGATGACAAAACGTAGATGATCCTGGGTATTTTCAATGAAATAGCAAATACACTACCGTTGTAATGGCGACAGTGAAAAACTGCTTGATCTTCGTATTAGCAACCCCGTTTCTTTGATGACTTTTGTTTTCTTTAAAAAAAAAAAAAAGGAGAGGGAGAGAATTAGCAACGTGATAGGATTTTAGGGAGTTTTTCGTCACGCAATAAGTATAAAATTATCTATGAGAGTTCAGCGCAGATTTATTATTCATGCATACACTTAACGATTGAAAATATTAGATCTACCAAGTTCGGATTTTGGACGTTTACAAAAAAAAAAGGAGGGGAATCTAATAGGGATTTTCCAAAAAAAAAAAAAAAAAAATAATAATAATAATAATAATAATATAATAATAATAATAACTAGGGGGGTTCTTTGCGTGTAGACAGATACAGATTCTTTTAGGCTCTACGGTTACTCATGCTAGGGGCCATAATTACAAATTAGCAAAGATTCTGGCAGAAATATAATTGTTTTTTTTTTTTTTAAGTAATGGGACTGTTAGTAAAGGTATACGTTAACGGGCAGTGTAGTTAACAGTAATAGTGTTCATCAGTTTAAGATTCGTATTGATGTCATCACAGCTTTTACGCTTTGATGCCATAAAACGTAACGAAATTCTTTCTTGTTGCTGTTTTCTTTTTTCCCCTTTAAATCATATACACGTGTGGTCTTTGAAAGTCGACATCATCTTTATTTATTATCTTTAGGTCCGAACCTAATAAGTTAGCACAAATATTTTATTTATTTAATTCCCCATATATTTTAAACTTTTTTTTTTTTTTTAACGCCCCCAAGGCTTTAAAACAAAAGAAAATTTTTGTCGGTCCTGTTGAATGTTTAGAGTTATCTCCCTTCCTTTCCGATTTGCTCGGGACTAACTGAAACCGTCGTCTGCCTATTATTTTTTTGTTTGTTTTTTTTATAGCAAACGCAAATATCTTTTTTTAAATTCACAATCCTCGTTGCCTGGAACTTCAGGACCCAATAACTTCATATTTCATGCGTTGTTATTTCCAGAAGTGTGTGGAAATATATACATTTTCCAAAGTTTTTTTCTTTTAAAAACGAGCGCCCTTCTTCTATGAAGGTTTCTTTTTCTTTGAAATCTAAATAAAATTAACTTTTTTTTTGTTTATTGTTCATTTTTTCTCTCTTATATAATGATTATCTTAATCAGGAACAGCAGAGCGTTTTCCGCTGTTCGTTATAACGAAGAAATCAAAAGTAGGGCTTCACTTACATATGCATAATTTATATAATAATATCATCATTCGCAATCACTATAAGCGTGTTCCTCACGAGTCAATGACATTGTCTCAGTCTAGACTGTAGGAATTACCTGAAGAACTTGTGAAGATTATAATTCTTTTGTTTCTTTTTAACAGTCGGCTGCTTTTGCGGATTCTTTTTCCCCCCGCTTGGATTTGGAATTATATCGCCTTGAGCAAAACGAAAGTGGAAGTTGTGAAGCTACTTGACCAACACCTTTCCCAGACCAAGCTTACTAAGAAGCTAGATGTTCGCAATCTAAGGTGTCTACTGTATATTTCAAACGTGCCGACGCTATGATTAAGTGGGAATTTAATTCAAACTCAGGCTGCAAGACTAGAAAGGACGTCGTTATGGAAGAGACTTTGCCTCGGCGGTTTATAGCTTCCGGTTCTCGTGACGTCTTTGTATCTAGACCAATTCTGGAAGAAAATGGCCGCGGCCTAGCCAAGAACGACTTCACCCCGACCAACGGGCGACTGGACTGGACTTAGGGAAAGCACGCAACGCCAGAGTTTACAAGAAAGGCCATGATGAGAAGGATGCAGACAATCAAGCGGCCGACAGATGGAGACCAACTGTGTCACCCGAATTGCTATGTGACTAACAACAACGCGAGGACATCTGCAGTTGAGGCGAGACGAGGCTCCGTCTGTGAAATCCGACCAAGTCAGTAAGAAGGTAAAGGAGCGTGTGACTCTTTTGGGATGGACAAACATGACAGGGACTGGCAAGGGATGACTCTTTATGATGGGCAAGAGTAGATAACCAAGATGCTTCCGTGGTGTGAAGAGGCCATCCATGGATTACAATAAAGACTTATGAATGACAGTTGCGATCTTCACTTGATGGCTGATGGATATCAATAAAAACGTGCGACGCAAAGACAGGAAACAGGGTTATGCTGTTTGACGACAGTACCGCCTATCCAAATTTCAAAAACGTGAAGCCGAAGTTTATTTCATCAAACACAACATCAATTATCCAACCATCTGACGTGGGAATTCTCCGGCATTTCAAAGGAGGTCATTACCGATCAGCAGGTGTCTGTCTGCCAAATTATCAGCACAGTTGACGAAGGATCTCAGATGACCCCCCCCCCATACTCCCAAAAGTTTATTAGCTAGGAAGTCCGACTTACTGGATGCTGCACACATGCTACAAAAGGACTGGACCAACGTGAAGATGACAGCCATCATGATCTGTTCCAAAAAGGGAGGATTTAAAGTACCATCCATCATTCAGACGGAGGACGACGACGTTGCCGAACCCGAGGAACTGGTCACAGAAGAGTTTGAGAGCTACATCATCAGTGACACGGATACCCGGTGCTTTGGACAACTGGCAAACGAAGGCACAGACGAAAAGAAGACTAGCACAGAGACCGGGATAGGATAATGACGCATCGTCCAGTTCACCAGAGACAATGGCCAGCTTTCACACTGACGTGTTTGCCAGGACTTCAGTATCTATCATTCCGTGGCGCAGTGGGCAGAACGCAGTAGTGTCGACATACAAACGGAGAAAAGGTCTGTCACTACCGTTTCCAAGCAGTGAGTATAAATTTTATGAATGTGTATTCCGCTTTCATAGACAGACGTGTAAATGTAGAATTGCTGATTTTGTTGTAAAATATTACATGTGAATGCCGTTTATGGACTGAGATATGATTAGTGCTGTTTACCAATGATGCATGGATGTGTAAGAGTTGATGTACTTCCCCGTGATTTTCTGATATTTGCATGCTATCGTTAATTGCATAATTATCTATGCAAATAAGAAGACTTGACTGTAACGACAGTAGCATCTCTTGCAGTCGGGTCTTCGGTTTCTTGTGACTGTACACACAGACAAAGTTTTCCAACGTCCGACGTCTCCATGCCGCTACTGTTAGAGGTTGTGAAACTTGCAACAACAACAACAACAAAGAAATGAGTTAAACAA
Source organism: Nautilus pompilius (assembly GCA_018389105.1). Classification (NCBI taxonomy): domain Eukaryota; kingdom Metazoa; phylum Mollusca; class Cephalopoda; order Nautilida; family Nautilidae; genus Nautilus; species Nautilus pompilius. The sequence goes on from JACATO010001428.1 coordinate 247,601, forward strand.
TACAAGATAAAACAGTATAGATGAACAGCTAAGAGTGGATCTCGGGCTTTAGGGGTTTGTTGTTGTTGTTGTTTTGTTGTTTTTTTTTTTTCATCTCTTGGTTTCTCCGGATCCGACCGACCGCCATTCTTGCGATCTCGGACAGAAACGTTCTAGCGGGTTCGTTCCGCCACCCCAACCAAGGTATTTATGGGGGAGGGGGCGACGACTAGCACCTAGGTTACCTTTCATCAACGCCACGCGAGAAAACGCGTTATTAAATACTGAATCAGGAGAGGTTTGACCTGATGGAGTGGTATCACATTTTCTCGAACAGCAACAAGGTTTTTATCACTGTTTTAGCATTGATTCCTACATCGGGTTTAAAACAGCCATCTACTTCATACACAATCGAATGACCTTACAACTGTGCATAGAGTCACCTTTCCCAATTTCTAAGAAAAACACAAACAACAACAACAATAGACAGCGCTGTTTAGATTACTGACCTGGCTTGGTGTGACCGACCGGACACCTGGAGGTTGCATGCCTGGGCGCACTGGTTCTGGTTGTCTGGTCAGAAATGTCTGTCAAAATGCAAAGCAGTCACGTGTTGATAAAGTACACTGTGATTGGTTGTCATGCAAGTAATCGGAAAGTGGCACACATGCAGACTATAGAAGTATAGGCAGTGATATCACCGTAGTGTGGTGAATACTATGACTTCTGAGAAGGAAATATCTCACGACAAGCATAATATAAGAAGTTAAAGCTTTAGCCAGAGTGAAGACTACTACATGCGGGCAGATCGCAGCCCGACTTTGTGTTTCAGAAAGAACCGGATGCCAGACGCCGGAGAGAATATGCAAAACTAAGTTCTGTTGATAGTAAACGCAATCGGAGAAGATATTCCATACTCTCCAAAACAGGTGCTAAGTATCTCAGGGTGTGTTCTCTGAGCAATAGACGACGAGTCAGTAGAGATCTTGCAAATGACCTAGCTGCAAATACTGGTGTCAACGTTTCTTCAGGAAAAGTGAGGTACACGTCAGTGCAAAGTGGTTAGAATCGCCGTGTAGCCGTGGAAACCATTGCTGAGGACGGACGCCATACAACAAGGCTGAGATGGGCAGAAAAAATGAAACAGTTGGATGATCAAACCTGGATGAAAGTGATCTTCACAGGTGAGTCCGTTTGAACTGCTTGGTTTCAATGGCGTCAGTGTACGGTAGCTACATTGAAGCCTTGGGCGGATTAATACAAGTTTGGGGCTGTATATCAGCTAGGAGTGTTGGAGATTTGCATAAAATCAAAGGTTTATGACGGTCAACAGGTACAGACAAGCTTTTATTATTCCCTTAAGAAGACATCTCATTGGGTGAGGATTAATTTTTCCAAGAATAAGCCAATCTGGAGGGAAACGGTATGAAACATAAAAATGTTTATGAAACACTGATAAGGATGCTTGGCTTTGCAAAAAGTACTTGTATGAACAACACTGATACTATACGAAGTTATGACTACTAACAATGGCAAACAACATCCAGACACCTTGGCTGAATTGTAGAAAGCGCTACAATATACATGGACAAAATTCCACACTCATACATTGATAACCTGTATGGGAGATGCTCTGTATAAAGCAAAGGGCTCACATACTAATTACTAATGCACTGTACACACATTCATTTTTTTTGTATGTGGGATTATACCGGTCTCTCAGTTACGATTACTCATTATTTGTGCATATTTTGTGTGATTCCATAATTATTTTCATTACTGTTGCCAAAACAGACGATTTCCGTTGGTATTTTGTTTAAATTCTTAAACATTAAATTATTACCTAAAGTCATTTAAAGTGATTTTAACGGTCAGCTGGATAGAACTCTTCTGAGACCAACACACATCGATATGGATGGCAGCTTTATAAAATCAAAAGCTCTAAAATATTTTTAAAAGAATAAAAAAAGCTTCCAAAGGGTCGACTGGGACAATGAGTGTCGAATAATACTAAATAAATCAATAAATGAATAAAAACAATTAGTTGTTTGATTGCGTATCTTGAAGGGAGCTATTTAAGTATCTTTGCACGGGCACTTTGGCTTATAACGTCTGACGATCACAGAAATAATTCACTTTGCAAGGCGCTCGAACAAAGAGCCAAAGATCATTCTCAGTGATTCAGTTGAGTGGGCACTTAAGAATGTTTTTTTTTTTTTTTAATTTTAAAGGAGGTTGGGCGAAAACGCAAAAAATCCCGTCAATAGCAAACTTGTCTGTCCCTTATTTTAGTGTAAGACGGTTCGAGCTTCTGCTTGAGCGAACGAGCGCACGCGCGCCTTGCACTTACTTAGCAGGTAGACGCTTTTCTTGTCGAAGCCGTGCTTGTTCTGCGCTATGCAGTAGTATTTGCCGTAGTCTTTCTGACGCACGCTCAGTATCTGCAGAGAGAAGTTCGCCATGGAATGCACTTTACATTCGAACAGAATCTTGTATTTGCTGCCAATGCGAACGTTCTTTGCGTTCTTCTTCCACAGCATGTCCTGCATTGGGTGGCTGCTGACTGTGCAGCCGAGAACAACGCTATCTCCTAGACGAGCCACAACTTCCCTCGGAGAAACCGCTACGATCGGAGGCCCTGCAACAGAACAAGAGTCACTAGCGAAAGGTGTCTCTCTCTCTCTCGGAAAAGAAGAGGAGTACTTAAAGAAAAAAATTTTAAAGGTCATTTACATTGCATCAAAGAGACTTTATCTTCATAGTGTGATGTCTAAATAAGAAATTACAGATAATAACTTTATTGAACTCTTAGTTTATGTGCGCACCTGTCTAGAATTGATGGCGTCATCCTTAAACTCTTTCTAATGGGTTCTGTCTGCAAAACGAGGCTAATCTGAGGAAGAAGAGCGACGTGTAATCTATCGCATAGGGGTATCTGGGATACTGCACGAGTCAGTTACCTCAGTAGCTTGAGGGAGGGGGGGGACCAGGGTTACAGATCAGGACGACCTACGGTTCCGAGAAACTGTCACATCAATACAACGGCATCTGCGGTACTCGACGGTCCGTGGCGCTGATTGTTTATATATATATAAAAAAAAACTAGGCAGAACATTTTTACTTGTTCAAACAGCCTCTTTCGTTAAAATTACAATTAAACTTATCCGTTTTTTTTTTTAAATTAAAAAAAAAAATCTTCTCATAGAAATAACATGCTAATTTTTGAGGAATTTGTGTTTTTAGCAACAGTACAAACCTAATACCCACAACGACAGCGGATCCTCTTCGTGCCGCTATGATAAGTGTTCTGCTAGCAATACGTGGGAAATTTTCAAGCTATGACAGTAAAGATCCCTGAAACTTTCAAGACTGGCAATGTAAATCTAATAATCTGAGACTACCCCTATTTAAAAAAAAAAAAAATCTATAATTTAACATTCCAGTGTAGTTGTCTTCATCAGTTCGATGTTAGCGCAACTACGATGAACATACAGATTGCTCATAATGTAGGTACTCCTCGCACACAGAGTCGTAGAATGATATCTACTTACCGGATACTTCAAGCTTGACTTTTTGTATTGGCTTAGTAGAAGAGTGAACTGATACGCAAGTGTATACTCCCACATCACAATAATTTACATTCCTAATTACTAGATTCTTCTGATTAGGAGAAAATCTGTTGTCTTGCACAACTCTACGAAGTCCAACTGTTAATAAAACATCGCTTGGATTTTTCCAGGTGACCTTTCAATAAAAAGAATCAAACAAAATTTAAAATATAACTAAGAGAAAGTTTGTTTTTTTTCATTTATGTTCTTTTACACTTTTTCTAAAAGATGAAACAAGGAAACAAACGAGTACATGGTCACATACGTTATCTTACGAAAAGAAAACAAGAAAACGAAACTCATTTTATTATAAGACCTCTAATGGCTGGGTTTCTTAAATGGCAGCTACGACCGTTTACTCCTGGATATATTGTACGAGCTGGCCAAGGTTGTAAGAATTTTAAGCAGTTTCGTTCCTTTTTGTAGTTAAAGCAGACAGAAAAACTCTAGCAAATAATCGTTAAACTGACAAATTGCTTATTTAACTAAATCTGGGTGCGGTTTTCGGTCGGGGGCGAAACCTCAGGCAAGTTTCCATAGGCAAAATGCTCCTCATTAACTCGTAGTTAGGTGGCTGTCTTGTTCTTCGCTGATTGGCCGATCACTTTTCCAGATGATGCTGCGATCAGCGCGGACGGTGAATTGCCTTGTCTTTCTGGATATTCCCTGACGCCAGGTTACACTATCTGAAAGTGTGGTCCAAATGCCGAGTCGTCCTCGTGACTGAGAGATGTTCGTCGAGCCGACAAGCGGCCCGGTCCCCCGACATCGTGGGCCCCCAAGATCGTCTCTCTCAAGTCGGACACCAAGGAAAGGCCGTACAGCTGTTTCACGCTATGGCGATCATCAGCGACAACTCTCCTCCGACCCCAACCTGGGATCGAACCCGGTAGAGGAGCAATGGTCCCCTTACGGCGCTAACCCGCTACCACCTGCCCTCCACCGGGCCGGCTTGTGGTTGCCGTGCGGGTAGCCGGTCTTACCTACAAACTCAACCACCCAGACCAGATGCTCGCATGTAATATGTGAACGACAATTTTTGGTTACGAATCGGAACCATTATTATATTATTTATGAAACACTGCAATGTTGACAGTTGTTGCTGAAAAATTCAGCCATGCTTGCAAGTGTTGTGAATCAAGGCGCTGCTTCCGCCTCCATCCGCCATTGCAAGGTAAAACACTACAGCGTAGCTCAACGCGGTGATTACACCAAATTCAGATTTTCTAAGACGACATGAAGTCGATGACAATTGAGCTTTTAAATACTTTTTGAAATATCTTCCAGACTGTTAGGTTCAGAGCAACATACGAGCGATATTTCTGCGATACTCGAGCGCGGTTCTAAATTCTAACCATTAATTCTTTTTTTAATGTCATCAAGATAGTGGTCACAACTTGCTCGGATTTCTGACTTCACATTCAGGAACCATTATCTATCAAGCATCTCACCATCACCATCATCAACCAGTCCCTTTAAATGAAAATAGAATTCCGTGTCTCTTTAAATTCCTATTCAATGTGCATATTCTAAATGAAATTTTCACCAGCTCTTATTTAATCAAACTCATTCTCCACTTTTTTGCAGTAAATTTTGTTGTTGTTGTTGTTTGTTTTGGCCTGGAGTTACATTTGTTTAGTTGACAATGGACTGAGTTTTAGCGAGAAATATTCCATTTACTTGTCTTAATATTATGTTGATGGTTGTTCTCCTTTTGTCAAAGTATTCACGAATACACATATATGCATTAAAATTGCTGCTGCTCCCTTAAACATTTACCTCGTTTGGCAGTCTTGTGCTACAGGGTAACGTCGCATCCTTCCCGTTGTAAACCGTCACCACTTTAGCTTCCGGCTCTTCTTCTGTCTGAACTGAAAAAGAAAATACATAAAACTAAGTAGAGAAGTAAATGGAAGCTGAACAGTTGTAAGGGAACAATACGTGCACAAACCACATAAAACCCTTAGTAAGAAGTATCACGCTTAAAAAATAACGTCAAAACTCTCTCTCTCTCTCCTCTCTCTCTGTACTACGTCATCTCTTCCTACTGGAGTCTCTCCTCTCTCTCTCTCTCTCTCTCTCTCTTCTCTCTCTCTCGCTCTCTCTGTACTGACGTCATCTCTCTCTCTCTCTCTCTGTACTGACGTCATCTCTTTCTGTAACTGGAGCTCTCTCTCTCCCTGTACTGACGTCATCTCTCTCCGTACTGGCCGTCATCTCTCTCTCTCTCTCTCTCTCTCTTTCTCTTTCTGTACTGACTCATCTCTCTCCGTACTGGCGTCATCTCTCTCTCTCTCTCTTTCTCTTTCTGTACTGACGTCATCTGCTCCGTACTGGCGTCATCTCTCTCTCTCCTCTCTCTCTGTACTGACGTCATCTCTCTCCGTACTGGCGTCATCTCTCTCTCTCTCTCTCTCTCTCTCTCTCTCTCTCTCTCTCTCTCTCTCTGTACTGACGTCATCTCTCTCCGTACTGGCGTCATCTCTCTCTCTCTCGCTGTACTGACGTCATATCTCTCTCTCTCTCTGTACTTACGTCATATCTCTCTGTCTCTCTCTCTCTCTCGCTGTACTGACGTCATCTCTCTCTCTCTTTTTCTCTCTCTCTCTCCCCCCCCGTGATTTCTAGTTAAACAAACAATGAAGCTGTAATCGACGTCGTATGCTTTGACGTTCGCTCCAAAGGTTAAAACGTATGACATCGATTATAGTCTCATCTCTACGTTTAATTATAAATTACTAGTGCTGTAGCAAGTTACCTCTGCAGCAAACTAGCCCCGGTTATCTTCACTTCTGTTGTCATTCACTAAATGAGTAACAGTTTTTTGCGATGTATATATCTGTTTGTTTATTTGAATTAAACACATAACTTTCAAAATAGTGTGCAGTCCGAGAGGACGTAAAAATTAACTAGGCTTTAGTTTAAGGTAGATTCCCCCTATAATAATTGGAACACGACTTCAGAAAAAGAAAAAAAAAGAGTTTGTCCAAGATTTACATCTGAGACCAACGTCATTGCAAGGAAACGGACCGCCGGCCAGAAGTGGGATTCCGAAAGCACATGGTAGCTAGGATTTTTTTTTCTCTATTTAATTGGGAACTTCACAATCTGTTTCAGCTGCTGCAGCAGTATCAGCATCAAGTTTAAAATAGTTGCTTCTATTTTTTAAAATTTGGTTTGGTGTCCTGTTAGTGTCGAGCTGCGAGGCACCTGATTACCGCGATACGACCAAGTACACCTGTGCCCTCTCTGCCTCTTCAGCGGTCTGATTACCCGCTCACCCTACAAGAGCTGACAGGGGCTGTTCTCTTATTACGAACGAACGACTCTCCCGGTACTGACGCACTCCTGGCTGAATTTACCGAAATGTTTGGCTATTTTTCCCATAACTATATTGTTGAAGTGGTGAATGAAATTTCTCAAGTGCTAATTGTTTCTATGCCAACAGTCATCGTCCGCTTTGTTTACAAGCGTGAAAGTAGGAAGGTTTTGCTCTACTGTCTTTCTCTGTCATATGCCTTTTCCCATATATGAAATTATCTCCAAGTTGCCTGCTCGCACTGAAGCCAGTTATGCGCTGTGTTGTGTGCACTTGAGCCAATTATACTCTGACCCTAGCCATTTCTTGTCTCGATAACAAAAAAATTTCCCTGAGTGGACCATTTTCTTTTCCGTTCTGGATCGAATGAAGGTTCGTCCGCATTTTTCAACGTCGGCTTAGGACAATGTATTTCCGTCCGACCAGAAGGTGGAGTTCATCATAAAAATGACCTTTGTTTCGTTTCCTGTATGTGTTAGAAATGGAGGTGTTGGCTTCTTGCTTTGCTAGTCGTCTAGTTTTCAGAGAATCTCCCAAACATGTTTTAGCTATCACAGTAGGCTGACAGTATTACCGTTTTCATCGCTTCAGAATATGTTTGTTTTTTTTTCGCTCTTCGAAATCACATAAGCGATTACCAGACAGCGTTGGGTACCACAAATAATCGGGGGAAATATGTCTGGCGTTTCTCTAGAATGCTAGCGTTCCTACCTCTCTAGATTATCTGTGGATGTTGTAATCTGGTTGAAACTCTTGGTACTTATCAGAGATGTAAAGCTGCAACGCAGATTTAGGATGGCGACTGTGTTGCAGAAGTATAAATTGTTCCCTCGATCCTTTACTGTACCGTCTTGACGACGACACTTCCGTCCGATGTTCGTCATTCCCTTTTCTGAAGCTGTCCTCCGGCAGGGTAATAAGCCGGCTGGTGCAGGGAAAAGTTTTTGTCTTTTGTAATCTCGAAAATGAGTCAGATGCGTTAAACCTAGAGTTTGTGGCGGATGTAATTTATTCATCAGTCACGTGGGCAAAGGTGGCGAGATGTGGCCATTGGCTGAGTGATCGGGGCGGTCACGTCGATCAGATCTTTCCCGCCGACGGCATGCTAAAGAGGCATACGAAATTGACGCCTGTTTACCGTGAAATTATTCAGACCCTGACGACCTTTTCTCAGGGAGATAATCCTAAAGCCCTCTGGGTTTCCCAGATGAAGGCATCAAGCATGTAAACAACGTAATGATTTCCAACTGTCGTTTACCTCAGCATGTGAGATGTGCGTGAAGAATGGTTTACCATTCCTGTCCACATTAACTCTCGGCATGCATGATCGCCTCCGGAACTCTGTCTTCCGAACGCTGCGGAAGTCTCGAGTCATAGACGCTGACACTCGTCCTTTATATGGTAGCCAAATGCAAAACAGAGCATTTGCGTTTTTTGGTCGTCTAATCGTAGTAGTGCTCTGGAAATATGCTAATAAATCGGCCAGGTACGCGTCGGCCAACCCCCCTTTTTTGTTCTCTGTCATTTTTCTGCCTTTTATTTTTGATCGTTGGTCTGGACCCCTGCCGTCGCTTGGCTCTGCGGTAGTTCGACTGTCAGATGCCACAGCGCATCCGTTAGAAGTACCGCCGTGTGCCCGCCGCGTCTTCCGCCATCATCTCTAGCGGGTTTGTGATCCGGTTTCATCAAGTCAGCAATTTACTTTATTTGTTTGTTCCTTTTTTTTTTTTTTTCTGCAAGTTCTGCTTTCCCGTCTTCGGAAGCCGCGCAAGCTCAGAAGACACGGGCTCAGTTACCCCTCACCTCCCTTCCTCCCATTTCCATCGCTGCTTGGTTTTCTCGCCCCACACCACGTAAGTGTACAATAGATACTGATGCGTGGCCGGGCCATTACTGATGTGACAAGATTATTTCAGTCCGTCATTTAGGATGTGAACGGGGTCTTCACGTCAGATGAAGCGCACCAGCGACGGCTGCCACGCGTAACGTAGTCGCGACAACCGAACAGAGCAGCTGTGTGTATTCCAACCTAAAAAAACTGGTCTAGAATTTCTCCCGCACCTTTTCGCTGTAGAATATCGCAGCTCTACTCTGACCCTGACCCTGACCGTCTTCCCTGGGCTGCACGCCGACTCCATATTCTTAGCCTAGATGTGATAACGCTTTCGGTTTTTGGTCATTTTTCTCAACATAATTATAATTACATAAATATTTTTCTTAAAGGGCACAAAATGCGCTGAGATTCGCGCGTGCTAGCTAGGAGGACAGGGCAGAGCCGCCATCTCTTAAGACCACGTAGGAATGGGGCTATGGGCGGTCATTGCTCACTCCGTCGGGGCCGCCGAGTTGGTTCTGCGCCATTTTCTCTTGACGACGGCAATAAATAGGCGTAAAATGTCTGCTGCCGCTTTCTTTTTTATCTGAATTCTAAAACGATTGCAGGAGACCACACAATCCGCCCGGAATATCCTGTGTCCGGGCCTCACCCCGCGAAGACCACCGGGGTCGCCAGGGGCCTCCACCAGAAGCGGGCGTGGGACTGGGAGCGCCGTCTGGAGCTATTACGGGTGTTTATCCATCTATTTCTGCGTAAGCCGCAATCGCCGGTCGCTGGGTGGTGGTTTTGTTGTTGTTGTTGTTTTTGTTTTCCGACACTTCGCTAGAAACGTTTAAGTAGATTGCGGAGCGAGGCTGCGAAATCGTGGCCCCTTCTTTGCCTAATCTAATCGTAGCCGCTGATCCTTCTTAACGCTGACAGGCGAAAGTATAACGAGATCAGCTCTGAGAAAACACGGAACATCCCGAGGGACCCATCGTAGAAACTTGGAAATTCGGACACGAAATTTGTTTTAAGCATAACTCCAACAGTGACGTAAACACTGTATGTAGCTTATCCCCGCGACCTGTCTGCCCGGAAGTGCAGCTAAGCAACTAAATACCTGGAATATTTTTTTTTTTTAAAACAAAAATAATAAAAAAAATCTCTCTGAAATTGGAAACGCGAGTGTCGAGACCTCGATCATTCGTTAGGGACGTGCGTAAGTCGGCAGCTCTGGCCCTGCGAATTCTCTTTCTGCCCGTTCAGTTGGCTCTTCTCATAGTTCTTCTACTGCGTAGAAACGTCAAGTCCGCACTCCTCTGCTGTTGACGTTTTCTTCATTCCTTCTTACCGCTTCGTTTCTTTATATCTTCTTAAAGGCCGTCTATGCACACACTACACACAGTGGCGCGCAAATGTTTTAAGAATGATGGCAACACCGGCCTATACTAAACGACGTTTGATTGGCTGGGCAAATCTCGTCATATGGTCGTTCGGTATTATTCGTGTTGCTCACAGCGATTGCCGAAAAAAGTCGAGGAACATTCCTCGCCGTTCCTCTTTGTGTATTCATAAGTATATAAAGGAGAACTTATATAATATAGTGGCGCACAAAAGTTTCAAGAATGATGGCAGAACAAATATAAACTGACACTTAAAATATGTAATAATAAACATCCCATCTCGCGCAGTAAGTGCATTGGTAGAAAAGCAATTTCTTGTTCTTTCGATTGGAAATACATCAACATGGTCGGTGGTAAATGCATTGCATACCATCGCTTTTCTTACATTATGATGGAATTTCATGGCAACAAAAAAAGTGTAAGAACGAATCAAACATATTCGAAATTTTGTCATAAAACCCCCAGACAGCGGTCTAGGCAAATACCGCCCCCAGTCGACTGAATAATTTAGAACAGTTGATCTACATTTCTGGGCTTTTTCATCTTGATAGCTTTGTCTATACGGTTCCATATAATCTCTGTTAGATTAGAAATCAGAGCCTTGAGCCAGCTACTTTAGAACTGAGAATTTGCTCATTTGTGAGATTCTGCTCCATAGTAGCGGTCGAATGTTTCCGATCGCTATCTTGTTGAAAAATTCAGTTGAAGGAGAGCTAGTCTTCAGAAATATGGTTCTAGTATATATAAAATGTCCAGATAAACAAACTGATTTATTATTTGCTGAATGCGACGAATAAAGCGTTTCCCTTTTAGAGAGAAACGTCCCCATGCTATAATGCACCCACTCCCACCTTTGATCGTTGGTTTGGTGCACTCTGAGTGAAGTGTTTCACCGAATCTTTGCCCCACATTAGTCCGACCATCTGACCCAAACTTTAGGAATCCAGACTTATCGGATCAGACCAGCCTGGCTCGCACTTTAGAGATGGTGCTTAGTGAAGAGCTCTTCAATTCTTCAGGGAAACAAAAAGAGTTTCTTCCCGGAAACACGTCTCGTCAAATTCGGAAACACAAAGGTATCTCGAGACATTTTTGCAGAGACTGGTAGTTCCTCCGAATCGCTTAAAATATCAACAGATGTCTTGTGTCGGTTCATTCGGATGGACACATTCATTGTCCGATCGGTTCAAGCATCAGTTTTGGAGAATCAGCTACTTTTGTATTATTTGAGGTAGCTGACCTGTTTGTTCGTACGGAGTTGTCTCACTGCACTCGACTTGCTTAGTGATCTCGGAATATGGGAGTTTCTCTTTGGGCAACTTCACGATTCGACCGTGTTTCGATGGCTTAAACGGATTGTTTTTTTTTTTACCTGTTGTATAATGCTAAAGTTAAGGATTTTTTTTACTATATCCTGTTGGTCGTTCGACCACAGATATAAGTAGTTGACGTTGGCGTTTTTTAAACTTTTGTCGCTACGGAATTCCATCTTAATGTAAGAAAAGCGGGCGTATGCAAAGTATCGACTATCGTTCATGTTGAAGCATATGTCAATCGAAAGAACAAAAAATATTAATTTTTTTTTATTAGTTTAATGCCCGTGATGGAAGGTTTATTCTTACATATTTTGTGTGTGAATTTATGGTTGCTCTGCCATCAGTCCTAAAAATTTGGCCCACTATATATATCAACAAAATTCAAATTCATTTAATTCGTTTTTAGAGGAAAGTTTCGCATGGAACATTCTTCAAAAGAAAGATTCAGACTTTGATGTGCGCTGGTAAGGTTATCGAGGCATCGCTGAATCGTCTTGTGAATTAGGATAAACCGCCGCAAGGTGGATTCGTCGCCATATCTCCGATATATGGCGATGGAGAATAACTTCGGGTTTTCGAAACTGTGTCAGCGAGCAAAAGCCTTCGTTTCGGGTGTCAGCTTATTCTGAATCACCTGACCACGACGCGCCCTATCGGGCATCGGACGAAGTAATTCCGACACATTTACCGAGCCTTTTAATGGAAGACTGGGAAAACAGTTCCGGAAATGCCGTTCGGTTTGACGGATTTTGCACAAGAGATAAACAAACTATCTTCAATTATTCAAGTTGTCAGTCTACAGTTGTGGCTGTCGCGACCCCCCCCCTGGTTTGGTTGGCTCTGTTTTACTTTCTTGCACGGTTTAGTCGCCCTCCTTTTTTGTTGTTGAACTATTCACGTGTTTGGGGAGATGAGACGTTTGTCTGCCTGCCTACGTGTTTCTCTTCGTTCCGCGATTCGGTTCAGTAGCGAAATGTAAACACGATTTGTGTGTGATAAATGTCAGCATATCACGATGACGATATCATTAGCAACAAAGTGTGTACAATTTTGTTTTCTCATCATAATTCGCATCCGTTCTGTTTTCTATCGTAAACGGGAGATTCTACTTGATGCTAGGGGCGTCGGAATGAAGACCGGCAGGATACCACTGCAGCGAATCTACTACAGCCGGGTCTCGTTCGAACGACGTTCCTGGTACTGCAATCTTCGCTGACGACCACACTCTATCTGAACACTAGTTATTCAGAAAAGGGAAAGGCTGATGTTCTTTTCACTGACCAGTAAACATGCACACTAAGCCGAATATATACTACCATGTAGTGCTTCTTGGGCTGTGTTATCTTCTATTCTTAGTGACAAAAAACGGGCTCGAAGTACTTTTCTAGAGACGACAGATTCGATATTGCATTCAACAAACGATTAGCGAGAGAAAACTCCGTATCTCTAATAATAGGCTGTTTCCTAGTGAAGAAAATTTAATTTCATTCCAAATGAATAAATAAATGTCATTTAGAGCGTCATCAACACTATATCCATCCACTATGTTAAGTCAGAAACACTAGCATTTTTTTTCCTTTTTAAAAATGCATTTGTTCACACACACACACACACACACACACACCACACACACACACACACACACACACACACACACACAGAGGAACGAACACACATACAAACAAAAACACAAACACATGCACACAAACACACACAGGCACGAACACACATACAAACAAAAAAACACACACACAGTCACGGACACATACAAACAAAAACACAAACACACACACACACAGAGGCACGAACACACATACACACACAAACACACACAAGCACGAACACACATACAAACAAAAACACACATAGGAACGACCACACAAACATATACAAACAAAAACACAATCACACACAAACACATACACAGACAGTCACGGACACATACAAACAAAAACACAAACACACACAGGCACGAACACACATACACACACAAACACACAAAGGAACGAACAAACATACAAACAAAAACACAAACACATGCACACGAACACACAAACACACACACACACACAGAGGCACGAACACACACACACAAACACACACAGGCACGAACACACATACACACACAAACACACAAAGGAACGAACACACATACACACACACACACACAGAGGCACGAACACACATACACACACACACACACACACACAGGCACGAACACGCATACACACACATACACACAAAGGAACGAACACGCATACACACACATACACACACACACACAGAGGAACGACCACACAAACACATACAAACAAAAACACAACACACACAAACATACACACACACAAGGCACGAACACGTACAAACAAAGACACACACACAGACGTCGATGAGCCGCACGTGAGCAAGTGCCGATTGCCTGGAACGTTGCGGCACAGACGGCCATTACAGTAACGGCCCGGCTGCCAAGGACATGCCCGACAGACGTTTTTCAAAATAATTAATGGTTTCAGCATGTGGTCTGTAGAGAATTACTCAGTTATCTACAACTACCAACACCAGGGAGGGATACCTATAAATTGGCTAGATGACTTCACTGCCTGATATTATTAAAAGGAAGAAACAACAACAACTTTGGTAAGTAAGGCAATTAAAGATAAATGGGACAGAGCGCAGCAGTACGGCGCTCTTCAAGAGCACTTCTCCCACCCCGCCCGACAAATGAACGAAACCTAGAACACTGCTTTTATTCAAGACCGTTTCCTGCACTTCCTACGAATTGATGCTATGACTGCAATAATTAAGATACCACCTGGAGCGGGTTGAAGCCGTGTAGACTGAGAGATTTAAAAAAAAACCCGAAAAGATTTGGTTGGGATGCTGAGATTTAAAGCGATCTTCTCTTCTTAAGCTACAACAGAAATTTAACACTTTCCCCACTACTCTCTGAATCTGAATTTCTCAGCACAGGTGGAGCTTTAGGTTTCCGTGACACACGGTACCTTCCTCGTTAATATACCCCTTGGTAACTATAAATTCGCGTAAGGCTCCAACCCCACGCGTTTCGCATTGCGAGTTTGTTGATTAAATATACAACAGGTCGGACACAAATAGTAACTGGCGCTTACAGTGCCGCACAAAAGAATTGGGACACTTGCTGTGAAACTGATATTTGAGCTCCCTCGTTTTAACAAACGCATTTAAATGCCCATCACATTGTTTATTATATGCACAAAACACACCTTTACAATGTATTAAAGTACCACATGCTATATGTTTACATATTCTCTGGAAAAAAATATTTAAATCGGCAATGTCCGATTTGTACCGCGACAAAAGAGTTGGGACAGTGAGCAAAGCCATAAATATTTCTCAACATTCCAAATTACAATCGCACAAATGTGTGGAAATGATCGATTGAATAGTAGTGGGTGGCGTATCCGTGACTTCCATCACTTCTCGACAACGACGGGGCATGGGTTCGACCAAACGAAGGCAGCCGGAATTGGCCATTTCCTGCCAGCTTTTCTCGACGGCCTGCCAGGATTGGTCTTGGTTGAGATTCTTGTGTTTGGCCACCTTGACCTTCAGCTGCTTCCAGGCGTTTTCGATTGGGTTGAGATCCGGACTTTGGGGCGGCCAGCGCATGACATCCATTCCTAGTTGGGTGGTGAGTGGTGAGGGAAGTGACGACTCTGGCGGTGTGGATCGGGGCATTGTCGTGCTGGAAGATGGCGGTGACTGGCATGTTCTCGTCGATGTAGTCGACGACGAAATTCCTCAGAAAATTGCAGTAGGTTTGGGTGGTCGTTCTGCCCCGAATCAACTTGAGAGGGCCTGGTCCCGCCGCGCTCATACACCCCCAGACCATCAACGATCCTCCTCCGGCCTGTACCGTCGGTCGGGTGCCCTTTATCTTGTATTTTTCGCCATGGTAACGTCGAACATATACTCGGCCAGCACTGCGAATGCGCATGATCATCGTTTCGTCGGAAAAGAGAACTCTAGCCCATTGAACTTTGGCCCAGTTTTTGCGCGCTTTAACCCATGCTATGCGGATGCGCCTGTTCTTGTTGCTGATCAATGGCTCTTTCTGGGCGATTCGTCCAAAGAGATTCCCCTCGCATAGACGACGTTGAATAGTGCGACTGGAGACATTCACTCCACTCATGGAGGCTCGAATGATCGTCGATGTCAGGAAATGATTGGCCCTGGATTTGCGACAAATGAGTCGATCCATTCTGTTGTCACATTTTCGTGGTCTTCCGATTCGCATTTTTGGTTTCGTGTTTCCTGTCTCCTTGTACTGCTTCAGAATGCGGTTTACGGTGCTTTCCGGGCAATTGACTCGACGATCGGCCATCTCCCAACAGGACAGATTTTCTTGGTGGTGCTCAACTATCAAGTCTCTGACTTCAGACGACGTTGTCGTGGTGCAAAAATGATCTTAAATGGTCTTAGATGATGTGATTCTATTCATTTGATCCCTTAAAAATGAATATATCGAGGTGAATAAATGTATGCACAGATTTTGTTCACTGTCCCAACTCTTTTGTCGAGGTACAAATTTGACTATACTAATTCAAATACTTTTCCCAGACAATAGATACACATATGACATTCGCTGTTTTTACACATTGTAAAGGCACAACTTATGGACAATAGGATGGCTATTTTTATGCAAATGTTAAAACAAGAGAGCTCAAATATCAATTTCATAGCAAGTGTCCCAAATCTTTTGTCCGGCACTGTGGGTGGTATAAATAAGGTAAAAACCGACTTGATATACGGAGGGTTAATTTGAATTACACTTTTCTGCTGTTGAATGAAAGTCTTTCCTGTCGTAGAAAAGACTCTTTTTTGTTGTTGTAATTGCTGAGACCGATTGTTGTTTGGGCTTTTAACTGTTGTAATTGATGTTTTTTTTTTTCGCTTTTTAAAAATATTTTTTAAATTAATACATCTAAATGAAGTGTAGATATTCTGAGACAAAATCGTGTGCTGACAGATTTCTGAAGAAGTAATGTGTAAAACGCCTTTCAAACAATAATAATAACCTGGACATTTTGATATCTTCAAAAAGAAAGAGTTTGGAGAGTTTCAGTCATCAGTGGAGTGAGCGAGGTAGACTTTTTACCTGACCACATCATTTAAAGGGAACGTCTTCCAGAAACTTTTAGAAAGAAGACACAGGAGTGGGTTTATATTTCCAGAGAGAGAGAGAGAGAGACGTCAGTACAGAGAGAGAGAGAGACGTCAGTACAGAGAGAGAGACGTCAGTACAGAGAGAGAGAGAGAGAGAGACGTCAGTACAGAGAGAGAGAGAGACGTCAGTACAGAGAGAGAGAGAGAGACGTCAGTACAGAGAAGAGAGAGAGACGTCAGTACAGAGAGAGAGAGAGACGTCAGTACAGAGAGAGAGACGTCAGTACAGAGAGAGAGAGAGAGAGAGACGTCAGTACAGAGAGAGAGAGAGACGTCAGTACAGAGAGAGAGAGAGAGAGACGTCAGTACACACACAGAGAGAGAGAGAGAGACGTCAGTACAAGAGAGAGACGTCAGTACACACACAGAGAGAGAGAGAGAGAATTGTAATCTACTTTTGTTTAATTTTAAAGTATTGGGTGTATATGAAAGCTAGAACAAAGAATCCTTGTTTGAAAAATGTCCATCTACTACTCGATCCATGATGATCCGGTCAACATCCTGACTCCCACATATCAGCTGTAGTCTGTCACTCGTCAAATGACTTTATGCCTAATAAAAAAATATACTTCCAAGTATCTGTTACCTAGCTATGGGCTGAACTGTTTTAAAGGTGATGATGACCTCATATTCGTTGACGCTTTAAAAAAAAATTAAGTAATTTCTAAATATTCGAAACCTTAGATCATCTTTCTTGGCTTCTTCAAAAGAAGTGGGGGCTGCGAACCAAACAAGAAAATTTCGATTCTTAAAGCATTCTAAAAAATAAAATAAAAACGGCGTAATTTTAGACGGTATATGTTAAATGAACTCTACATAGTCTTTGACAAGGTATCAGTGTTTCCTTGGGTTTCTCACTGATTAGAAAAGTTTATTGAGTCTAACACTTTGTTAGCTTTGCCCGTAGATGAAACGCATAGATTCTTACATTTTACGTTTTCCATCCCTAACCACACTTTTAGAATCCCCCTTTTCGAGTTTGACTCTGCCAGGTAATAATGTTGTAAAGTGTTTGCTCTAATATTAACCATACATCTTTAATGTTAAATTTCAGTTTCCATTCAAATAACAACTCGCGGAATGTATTATTTTTCTTTTTAATTTAGAGGAAACATTTCATAATTGGATTTATAAAAAAAAAGTCTTTTCGACATCTCCTATTTAAAAAAAAAAACAACTTTTTAACTGTATTCTTAAAATGGAGAGTGAAAGAGAGAGGGGGAGAGAGAGATATGACGTCAGTACGAGAGAAAGAGAGAGAGAGGGAGAGAGAAGGGGGGAGGGGGAGAGAGAGATATGACGTCAGTACGAGAGAAAGAGAGAGAGAGGGAGAGAGAAGGGGGGAGAAGGGGGAGAGAGAGAGAGATATGACGTCAGTACGAGAGAAAGAGAGAGAGAGGGAGAGAGAAGGGGGAGAGGGGGGAGAGAGAGAGAGATATGACTCAGTTACGAGAGAAAGAGAAGAGAGGGAGAGAGAAGGGGGAGGAGGGGAGAGAGAGAGAGATATGACGTCAGTACGAGAGAAAGAGAGAGAGAGGGAGAGAGAAGGGGAGAGGGGGGAGAGAGAGAGATAGGACGTCAGTACGAGAGAAAGAGAGAGAGAGGGAGAGAGAAGGGGAGGGGGAGAGAGAGATATGACGTCAGTACGAGAGAAAGACAGAGAGGAAGAGAGATATGACTTCAGTACGAGAGAAAAAAGGAGAAAGAGGGAGAGAGAAGGGGGAGAGGGGGGAAGAGAGAAGGGGAGAGGGGAGAAAAGAGAGATATGACGCCAGTACGAGAGAGAGAGACAGAGAGGGAGAGAGAAGGGGAGAGGGGAGAAAAGAGAGATATGACGCCAGTACGAGAGAGAGAGACAGAGAGGGAGAGAGAAGGAGAGGGGAGAAAAGAGAGATATGACGCCAGTACGAGAAGAGAGACAGAGAGGGAGAGAGATAGGGAGAGGGGAGAAAAGAGAAATATGACGTCAGTACGAGTACGAGAGAGAGAGAGAGAGAAAGATGACGCCAGTACGAGAGAAAGACAGAGAGGGAGAGAGAAGGGGAGAGGGGAGAAAAGAGAGATATGACGCCAGTACGAGAGAAAGACAGAGAGGGAGAGAGATGGGGAGAGTTGAGAAAAGAGAGATATGACGCCAGTACGAGAGAAAGACAGAGAGGGAGAGAGAAGGGGAGAGGGGAGAAAAGAAAGATATGACGTCAGTACGAGAGAAGGACAGAGAGGGAGAGAGAAGGGGAGAGGGGAGAAAAGAGAGATATGACGCCAGTACGAGAGAGAGACAGAGAGGGAGAGAGAAGGGGAGAGGGGAGAAAAGAGAGATATGACGTCAGTACGAGAGAAAGAGAGGGAGAGAGAAGGGGAGAGGGGGGAAGAGAGAGATATGACGTCAGTACGAGAGACAGAGAGGAAGAGAGAAGGGGAGAGGGGAGAAAAGAGAGATATGACGTCAGTACGAGAGACAGAGAGGAAGAGAGAAGGGGAGAGGGGAGAAAAGAGAGATATGACGTCAGTACGAGAGACAGAGAGGGAGAGAGAGAGGGGAGAGGGGAGCCAAGAGAGATATGACGTCCAGTACGAGAGAAAGACAGAGAGGGAGAGAGAAGGGGAGAGGGGAGAAAAGAGAGATATGACGTCAGTACGAGAGAGAGAGAGGGAGAGAGAAAGAGATGGAGAGAGAGAAGGGAGAGGGGGGAAGAGAGAGATATGACGTCGGTACGCGAGAGCGAGCGAGAAGAGGGGGGGAGAGATAGGGAGAGTTTGGTGAGAAAAGAGAGATATGACGTCAGTACGAGAGAGAGAGAGAGAGGGAAACTAGGCGACCTAAAACAAATCCTTGATAAACGCCATTAGAGGATATTTTTTTTTAAATGCACATATATTTCTTTAATAGAGAAAATCGCTCTTGAGTCCCTACTAAATAACTGCTGTACGTGGACTCATTACAGCTATATATATATATATTTATTAACTTATTATAAATCTTAAGCTTTCTGATGGTTTCTCCTCTCTTTATCTCGACACACACAAGCACACACGCACAATCATGCCCTTGGTGATGACGTCTGCGCACTTTCGCTATAAATTGCGAAAACACTTGTTGGGTGATGGTTGCTGAACCCTGAACGTTAAGGTGTGTGAAAAACGAAAGAGACCCCGGCATTCGGCGCTTCGTTGGGCAGCAGCACCCTCAATCCTTTCCACCAGTCTTCCTTGCGCCCCACCCTACCTCTCTCCGCCTCCCCGACATCCGATATTCAGCGGCTTGCTTGTCTGGCTCGCTTATGACTAGAGTGCAGACGACAGATAACATCAGAAGGCTGAAAGAAGCAAAGGATACTTTAAAACACTATTACACGCTTCGCTTTGCCCCCAGGGCATAAATGTCCATATAAACTTTAATGTGTACGTTATAATTTCACTGGATTTGCACCGGGAAGTTTTGATAATTGCCAGTGTAATGCGAGTCCCAGAAAGAAATGAAGTAAACCGAGGATTTTGGCGCCTTATTTTTCCAGATTAATTAAGCTCCCCCCCCAACCAATAAAAGGACACAGACGCTAAGATGATGGTGATGACGATGTATGTAGACAAACTAAAAGCAGATTCCGGTTGATCTTCTTCTCTCAAAGATTGCTGTGAAGATATTACAAAGTCTCTCCCCCAATCTCTCTCTCTCTGAGAAAATTATTAATAACGAAACAAGCGTTCACTGTTCCAAACACAGTGGCATATAAATGTCAGTACGATGCGGGGGTCTGTTCCTGCAGGTTAGAGATGTCAAGGCAGCTGGCTTTCTCCAGCCAATCAGAAAGGATATTCCAATGACTTGTGGCTAGGATTACTCGCCTTCATTTTCTCACACGCGTCGCACTTTTGCAAAATCCCAAGAAGCCCAGCCACTCCTGTGCGAAATGTAAATACATTTCGGAGAATCAGTAATCATCTACTTGGCATGGTTTACAAAAAGATAAACAAAAGCCTGCTGGCGACTCGGCACGGAAAATAAAATAAACGTCTCAAAGGATTTTTTTTAAAAAAAAAAAAACAACAACAACAACAACAACAACAACAGAAGCATGACGGGATGTCCAGAAGATAACCCTCCACCCGTACATCTATAACCGAGTTTGTTGTATACTTATGAGCAGTGGCAAGCTATCTTTCAAGATTAGTCGTGCACCTTCTTGAGCTTATTTTCAAAAATAGCCAAAGGGTTCCCCATGCAAAGGAGTAACACTTCGCCATCGCGATATGGCTTTAATCGGTGGTTCGACTTGAGGCGCCGACCGCACACTGCGCCCCCTATTGAGGGTTCAGCTCGCGACGTCCCGATTAAGTGGACGACGACAGTCTCCCGCCGGAGAGAGTGGAGGCGCCAGTGGACACCGGCAGATGTTTTCTCCTATAACTGGCGGGTAGCGTCGGGCGTAAAGCGGAATATGGAGGTAGATGGGGGACAAAGGGGGAAGTCTTTGATTATGAGATAATCTGTCAGACAGACGACTAATGGCGCTCACGCGCCAGGCAGACTTTTATTTCGGGGGGGGGGAAAGCGTCCTTAATTCGAAATTTCAAAATGGCCGACGTCATTACACGTTTAAAGGGTGGGGGGTACGAAGGCAGACGTAGACGTAGCTAATCCGAAGCTGGGGTCTCCAGAGACGGTTATCTGAAGGAATTATTGAAAAAAAAAAAATTTTTTTTTTTTCAACGATTCCATATTTCTCCGCCATGTCGTTATTGTTTACCACTGGCGCGCAAAGGCGCGTGTCTGGCTTCCCTCCTCGCCCGGGCTCTCGTGCAGAAGTTTAGCGAGTGCGGGTAAGCCGGCCGCGGTCAACAGCTCTTCAGTCTGTGCAGTCTCCTAGACGCCAGCCCAGCCACTCTCGGCTTGCTGTCGTGGCCGTCCCGGGGAGTGAGTGGAGGAGGAGGAGAGAGAGAGAGAGAGCGCCCCCCCCCGGCACCGTGAGCGTGAAGAGGCCAGACGCAGAAGCTTCGCCCGTTCCGATGATCTCTCTACAAATATAATAATGGGAAATTTCGATTGTTCATCCGGACCCTGACGCGATCGGCTTCTTTGTGGTCGGGTGGGGCAAGAGATTGCCTGTGGCACTGCGTTTCTATAGCAACGATATAAATGGCGGCTGTTCGTCTTCAGGGTACTGATTTGATTAGTATAAACATTCTCCGTATACGGGAAGTTTACATGACGCCCGCTCAAATGCCGTGTTGTTAAAAGACTGAGCAAGCAAAATCGTTGATATTGATGATGGTGTCGTGCTGCTAAAAATGTTCTTCTTTAGAGATCTCCACTTAACGAGCTCGGGTTGTTTTCTTTTCCTATAAATATATTGAAAACTACTAAACTATAGTTAATAAGGGTGGAAGAGGGATGGTAAGAGTGAAGTAACACAGAACAGCAGCAGAAAGAGAAGAGATGAACAGCCCAGGAGTGGTGTGAGTGAGAGGAGGGGGGCGCGTTTGCAGAAAACGACTAGTCAAGAAGCGGCCACTAACCAAAGTGGGCAGCAACAACAGACCTGACCCCTGAACCCCACGGAGACCAACTTATGGCCGCCCCGTACTAACGAGCCAAGAGCTCAAGAGAAACCAATCGGTGAGTTTAAATAGAACTAAAATTGCCGCGATGATTTTCCGGTGGTCAGACTACTGTAGTAGCTCCATCGGTATCGCGCCAGATTCGCAACCAAGAGGCTTTGGTTTCGGATCTTACCAACGACACAAGAAAATAGCATCATCAATGAATACTAAAAAAAAAAATAGGGGGAGGGCCCCTTGAACACAGCGAAGAAATGAACTTTCCGAAACGTGGCAATAGAAATTTGCAACCACGGTTAATAGTCTATCATTAACCAGGTTACGATCCTCGTTATCTTAAACCTTCGGCATAATATTGAATTAAAGTAGCATAGGAAATTTAAGTTGTTTAAACAAACTGGATAATAATGTAAACAAATTCTGAAAATTAAAACCTAAAAGATTATGGTTTTTCATTGCAAAATCAGAAGAAAGAAAGAAAAAAAAACACAACGCGTCTCAAATATGTAAGATCTGTTTAACGTTTGGCATGAACACAGATAGGGGAACTGTATTGTATTACGTCTGAAGTAGAAATATAAATCAAAGCATCTATTATTTCCAGCAGCATTTTCACAGTAAAGTCGTTAAAAAATACTTGATGTCGAGTCTTTTATTTACTTTAGAATTAACAAGGTCAAATAATCAAAGTTGACACGTTAGAAAGCGACTTTCCTTTCCAAGCTTACACACAGACAACTGTCGCAGCAGCTAAGGCTACACTTCCAGTTCACATCAGCATATTTTCTATTTATTTATTTATTAACTTTTTATATATCAGTTCTTTCATTGTTAGATTTTGTTGATTCCGACAGATTTCTTAGTAGCGCCTGTTTTTGTTTGTCCATTTCGTTTTCGATTTCGCTTCTTAAGCCTCAAAATATAATCCGTAATTTGAAAGAAACAGATTACAAGAAGGAAAAAAAAAAGATACATTTCAAAGCATCTCTGTGCTTGCGAGCACTAACTATACATAGTCACTCGCATACACCACCAGCTCAGCCAGCCCTTCATCTTCTGAAGACCGATCTTGAAAGTCTGTAGCCAAATACCATTATATATATTTTTTTTTTTCTGCAGTGAGCTCATCTTTTGTTCAACCATTCCACATCCTGTTCACTTTTTCCTGTGGCACGATTCCTTGGTTTATTTTTGTTGTTGCCGTGTATTTTACTGTTTGATGAGACCTCTCCACGCCGCCGACGCGATCTTGACGACCGTTTTGAAGGCCGATGGACGAAAAATTTTAAAATGGCAGAATGCGGAAAATCTCGTGTTTGACGCTGGCAAAAAATAAATTTAAATTAAAGAAAAAAAAAAGATAACTTTCGAATTTTAAATTTATTGAAATATAAGCTAACAAAGGCGTGTGTGTGTGTGTATACTGCGCGGCCACCGTTTAGGCTCCCTTAGGACGTCAGCTTAGTGTGAACAGGACCTTCAAAGTTAAAACAAGATTTTTAAATTGCACCATTGTTTTAAGGGTCTGTATGCATATAAAGCGAAATCGAGAGGGCTATCGCGCGCGGTAATTCCAACATTAATATCTGCCTGACACGTTCGCGCGCTTTCCGTTTAACGCATCATACAATAAGAAACAGAGTAGTCAAGGTTACCGTAAATTGCACTCGTTTTGGCTTACGGAAGCATCACGGAGTGTAGAGCGCTGGTATCATTAGCGCAAAGTGAAAGCCACCTTTCCTTGCTCAGCCATTTTTTCCATACGCCATTGCTTACAAGGGACACAATCCTGGGGGGAGGGAAGGGAGAAAGCGTAGTGCACCGGTTTGCCACTAAAATGCGTTGCTAATCCGGCGCCACGTGGGTGGCCGGGGATTTCCGAATTCGGCAGGGAAATTCTTACTAGAATTCCTCGTTTTTTTTGTTTTTTTTTAGATGTGGGAGGAAACCTACGCCACCGGTTGTCGAAAAACGGCGTAGTTCTAAAAGGGCAGAAAGCCATCGTGGCTTATGCAATGCCACCACCGCCATTCAAGAAAGACAAATAAATGGCCGTCACTGCGACTCGCAAGCTGACTAACCACACTTGCCGGTAATCTATACGTTTGTTTGTTTTCCGCCTGATACCTAATCGTATCTTAGTTTGTAATTATGATTTCTAGTATTGGTAACTGTAGATAGGCGAAGATATTTATTCTGGTTCTCACGCCCTGCACACTGAAGGTTAAGGTGGAAGATGCGTGGAATCTAAAATAAGTTTAAATCGTTATACGTTTTTAATGTCGCGCAGTGCTACAGCTCTCATCAAGAAGACCTTAAACAAATCTCTCTACGTCATAGTTGTGCAATGTGTTCTATGGCGTTCCTATAGGTTTTGACGTAACTACGCGTTCTACACTCATGGAAGTCTTAAGATATCCGTATAATATTGTTGTTTTTTTTTAATTACAAAATTTTGATGGAGTATCTTTAATAAGAAATGCTAAACTCTTCGTCGTATAAAAACCAGACCACTTTCTTAAAATACTGTAAGGGTAACATCGGCAACTTTTCCCATTCTTATGGAAGGGCAACTTTTCGTGATAATGATTCAGAGAAAAGGGACAAAAGGGTTTAAAATAAACCGTGAAAGTTGTCTTTCAGCTCTGTCGGATTTAATTGACTTCAGTTTGTGGTAATCACACTTTCCGTTATGCCACAGTATATATGCCCGCCAATATGATGATCGCCGTGCGGATAACCTTCTCTCTGAGTAACGCATGGAAATCTCTGTGCCCCGACAGGTGGCAGATAAATTGCTCCTACGTACATGAGACTACTTCTCCGTCTCACTTCACAGGCCACTCTAAAATGTCTAACAAGAATGAAACACCGACTCATTAATTCTGGCATTCCACGTGGATCTGATCAAGTCGTGCACTGTTCTTTTAAGTCAAAAAATTGTAATAAAAAAAAAAAAAATTAAAATATCAGCACTTTCTGCGCCGTATCCTAGTAATCCGCCATTTCAATCCCACCCGCAAAATCTTAAGGAATAGAAACGAATGCTGGTTTTGGAAATTTTCTCGCGTAATGGTGCTTGGATTTCGAACACTGCTGTAGTCATATTTCACTGCACTTCAGCACGACACGCATCTCAGATGTCGGCTACCACCTGCCACGGAAGATTACGGCTTGGTGCCATTTTCGGTTTTATGTCATGCGAGAGGCCAGGCGTACGGACACGTGAACGTGGACGGGGTACTCGTTACCTCCACTCTGCCCAATGTATACAAATTAATGATTATAGGAAGTCGGTGTCACGACCGTAGATAGATATCTCTACACAGCGCTGGGCATTATTTATACCGTAATGTAATTGCCATTTTACACTCATTAATATTCAAGAATTAAATCGGAATGGAAATGTGAACCCCGTTTTAAAGATGCTATAGAGTTAATTTAAATGTATCTTTCAAAAATACGCTGAGAAAGTCATAGCTTTTACTTATAAAATTCTCCGCAGTACATTATTTCAACGTGGAGTCTTTTTACAGCCATAAAGAAAGGGTAATAAAGAACTACTCAAAATGGGGTTATCATTTCCAGTCTATTCTTAATATAACTATTTTAAAGATTTTGGTGGGGGGGGTCATTCTTGAAGTAACACTAGGATGAAGATGATAATAAAATGGACTGGTGTGTGTCTGTCTGTACGCTTCTTTTATTAGCTTTATTTCCTCCTTAAAAGAAAAACAAACATAGAACGTTTAAAACACAATGACGTCATAAGTAGGCATAATGAGATTTTAAAATAAGTTTTGAATATAAAAGAGACTGAGATATAGTTTTTATTTTCTGATGCAAGAATTAAAAGTTACATAGTTTATGCTTGTTGCTAATGAGGATGTTGTTGATGATGATGATGGTGGTGATGGTGGTGTGATAATGGTGATGGCGGCGGTGGTGGTCTGTCTTTCTCACCAGGGATTCTAACCTTATAAGTTTATATATAAGCTTAGACAGGTAACTAATTCACCTGCGTATAAGTACAAACACCAGTAGATTTGACGAGCGATGGATTGATGACCGACAGCCATTCACATGCGGAAACACCAAGCTCATATTTTAAAAGTGTTCGCTGTCGTAACTGAATTTCCAACGCGTCTTTACAGAAATCCACACCAAAGCAATAACAACGATGGGACTGGAAACCAAATGAATGCAGACGTGACTAGCAGAGGGTAGCTGAGGCTGCGAGGTTGGCCTATGGGAAGGGAAAGGCGATCGCCGATAGTTTGGAAATTCTCTTAACTCTCGCAGTGGCGATGAGATGACGAGATTAAGGACATTTACTTCTACAGACTGCAGACTTCATCATAACTGCAAAACGTTCCCTGAAGACACACTAACGCTGACTAGTTGAGTGACACGAAAAAGAAGTTCACATTAAATCGTATTGGCATGCATTATAATTGTATACACAAGCACAATTGTAATACTATATGAATATGTTTACGATAGATTATAGTGTTATGCAATCTAAATATATAAACATGGATTCACGTGTACATAAAGTGACACAGGTAAGCACAATATATAATTTGTTGTTCCTGTTATTGTTACGTCACCCCATTCCCCCCAGCATATATTTTAGTTTAGGGAGAAGTTAGAAGCAGTGTAATGTCACAATGGACGGATCTCCGATTTACCTTTCATTTTAAAAGTTCCCACTAATTTACTCCATGTGTCGATCTTAAAAGAACAAAGGATGGATGCCCTTCTCTATCCGGCCACCGACTTTCTTGTAAGGAAGAAAACCTTCAGCAAGGCGACGTCAGCGAAATTCTCTGTTGCTGCAATTTTGTGCTTACCTTTTTTGTCATCGAATTTTTGTGATTTTTTTTAATGGCACACACACACACACACAAATGGCTGTTTCTCGTGGCATTTCTTTGCAGAATTTAGTTGTCTGTCAGTTTCTGTTCTGTACAGGTGTGACCGTTTTGATTGTTCTGAGGAATATAAGGTCTGGTCGCCGTCCCGTCTCTGAGAGCGCGTTCGAAATAACTCGAGAGTCTGTCTACACAAAACCCTACAACGCTGGCGGCGGAAATTCAAACTGACTTATTGTATATGGCTGGATTTTCCCATTTGCATTCCATCATTATTAACAATATTATTACTTTAACCGTACCCAGAATTGCTAGCTAAATCACACTGGTTGGAAAGTAGAACAGTGGGCAAAGCTACAAATTAACCAAGTAAAAAACAGCAGCATCTTTTAACGCGTGAGTGTGTTGCGCTTCCGCGGTCATCTATATCAGGACAGGTTCCCGTGTAACTCAAAAGCCTCAAGGCAAAGCCCCGGACTCTTCCAGCAAATAAAGGAGAAGAATTACCGTAGTGCATTTGTATTTTCGGGCGCCTTTCTTAAATCTGTGGGTGCATAAAATCGGATACCCCCCCAAAAAAAAACGCGCAATAATTCTCAGAGTTTGGGAAGTTTAACAGGCTCCATTATTCTGGTGGTGGCATCGTCCCGTTTCCAGTTTCTCTTACAGAATTTGGCGAAAAATTGCGCAAACTGAATTCTCAAACAATAAAATGCTTTTTTAAAACATTTTTTCACCTTTATTAAATAGAGTTTCTTTTAGTTTCGCACCCTCCCAATTCCCAGAGAGGGGGTGGCTGTTTGTCAGGGTTATCGATCACGACAGCGAGAGCTCGGTTTCCACGGTGATCCCGGGAGTTCTTTCGGACGGTTTGGCTGAGATTTGGAATTTTTACATTCAACGTCGTTATCACTGTCCACGTTGAGCAAATTCTCTCTCTCTCTCTCTCTCTCTCGTCTCTCTCTCTCTCTCCTCTCTCTCTCGCTCCTCTCTCTCTCTCTCCTCTCGCTCTCTCTCTCTCTCCTCTCTCTCTCTCTCCATCTCTCAGTACTGACATCATCTCTCTCTCTCTCTCCCCCTCCCTCTCCATCTCTCTTCTCTCTCTCCTCTCTCTCTCCCTCCCTCTCTCTTCTCTCTCTCTCTCTCTCCATCTCTCAGTACTGACATCATCATCTCTCTCTCTCTCTCTCCATCTCCATCTCTCAGTACTGACATCATCTCTCTCTCCCCCTCCCTCTCCTCTCTCTTCTCTCTCTCCTCTCGCTCTCTCTCTCTCTCCCTCCCTCTCCTCTCTCCTCTCTCTCTCTCTCTCTCCCCTCCCTCTCCTTCTCTCTCTCTCTCTCTCTCTCTCTCTTTCTCTCCATCTCTCAGTACTGACATCATCATCTCTCTCTCTCTCTCTCATTACATATTCATTCACAGCATAATATATCAAAAGTATTTTATCAGCGCTCCCCTTTTTTAAAATTCATATTTTTGTATTCTTTTAAAATAGTGGGGGGATGGTGAGAGAGGAAACCGAAGCAGAACCGAGGCGAATTAAAAGATTGTGGAATGGACTTTGATTTTTCTACGAAATAATAAAATGGTGGCGGATTATAAAACCATTACCCACCAACGGCAGAGATAGGTGAATGCAAAGAAGCGGTTACTTACCGAATGCGAGCGTGAAGCAAAGACAGAGAAGTCCATTAGTTAAAACTCTGTTCATAACAGCGCTGATCGGACGAGACAACCACGTCATTTACCAACTGCTCGGCAGTTCCAAGCCGCTCTCTCTGTCATATGACCGCCGCAGACCCACTTCCTTCCAATACCGTACAGCGAAATATCAAAAGTAATTAGTCACTCGGTGTCACCCGACTCGGCATCACAACACATCCTATTGAAGCAGGCTCTGCCTCACATCCTTAGTAAGCTCTTATTTGTCACTTCCTCGCATGGGTTTGTTACGAGCTGCCGACGGTGAGGTTGAGCAGGTTTGAGGCCGGCCGACCCCCCGTCGGGGTGAGAAATCGTACCCCTGCTAGTTTAAATCGGATCTAGACTTCTCCACATAAGTCTGGGCGTCTGCGCGCCCGAGACCTCCGATATCCCTCCCTCCACACACTCTCAGAAATATGGTATCAAGATGCTGCGTTCTGCTCGCACATCAACAACTTTATCGGTTATCAACGCAAACAATTAAGGAAAGACGGCTGGGTGTGGTGCGAACAGGGGTGGGGGAAAAAATATACAGGCAAAAAAAAACAAAAAAAAAAAGAACAAAAGAACGAATTGCCCTTCGGTCCCTCGCCAAAAACCAGGGGAAGAAAAAGAAAAGAAAAAGACAAATAGAAAGCAAAGCGGATAGAGAAATATGAGGCTGAAGGAAAAAAAAAGAAAAAAACGAAGCCAGTCTAACAATGCGAGCGAAGAGTACGTAGAACGATGGCTAAAGTGGGAATTGTATGAAGTATATGAGATATTTTTAATATAAGGAAGCTAATTATTTGTGGTTGTGGAGGGAGGGAGGTTGGTGGCCTTCTATAGGATTGTTTAGCAGTAGCATGTTATATTAGGGAATCCGTTGATCGAGATTTACATTCTGCGATGACTGCGTGAGTCGACACACGGGTTAGAGAGAGAGAGAGAGAAGAGAGAGAGAGAGAGAGAGAGAGAGAGAGATATGACGTCAGTACAGCGAGAGAGAGAGAGAGACAGAGACATATGACGTCAGTACAGCGAGAGAGAGAGAGATGATGTCAGTACAGAGAGAGAAAGAGATGATGTCAGTACAGCGAGAGAGAGTGAGAGAGACAGAGACACATATATGACGTCAGTACAGAGAGAGAGAGACAGGAGACATATGACGTCAGTACAGAGAGAGAGAGAGAAGAGAGAGAGAGAGACATATGACGTCAGTACAGAGAGAGAGAGAGAGAGAGAGAGAGAAGACAGATATGACGTCAGTACAGCGAGAGAGAGAGAGACAGAGACATATGACGTCAGCACAGCGAGAGAGAGAGAGATGATGTCAGTACAGAGAGAGAAAGAGATGATGTCAGTACAGCGAGAGAGAGTGAGAGAGACAGAGACACATATATGACGTCAGTACAGAGAGAGAGGAGAGAGAGAGAGAGAGAATGTGGAGAGAAACAGTGACAAAATTAAACTGAAAATAAAAGGAAATTTAAATTTAAAACAAAAGAATACCAGCAGCGGTGTGACATTGAAAAGAAGACGCGAAAAAGGGCCCACCTAATGAAAGTGGTTGGGGGGGGGGCATTTTCATCATTGTAAAATAATTTCTTTCGTTCTGTTTAGTAATACGATAGCAAGCTGACTGGGTTTCCGAGTGTGTAAAGCGACCCCGCAGTCACAAACTCGGCCGTTGCTTCGTCAGTCTTATTGGACGGGATTTTATTTACACGACCGCGGTTCAAATATTTAGCCAGCTCCGAGGATATAAAAAAAAATAATCTAAATCGGCTAAGCGTCTAAATACAAAAATCGGGCTAAAACCAACGAATAATCGAGAAACTGTATACATTGTCCAGCACCCATGAAGCGCGATTGTTCTTCTAGCCTCTGTTTACTGAAATGCCAACAGGTGCGCGTAGCGTGAACGAAGGCTGAGGTCCGGCAGATTAAGAGACCCTTTGTAGTAGTTTTGATGGGCGGGTTGATGTTGCGATATTTGTATGTTATTTCTCCTCATTTGCTTATTATCAGGAACTAGAAAACAATAATAAATCTTTCAAACATATCTAAAGAAATGAGTAGTAACTTTTATTGGGGGGAGAATTAACACTTTTCTGATGAAAATTTAGGGATAAAGCTGCGCCATAATGTTCTCGATTACTCGACGAGTCAGTAGTAACTTTTATTGGGGGGAGAATTAACACTTTTCTGATGAAAATTTAGGGATAAAGCTGCGCCATAATGTTCTCGATTACTCGACGAGTCAGTAGTAACTTTTATTGGGGGGAGAATTAACACTTTTCTGATGAAAATTTAGGGATAAAGCTGCGCCATAATGTTCTCAATTACTCGACGAGTCAGTAGTAACTTTTATTGGGGGGAGAATTAACACTTTTCTGATGAAAATTTAGGGATAAAGCTGCGCCATAATGTTCTCGATTACTCGACGAGTCAGCAAAGCAATGGTGGCAACCGTAGAAATGAAAAGTCGTGGACTCTCGTTATCCTGGTTTGAACATCAAGTAAAATTTCGAGTGAAATTCCCCTTAAGGAAAATACCGTTTTCGGCTAGTGATTAATTTGGAATGGAAACAAAAGAAAGAAAGAAAAAGAGGACAATAGTTTACAAAATTAATTTAATAAAGACTTCATTAAAGACGGCAGCGGCAAAGTTTACTGCTGTTGTTCTACTACAGCGAACGCTCGTGGTGTCGGGGTCGCCAGTGTACTTCATAAGATCACAGAATTTCACAAAACAAATACCCAGCGAAATAACAGGGCGCACGGGTACCACAACAGCGGCTTGGTATTCGGTTAGCCAATAAAGCTTCGTAGCAGAGCGGACAGGACTTCCTCTTCCCGGTTCTCTTCATCGACGCTGCTGTACGGGAACAGGAGTTTTTCGATCCAAGCCGCCATTCGGACGTCCGCGAATGCATTGGAAACAGGTTTGGGAGGCGCATCGCGAAAGTGGGCGAGGGCACCATCTCCGGGGAGTCCGGCGAGGAACGACGCTGTTCTCTTCTGATTTCGAACAGAATCTTCTTACCAGTCTTGAAGTTTCGTTAAAAATGTCGAACGATGCATTTTACTCACAAAAATGTGTGTGTGGGGGTTGTTACACTGCTACCACCCACTGACATGAAGCAATAGCAAGGGTTTAAAAAAAAAAGTTTGGGAAGGAGAGACGAATGTAGAAATTCTCTGTAGAAAATATTTGAGGATATATTCACATATCAGCAGACATGTACAAATAAATACTTCGGGGCCGACATTCCAGGCGTTAAAATATGTTGTACGTTCCTCCCTCTCGGTAGATTTGTTCTTAGTTATACTGGTCTTTACAAGGGAGCTTACTTGGACGAGCGACCGCAGTGCCGCTATCCTGCGCCACGAGCTTCCGGTACTGTCGGCTCTGGCAGGAAGTCCTTATTGGAGCTCGCCGTGTTTCGAGATGTGAGAAGATCCCGGAGGAAATCCAAACGACGAACAGATGGCTGTGAAGGAGGAACAAGATTTGGGGCGTTTAAGGCAAATTCAAGGATTTAATTTCGTTATGACACAAGACGAAGCAACTTTGAAAAGTAAGGGATTCCCAAGAACTGCTGATGTGCTCGTAATTGTTGTTCAATGACACCGGAAGAAAAAGGTAATCTTTACTTAACCAAAAGACTATCTTTACGTGACATTTATGTCACATTCACTCTCTTTCATATTTAATGTCGTATAAATATCTGCGTAAATTGGTTCTTTATGGTAGGTTTTCGTCCGAGCCGCGCTATTAAATTTTTTTTCCCAAACAGTAAAATAACAGAAAAGCGATAAAAAAGAGTAAATTTTTTTAAAAAATGGCTTTAATTCTTATGTTGCGTACACATGTTATGATATCGTAAAGTAGTAAGTGCAAATCAGTCACACAAAACCCAGGACTCAATTAGAGAGTAAGACAGCGTCTGCTCTGGTGGAAGACAGAAATGGTCTGGGTGGAGTTTGTTAAGCATCGACAAGACTTCCGGTTTGGTGAACCAACGAGCGTCTTTCAGCTCTTCTTCGTCAATCTGTATAAGAGAAATTCGCGGGGAGGGGGAAAGAAAAAAAAAAGGTAATATTTGTAATCTAGCGCAAACACGACGAAGTAGAGCGACAACAACGGGAAAAACAGGAAGAGAGGAGGTAAAAAGACAATTCTGAAATAATCGTTTCTCGCGCGATTCACTCCTGGCTGGGATGTCGGAAAGTCGCCATTGAAGTTCCCCAGAGTTGCTTGCAATTTTTCTCAGCAAGACGTTTGTGAGGTGATTGGCAAATGCTTACTAAGTAAATTGTTATTTGATGATGTGGTATTAAGCGCAAAAGAGGGTTCGATTTATTTAACCACACCCAGACCGTTTTCCTCTCTCGCCCGTCTAAGCAATTTTATGAGCTCGCGTGCGTAACGATTTCCAACTGGTAAATTATACTTCTGGCTCCTCGTTACTCCCGTCTAAATATTCTAGGAAACATGAAATTCCACTTTCCATGAAAAATAATAAATAATTTATGTAAGGCAAGAAGATGGAAATTATACGTAAAAACAAATACGAATCTTTGTGATATAATTCGGAATACTGACCGCGCTTATTACAATTTTAGAATTATGATGTTTTATTTTATTTTCTTCTTTTCCGCCAGTCGCCTCGATACATTTTTTCCTGCTCATTGTTTGAACCCAAAGAAGCAATAGACTGTGAAGTCCATCATGCTCTGGTGCCAGATAGGTTACTTCACGTTAAGTCTCGCAAAGCTACTATGCCAGCGTCTGCGCAAAAGAATGCGGAACTTTCCCGACCCTTGGCGACAAAGAACCCTCAACCGCAGTGTGTGAAGTCGGGGGGGGAGAGATGATATCAGTACAGAGAGAGATGACGTCAGTACAGAGAAAGAGATGATGTCAGTAGAGAGATATGACGTCACTAAACAGAGAGAGACATGTCAGTACAGAGAAAGATATGACGTCAGTACAGAGAAGTGACGTCAGTACAAATAGATGACATCACTGCACAGAGACATGACGTCAGTACAGAGAGATGACGTGAGTACAGAGAGGTGACGTCAGTACACACAGAGAGAGATTTAGAGAGATAGGTGACGTCCGTACAGAGAAAGATATGACGTCACTACACAGAGAGAGATGACGTCAGTACAGAGAGAGAGAGAGAGAGACGACGGTCTGTTGCATGAGAGAGAAAACAACAATAATAGAGCCGTCCTCTACGAACTGAGATGACGACTCCCGGACGTCCAGCTGATGTTGAACCCGAGCCACCCAGAGTTTTCATGAGGGGCGAATTTCAATTCTCACAATTTTTCCAGCAAGATTCTCGAAACAGACCTCGAGCGGTCAAGTGGATGGTGGCGTCAGACACCAAAAGGCGCCGAAAAACGAGTTCAAACGCCATAACAAACACAAAACGTCGCAAGCCGTTACAGCCTCGTGGCCTCCCCTCCTCCCACGGGCAACCCCACTAAGTGTATAACAGTAGACCCGCTTAAAGGGAAATTTCTGCAGTTAAATAACAGAAAGGCATTTAAAATAAAACTGAATTTCCTGTTCATTATTCGATAGTTACTTTAATTTTCCTTAGATGCTTTTTTAAAAAAATAAAAAAAAAAAACAACAAAAAAACACCTCCCCAAAATCCCACTAACTGACACAGCTCATCTGGCCGCCGGCCTGTACTTCTGTAACAACTTCCCTGATCCCCCCCATCTCCGTCATGAAAGTGGAACTTCGCACACGTAAGAACGAACGCGCGCGCTCACTTCGAGGGGTTTTGGTTTCAGCCCGAAACCCTCCATCTCCCCCCACCACCGAGTTGTTCTGATAAAAATAGCGCGACCTCACTAAATGGGAAAAAAAAACACACACAACACACACACACCGAGCTTCCGCCGACGGAAGCCACGTGACAAGGTTGTTTTTTTTTGTTGTTTTTTTATCTTTTGTTTTTGGTTAAGTTACCGGAAACCAGATTTAAAAAAAAAAAAAAGTTAAACCGGATTTTTTGTTGCCGTTGTTTTAGTGCCAACATCTGGTCGATGTGTATAAACCTGACCAGCCTCAGAAGCACAAATTAAAAAAAAAACAACAACATCAACAGCGCGTGGTCCCAGTTTTTTTTTTTTTTAAAAAAAGAAGGAAAAAAAAGATACTGCTGCTAAGAAACTTCTTTGATTTGTAAAGGGTTAAAATTTTACGTTTTCTTCTTTCCGTTTTGTAGCAGCGATAAAGTTCGCAACGCCAGTGTATTCTAGTGTTTGGAGCTGCCCGCTGTTTGCTAGGAAACTTGTTGCGTAAATGAATTCACTAAATTAGCAAAGTCAACGTGTCTCAACATCCGTACTCGCACTTCCGCTTAGATATGTCCATCTTGTGCTGTGAGAACAACGCAAGAGCACGTGAGACAAACTTCACCAAAAGCGATACCGAGATACTCCGCTATTCCGAGCTCCTCTTTCGTATGCGATGCGACCTCTATCTAGATGTTCCAAAGGCCGTATCAGTTTACGTATAAATCTCATAAACGTTGGCATAGCCTCTGGACACTTAACTTTTTGTTCTTGCTGCCTTTTTTGAAATTTATTTATTTCAGTTTTTTGGAGAGAAACTTTGCATTCGCCATTACACAGAGGAGAAGCCTTTACTCGCCCTAGTTACGAGTCGTAGTCGATAGTGGTTGGGGAGGAAGAGAGCTACATCTAGCAACCGCCTTCGACAAGATATCTGCAACGCGAAGTCAGAATTTACAGCAATTGCATCTTAGTCGCAGCGCGTGGAAAATCGCTCCTTTAGAGATACGTTACCTTAACCTTGTTGGACAGGGCGTGAACCACGCACCCAAGCAGAAGAACCGACGGAAACGGCCACGGTTGACTTGAATGGTATTCCACCGCGCCGGCCTCCAGCTTGAGCTGTTCTTTCAGTTCCCTCCTGCAGGTGTCTTCTAAGCTTTCACCTGGACGAGAAACAACGAAAAACTGTATCTCCCGAGCTTAGTACAGCAGACCCTAAGTTGTTGTTTTTTTTTTAAATTTTCTTCTAATAAGCACGCGTTTCCCTTTCAACCCACCCTTTGTTACCGACGAAAGTTCCCTTTTCAGTTAAAATTTGAAAAGGGAAAAAAAATTAATTATAATCTCTCTCTTGGTATCTGCCGGTTTGATTTCCGCAAACTCACGAGATCAACAAATGCCGAAAGTCGTTCTACAGTACACTGGATAGCGCGTGCGTTGTTTGCCGTTTAGCCCGCGGCCT
This sequence comes from Nautilus pompilius, assembly GCA_018389105.1. Classification (NCBI taxonomy): domain Eukaryota; kingdom Metazoa; phylum Mollusca; class Cephalopoda; order Nautilida; family Nautilidae; genus Nautilus; species Nautilus pompilius. Next base: position 283,660 of record JACATO010001428.1, read on the forward strand.
TATTGCGACTTAGTCCGCTACTGTATAGTGTCACTGCGGTCGAAATTCGGACGAAACGAGTTTACAGCTTCAACAATGCAAAATGACTGTCGCCGCGATTTCAAAGCAGACCTACTGATATTACCGCGTATGGTATTTGTTTTTTTTACAAATGTACAAGACATTGTCTTTTTAATAATCGTAAGAAGTATTCGCAATGTCCTGTCTCCGATCTCCATCAGGCATTAATGCCATTTTTTTTCTTTGCTGTATATATATATATTTTTTTTTAAAAGGCTGAAACACGGTCAAGACGCCTTACTCCCATTTGATTATACTTCTACACTTCCTCTGACCCCTGTTGCCATCGGTCCAGAAACACTATACTTTATCCTTCCTGCCGATCTGCTGGTCAGCTTTAAGCGGTGCGGCCATCTTATGGGGTTTTTACTTTTGTCTGTGACAGTAAGCAAAAGGCCTGGTCAATTCGTTCTTACCGTACCTGGCTCCACGTAGCCGGCCACACAGCACCACATGTTGGGAGGGAAGTTTCTCTTCCGGCCGAGCAGACATTGCTGGTCGGTAAAATTAAGGACCAGCATAACCACGGAGGGATCGACACGAGGATAGTTGGTATTATATACACCTGCAAAACAAAGTGCCAACACAGAAAGTTACTGATGATGTGTTATCCGTACAAAGTATAGGAACTAGTAAAAATTTCAGGAATTCGCTCTGAAACCGTTGATGGGTTGGGAGAGGAGGGGGGGCATGTATATTCTTCGTTTTTTAAAAAAAACGTGCTAGTGATAATACCAAAACTATTTTAAAATATTCCACAAATGAACCAGATCCTGACAGACAATAAAAGCTTGGCTTGAAAAACCAAAGAGAATTTAGGACATCATAGGCTGACACCTCCTCGGCCATTGTGACGACTCTTGCCCGTTGATCAGAAGGTTACCATACTTCCAAAAGTTATTCAAGACTTGTTTTTAGTATAAATTCAGTCTTTGCTGGAGATGTTTTTTGGTAAGTACAAATCCAGTAGATGGAGACATACGCATCGCAACCGAGTTTGGTTTAGTTGTGGTCAGAAACCAGAAAGACCTGATGGTTTACGTAAAACCTCACAAAGGAAAAATAAAAGTCCGTTAATTTGATTTTCAACCTGGTTAACACCAGCATTGGCAGCAAATAACCTTGGTAATTTATTTAATTTATTTGAAGTTATAGGGCTGAAAGTCTTTTTTTTTCTTCCTAGTATCAAACCGTGCTGATAGTTTAACAAATCTATATTCGTGAACTTTAGTATTTATAATTGTAGTCAGCCGAAGAAAATGGTGAATATCAACATTCTCAGAGCCCTTATGAGTTATCCATTCTACCATTAATGCTTTCGGTTTAGCAATCAATAGTTCACTGGTTTGAATCCAGTCAACGTAAAAAAAAAAAACAAGGTTCATCACTGGCATCCAGATCATCGACGTCAGCAATCAGTCCTTATCGAGACTTTCTGAACGGCAAAAGGGAAAGTTCCCCCGAAACGTCGATTGGTCTATCATAACAGAGATGGCGATAAAAGTCCACCATGTTGGATGCCTCCGTTACACTACCAAAATTTTGTAAATATTAGCCAGTGAGTTCAAAATATCAACTTTATTCAATAATGACCGAAACAAATGTTAAACCTAACGTTTCGCAGCTTATTTTTACAACCAGAGATTATCTGTGTTAACCTGTATTAGGGATGCAGGTAACAATCTATTATTGCTGGAAATTTCCACCTCTACGATTTTTCCCCCAATACTATTGCCAAACAATTATTCGCATTTACTTGTTTGATATACTGAAAGGTCTTATACCTATATCATTACGTAGTTCAGAAACCTGTGCATAAGAGTTTGGGCCAATTTACTGTTATCATGATTTAGTTTCACCCAAAGACTTTCATTTTACAATTGATAACAAGGGAGAACTGAACGAGAACGGATCCTTCAGTTTACCAGAATCGAAATGACGTAGACACGATGACTGCCTCTGTTCTATAGTTGTAAACGTTGTCAGATAAGAATCTCTACATTTTAACAAGCGGATCAAATTTAAGTTAGCTCTCAAAGCAAAAAGAAACGAAAAATGTTTCCAATTACCTAACTGGCTTGAACAGTTTCCATTGTCGCAAGATCTCTTGCATCCGGCATCCTCGACTGATGTCTCGCGACCGCATGTGGGGCAGAACTTGTGCGCCGCGTGCCAAACCATCAGAGAACAGGCTTCGGAAAAGATGGCCGCCTCCGTCTTGCTCAGTCGAAGGCAGCCCGGAAAGACCGACACAAACTGACCGCAAGGCATGATACTGTGGAGCTTGGCTCTGTCCAGTCCAGAAATATCAAGAGCGAACCAGGCCCGTTCCTCGACGCCGCAAGACTTGTCGAACTCTCCTGTCTCGACGCCGAGAAACACAAACAGCGGGCCCGTCTCCAGGAAGAAATCCACGTCTTTGTAAGTCGCCGTCGCCAGGTGACCCGCGGGTTTTCCTGACTCCTCCACTCTGGTGTTCACGTACACCTGAAGATCCAGGAAGAGCATAAACCTCGTCGTTTCGTTTCGCATCAGCCCGTCTAGCCACAGCACATCCTTGCGCTTGTCCGTGTATCTTTTCAGCACGCTGGACGAGAATTTACTTCTGTACCGTTTCATCAGCTTCACGACCCCGTTCTGACCGCAGCAGTGAGACTGAAAAGAGGCGCGTGAACATCTGTTCCTCTGGGATCTTTCTCGCTTGGGCCCGTTTAGGATAGCCGAGATTCTTGGATGGTTCCAAAGAACGGCGATATCTGCCGCTGACTGGTCTGCGGAGTTCTTCACGTCTTTCCTGCATCTTGAATCGAGGATGGGTTTTTAAATTGTAATTAAAAACGATTAGCCAAAAAGAAACAATAAATCTTCATTGATTTTACTGCTCCCTTCACATAATTCATATAACAAATGTTTGTAACTTACCCTTAATTTATTACAGATTTTAAATTATTTCTATTTCAAGGAACAACTTTTACAACGCATAAAAAAATTATGGCGATAAACTCTCAGTGATATAGTATAGAGCAGTATAGTATAATGAGATATATTAGATTATAATATACTTCTCACACAATGTTTACAAGCTTATACGGTGTGTTCAAACACGTTTGTAATCTGTTTGAATAAGACCTGCATACTGATCTAAACTCCCCATTAAAATTACCTTCGGTAGTGGTGAGTTAAATTGTTGGACGAAAATTAAACGACAATCTAAAAATGAGCCTGCAGAATGGCAATTAAAAGTAATCACAAACAGACTGACATTGGCATAAAAATGTTTCACTAACATGTGGCTACCAGTGACTCAAGTACAAGTGTTGGTAATGACCAATTCAGAAGATCTAGCTGGCAATTTTGTGTCATTTTCCGATCACGTCCAGTCCAGCTGACCATATGGACAGACTTGACGACGACGTGTTCGTCTCCCGAGTTCCATTTCAATAAAATGTATGTTTGGAAATCGTGCAGGCCACACCGACCTAAACTGCCGCACGGGCAGGCGTTAGCATCCATAGAGATGAAGTTTGGACTTTATCATTGGATCAGAGGAACAATACAGGCGTGAAGATCACGTGTCTGTATCTGATATCAGGCGTAGCACACCTTATGAAAAGATCGGTTCTTCAGCCAGCTTGAATGCCAGCCCATAGCATCAAGCTGCCTCTACCAAACCGATCTTGTTAGGTAAAAGAGTAATTAGCAAATCATTCCCAAGCTTATCTTCAGTCTCCATCCAATCCACCGTCAATTTTTGGACAAAATATAGACTTATCGATGAAAGGAATACGAGGCCAATGATCCAAACCCCTGTTTCCATGTTGTTTCGCCCAATGCATGCTTGGCTGTCCGCGGCAGAGAGATGGGCAGTAGCAGTATTATGGACTGCATACCACTAGCGTAGAGTCTGTTGCTAACGTTTTCGTCAGAATTCTATGGTTGGTTGCTCTTTTAGGGACATTTTGGAGATGTTCTGCTGCTGAAAAAAACGGGGTTCTTCTGTCAGTGATGACAAGAAAACAATCACCACAGGGGATGCTACTCTTAGACGATATGAACGAAGACTTTCCGTGAACTGGCGTAACACACTGATGAACGCTGTGTTGGGGAGAAACTTGAACCATCCAGATGGCCTGAGCCGCCTTAATTTTGTGTTAAATGGCACCTAAACAGACTTACACAGTGGACGTAGTAATGGGTCGTGAGAAAGAAAAAAAAAAATGTACGCGCATTAAGTGAGAGAAGTGATTTGCACGTGAATTTCCTGTGTCGTTCAGTTCCAGGAAAGATTATGTGACATTATAATGTCGTATGTACAAGGTCATGTCTGGGTTTCCGTCAATGTGCAGGTCGTCCTTTTCAAAACGAACACGAACACGTTTGAACAACCTGCCACTGCAGGCTTGGAAAAACCTGCCCTTTTTTTTTTATAGAGTGTATAATATAATATAGTAACGTGTAATACAGTAAAACCTAAGTAGTTAATAAGATCTTCAAGCACTTGACGTATACCTCGAAACGTTCATTCAGTAACTGCAAAATAATATTTAAAAAAAAATAAATAAACAAAGGGAAGTATTTGAATACGGATGCAATTTCGATAAACTCGCGTCTTTTTACCGCGAAAAATTGGCAAGAAGTCGTAAAAAGGAGCTGGCGGGGGCGTAAACGAGTGGGCTGCAATGATTCAGACAAACGAGGTATCTGGTGATAGTCTTGTTATTGTTCTTCACAATTAACGGCGCTTGGTCTTTCCTTCTGCCGACGTCGCCACACAAAACAATGGCTTCATCGAAATGAACGCAAACCTGTGTTGCGTCAGCAAACGTTAGAGATCAAGATAAACAAAACAATGGCTTGTATGTTGTTGTTTTTTTCCTCCGTGGTTCTTAAATTCGAATATTACAAAAATTCGTTTTAAATTAAAACAGTTTATAGATTAAAAAAAAAAAAAAAATCCACCAACAAACCTTTAAATAACTCTAGTGTTTACACAGGAAATTGCCTAAAATATCTTTTAAATATTCTGATACTTTTATTTCTTGCATATCTATTATACGTATAAACACACACGCAGCTATACAGGGCCGGACAAATATTTAAGAAAGATGGCGGAACAAAATAAAAATCCACACATTAAATATGGAAAAGTAAACATTTCCAGCACAGACGGAACACAGATAGAAAAGCAATTTCTTGTTCTTTCGATTGACATATGCATCAAGATGATTGGTAGCAAATATTTTGCATACACCCTCTTCCCTTACATTATGACGGAATTTCACCGCAACAAAAGTTTAAGAACGCCAAAGTCAACTGCTTAAATTTTAATTTGACAACCAATAAGTAAAAAAAAAAGAAGCCATTTCAAGTCCAACGAGACATATTCGGATTGTAGTTTCGAAAGAAAAAACTCTCATCGAAATTGCTGAGTAGCTCGAGTGCTTGTTATCCAACTTGCAGAAACGGTATTGTGATTTCGAAATGATGAGGCATGATGCCAGGAAGAATTCATTTATTTTCTTGAAGACTCGATGAGCTCTTCGCTAAGAGCCATCTTTATTAGATCCCAGAAATTCCGGCCAGGTTTTTCTGGTCCGATAAATCCCGTTTTACAAATGTTTGGATCAGATGATCGGATTTATGCACGGAGAATATTCGGTGAAGCATCTCATCTGAAACGCACCAAATCAACGATCAAAGATGAGAGTGGGTGCATTATAGCATGGGGACGTTTCTCTCTAAAAGGGAAACGCTTTATTCGTCGCATTCAGCAAATAATAAATCAGTTTGTTTATCTGGACATTTTATATATACTAGAACCATATTTCTGAAGACTAGCTCTCCTTCAACTGAATTTTTCAACAAGATAGCGATCGGAAACATTCGACCGATACTATGGAGCAGAATCTCACAAATGAGCAAATTCTCAGTTCTAAAGTAGCTGGCTCAAGGCTCTGATTTCTAATCTAACAGAGATTATATGGAACCGTATAGACAAAGCTATCAAGATGAAAAAGCCCAGAAATGTAGATCAACTGTTCTAAATTATTCAGTCGACTGGGGTCGGTATTTGCCTAGACCGCTGTCTGGGGGTTTTATGACAAAATTTCGAATATGTTTGATTCGTTCTTAAACTTTTTTTGTTGCCATGAAATTCCATCATAATGTAAGAAAAGCGATGGTATGCAATGCATTTACCACCGACCATGTTGATGTATTTCCAATCGAAAGAACAAGAAATTGCTTTTCTATCAATGCACTTACTGCGCGAGATGGGATGTTTATTATTACATATTTTAAGTGTCAGTTTATATTTGTTCTGCCATCATTCTTAAACTTTTGTGCGCCACTATATTATATAAGTTCTCCTTTATATACTTAAGAATACACAAACAGGAACGGCGAGGAATGTTCCTCGACTTTTTTCGGCAATCGCTGTGAGCAACATGAATAATACCGAACGACCATATGACGAGATTTGTCCAGCCAATCAAACGTCGTTTAGTATAGGCCGGTGTTGCCATCAAAGCAAAGGAAAGACGCGGTCGCTGTATAGTGAAGTCCCCTTCTAAATTAATCCGTCCGGCCAAAAAACAACAACAAAAAAAAAAGAAAAAGAGAACGGCTCGCCGTGGTTTCACGGACACACCTAGTATTAAAGTCTGAAACTCCATCCCTCGTTTGCACGAGGCCAGATAACTTCTGTTAAAGCGTGTAGCCATTTAGACAAAAGCAGGAAGATAAAACCCATACAAAAAGAAGAGAGAGGGAGAAAGAAGCCCAGTCAAATATTTACCCCTGCCCCAGTAGCGTCTCCACCGTCTGGACGCGGCCGTTCTTAGCTGCAAACATCAAGCCAGTCCATCCCTGCTCGTTTTGCAGGTCTGGGTTCACTCCTCCTACAAAAGAAACACTAAGTGTACACTGGTAAGGAAGCTTTAAAAAAAAATAATAATAAAAAAGTTTGCCGTGGCCCGGTTTAAACTGCTGCTTCTTTTCAAAACCGATACTTATATTGGCATTATGGGACAGGAGACGGTTCGGAATGAGTAAAAGGGCACGGCAGTTTTGTATAGATGACTATTTTAAAGTGCTGTTTATCACAGAGGTTATCACGACTCGTAGGAGGGTGATACAGATATCAGCAAACAGAGAGAAGACGTCTGGGCAATTAGTACCTAATGACGTTTCTGCCAGCTTTGTGGTCAGGGTTAGCCAAAATGTCCACAGTTTTTATTACTTTTGCTTTAGTGGAATTACACGGGATGACTGACACACGCCTATCCTAGTTCTTCCTTTAAGAAAATTAACTCTTTCGTGAATGGAGGAATTCTGTGGATGATGATGATGATGATGATGATGATGCGGGCAGGTATAATGTAGTAATCAGGAGTTATATCGGCTCTAAAACTCTGATTCACCGTTTTACTGTTGGCTTTTAAAAACAGAAGAAAAAATAAAAACACAAATCCAGAAATACTGTAGAGTGGGGCGCTGGTATCAGATACAAGACCCTACTGGGGAATATTAGTCACGCCAGTCGTCGAGAATGTTTTTGCCCTAAATACTCAAAAACTCTACGATTTTATTCACTTTTTTTTTTTTAAAAGTTAGGATTTGCCAGCCAACTTCAGAATATTTATTTATTATTATTATTATTATTAAAGAATTTTCTGAGACCCCCAGACAGCCAGTCTAACCCCGACGCCCCATTTCGTTTCGGTTTATTTACACCGGAAAATAGATACATAATTTTAATCCCGACCGCTGCGCCATTCGAGTAAAAATATCCCGTCTTGTAGCCGACATTTCAGCAGAAAGAACAACAAACAGTTGGTTGAGTCAGAGAAACGTAATTGAGAATCCATGAGCGGGTTGTGGGGGGGGGGTGTCGGTAGGTACAGAGTGCGGGTGCGAACCCGCGCATGCGGTCTCTCTGCCTGTCGTCTGCTCAAGAGCGATAAAGAGGCCCTGACCTACTTCACCAACGTAGACGGTCTGAAGCGCCTTATTTACTGGAGCACCTTTAACTAGTAGTATTAATTCGAGCTGTTTTAACTTCTGCTGCTTTGTCGTTGCTGTTGTATATTATTCGCGTAACGAGGTTCCAGTCACAAAAGCGCCATCTTCCTTCGTCCATCTCGTCGCGTTTCCTTGCGACTTCGTTGTTACCGAATTCTTCCAACATCTCGGCTGAGGAAAGAAGCGAAGTCGTTTTCAAATAAAAAAATCTTTTCTTCTAAAAAACGGAAAGGAAAAAAAAAATAAATAAATAAATAAAAGAAGAAGAAGAAGAAACCTCAAGCGGCCATTGTGAGCCCCCCCTTTTTTCCCTTCTTTTTAGGGTACCGCGGCGAAGCTCGTGACGGCCAAACATGGCGGCGAAAGCCAGACGTCCGTGTGTCGCAGATGTGTGTGTTTGTTGTTGTTTTTTTAAGTGTAAGACTACGAGTTAGGGCGAAAGAAACTGACGAAATCACCGTACCTCGGAGAAGACGCGAGACCTCCTGGAAGTCACCGGCAGCGCATCTTTCAAGAAGGCGATCTGCGAAAATCCTCTCTGTTTCTGCTGCTCGCATATTTGCACGTGACGTGTACAACAACCACTGGAAAGCAAAACAAAAACAAAAACAAAAACAAACAAACCCTAACCCTGCAGTGATGGATGGCATCACGGAATCTATGAGCACAGCGATATTATTGCAAAAATTAAAGAATTGTTTTCGTTGATGCTTCTTTTCTTTTCCACAGCTGTGCACCGAACATTTCAAAATAAAACTGTTGTAGCTTTAAAAAAAAAAAAAGAAAATTCAAGAGCAAAACAAATATATTTAGTTTATCTATTGTATTGTAATTATGTTAATATTTGTATCCTGTTATATACAGAGAGAGAGAGATGCAAAATTTGTTTGTTGTTTTTATATAGTTTCAATCATGGAATTCCTGTGACATGAATAAAAATAAGAGAGTTGCAGCAGCGGGTTCGTTTGGTATCTCCTTGGAAAGCAGGGCTTTGTGGACGGATTACCTTCCGTCTTCTCAGTGAACTGATTTCTCTTGAGTTTTCTTGTCTTTATTTATTTACTTGTTCCACAGAAATCAACCCTCCCGAAGATTACATTTAAATTGGGAACATTTCGAAACGCCCGTGCGCTTTCATTACACCCTAATAAAGCAGTCCCGTAACCGAAGTGGGGGGGGGGCATTTCTTAGTGTATAATGTATATTACTGAACGAATAACAAACCCTATCTCGTTAAAACCCATTCCTTTTAAAATGTTAAGTTTTTTTTTTAAGCGACCGGCAAAATTCAGTTGCTTTACTTTTGCCGAGTATTAGGATAAAATCGTACTGATAGCCAAGGTTCCTTGAGTCGGCCTAACCGCCCGACTCTGAACTATGTACCAGGGTTTTCTTCAGACGGGATTGAAAACTTTCAAACAGGGGAGTTAACCACTGATCAGCGATTTGTAAGAGCGCAAAAAGGAGAAAGAAAGAAGAAAACAGAAACCGACTCGTTTTCCGCTGCTGTCGTAGAGATCATACAAGAGAAGCGTGTCGGGATTTTTAAATAAGGATCTGAATTCATCTAGAACCGGAAAAAAAAAATTTTTCGAATATTTGCGGAGTCGCTGTCTTCGGCGAGAGCTCAAGTGTTTCGAACCTTTTGGAGTTCGCCAGAAGAGCACTTCCACCGATCGCCGCCAAGGGGCCCCGATTACCCGTTTACCTCCTCGCGGTCGATGCACGTCGAAGCGGCGGCGGGTTCGGCGAGGGTGCCCCGATCCTGACAGCCGGTCTTCGCCGGGGAGACTGCGGGATCCGGTCTCGGCGGCGGGATCCCTAGATAGCCAATCCGAGCACGCGTGCGTGCGTGCGTGTCCGCAACGGCCGAACAGCGGTTCTCATCAGTCCCTGGCTGACTTTGGGACGACACCCGAGACATTCCGCGTCGCAACAACCTGTTCGTCTCTGCATCGCTTCCTCCTCCCCTCCCGAGAGCGCGCGGGACGTACCCCTCTCCCTCCCCCCCCCTCTCTCTCACCGCCACAAATTAAGCAGCTCATCAAACCTGGATTTGAAAAGAAGCGTGTTTGCATAAACTTCGCCACCAGCTGCAAGCTTAAGAAAAGAGAGAGAGAGAGAGAGAACTTCCCGGATTAACTAGTGAATGGGATCCCCCCCCCTGTCGAATAAGAACGACGGAAGACAAACGATGTCGCGAGGCGGCTGAAGGAGTGGCGGAGATGTTTGATCAGGGGCTCCGCCGTCCACTTCTGCTTATTAGCGCAGGTGTCTTTTGCACTTTTTTTTCTCTTTCGTTTTTCTCTTCGCCAGCGATGGCGTGAGGCGGTGCGCGAGAAACAACCACCAGCCAGGTGTGGAAACCTGGCGGACTTGCCGTAAATCGGCGTCAATGGCGTCACTAATTAATAATTAGCTTTTCTCACTATAGAAATAGCATTCCAAAACACGCACAATTCGAGAAGATATATTTTAAATAAACTTAGCAAACAAACGAAAAAGATTATATATATATATATATATATACGGGCAAGGATGAGTTTTCACTTCAGTCTATCCCCAACCAAACTATACGTAACCTGGCTTGCGCGATACATTTATTAAAATTCAAACCCCACTGAGGCAGTAACAATTAATAAGGGCTATTTTTTTTTTAATACTTTTAAAGGCTTTTAGTATCAGAAAAGTGATTGTGCGTCTGGCGACTGAAGGTTTTCTCGTCCGCAACAAATAACTGCTAATGTCTGCCCCGTCAAAGAGTTAAAGAGACAGAAATATGAAGCGTGGCCATAAATTCTGAGACCTGGACTAAGGCAGAACTCGACCGTGCTAGGCAAACTTTCGGTGTGAAGCGTTTCGGTTTTAAAGACGACAAGGAAATGGAATGGGCGTAATTTTAAGATGTCTCTCGAACAATCACCACCGGTAGACACCCCGAATATATACATACACGTAATATTTACTCTGGAGGAGCCACTTTCATTCTTCTATGCTAGGAGAGAACTCTTTTACAACTCCGAGGCTATCCTGCAATCGATTAACGGCTCAAAATTGAAGTTTTCCTACTGTTTCTCGTCCGGGATAGTTTCCTTACGACTGCAACAAGCACAGTTTCATTCCGTAGCTGCACGGCTCAGTCCTATGACTGGTAGAGCTAGGAGGCATTTTCACTAACACGGCCACCAATGTTATTTGTAAGGGACCTACTGAACTGCCAGAAACCCACTTTCTCCCGGTTAAGCCTGATCTTCACTGTCTTTTCGGGACAATCGAAAAGTAACTTTCGCTACCTCCAGAAACACCATGCAGCCCGCACCAATTGAAGACAGGATGGATGCGGTAAGCGTGAGTTAACTTGCTGCGTCACAGCCGCTATGAAGAAACTCTCTCTCCGTTTCGTCTTTAAAGAGCGATTAGTATCGAACACTGATCAATGCAGACATTCGAACATACCTTCCTTGGTGGGGCCCAGTAAGTTTCATGTTCCCGCCAGTCAGGGCCCCAAGTCCATACCGACAAAGCTGCTCTGGATTGGTTCCAAGCTTGGGAAGACCAGGTGGTAGTGCCTCTCACCTGAACTACACTCGTACAGTATATGGAACACGAACAATATCGAAAATGACGAAGAAGTCTCAGATGACTAAAACCTGGAGGAGGGGGAGCCGATCAGCCATCGGTGTGTATTATTCCGCGCGAATTAAACAGACACTGTACACACTGACGACCATAATTGTGAACTCACAGGTAAAGTATCGGATGTTCCACATGTAACAGATCTATTGGTGCATCTAGTTACAAGAATACCAGCGTGTAACTGTTTAAAAAAACAAAACAATAAAACGTATAAGTTTCTTGAAACTCATCATGCAAAGATTTTTTCCATCAAAATATCTTCTTGAGATTTTTTATTGGTGGTGTTCACAATTATGGCCTCCGTGTTTACCACTGGATTTGTGGGCAATAATTTTGAGTTCAGTAAAACCACTTTTAGATTTATATATATATATTGGAAGCCATCGTATATTTAAAAAATAATAATGCAATATGTCTTGTATTCATTCATGTACATCAGGCAGTGGTGCGTGGCCCGTACCTCGGCCTACTTTGTCAGTGATGGTTAAAATTAATCTACTAGCAATGCAACTTGAATTCGATTTTTATTCTATTTATTCGTTTATTGTTTATTTACGGGGCGGCAGGATATCTAGACTTTGGCTTCAAGGGCCTGTATATCATATTAGCACCTTTCCAAAATGCTATTTGACAAAATTACTGTCACGGCCTGTTAAGCAAAGAATTATCTTTAGTAAGGTCTCTTCATTGTTACATAGCTTGTTTGCTTTAACGGACAGAAAAAATTAGGCAAAAATCGTTATTAAAGTGAAGAAAAATTTATTTACAAATCTAATTTCTATTCTTAACAAATGGAAACTCACTGTTTACCTAAGAAAAACAACAACACCAACATTACTACTACTACTACTACTACTATACTACTACTACTACTACTAATAATAATAATAATAATAATAATAATAATAATCTAGATACTAGATAATTAGCAAACTAAAGTATAACTTTTTAAATCATTAACTGAAAATTAAATTCCATGAGGATTTTGCATACGAAAATACCTTATATCCGACATTAACAATTTCTTACCTCTGTTTAGCTTTTTCGCCCGTCAAGAGAGAGAGAGATTAGATCAGTACAGAGAGACATGACGCTAGTGCAGAGTACAGAGAAGACCGCAGTAGAGTGAGAGAGAAATGACGTCAGTACAGAGAAAAAAGATTACGTCAGTGCAGAGTACAGAGATTACGTCAGTAGAGAGAGAGATGACGTCAGTACAGAGAGAGAGGGAGATTATGTCAGTACAGAGACAGTGATATGACGTCAGTACAGAGAGAGAGGGAGAGATATGACATCAGTACAGAGAGAGAGATATGACATCAGTACAGAGTAAGTACAGAGAAAAAGAGAGAGAAAGCTTTTTTCGTTGTGCATCTACAAATGGGTAGAAGAGAGCACGAGAGGGGGAGGGGGAGTCACGACTGCAAATATTCCTCGCTTCTGTTCTGCCGTATCTTAAAACTGAAAGTCAAACGCCGAGCCGACACCGTCGCAAACACAGCCAACCTGTTTCTTTAAGAAGATGTTTGCTCTCCTTTTGTCCCGAGGACTGATGTTTGCGATTAGCGCCGGGTTCGCGGTATATTGCCAGCATGTGCAAAAGTTTATTTAGACAGCGAAGTGATTCGACGTTTCCCTATTATGGAAATACTCCAGAGAATTTAGTTTTACACTAGAGCCAGTATTTAAAAGTCAAATATACTTCAGAGTTTTTGACTTCGGTGTCCATGTCAAAGTTAAAATAACGGGAAGGTGGTTGGGAGAAGCCCGATTTTAGAGCTGATGCAGCACAAACTTTGAGAGTTTAGCAGTCAGTAGTTCGGTTCTGTGGCGACTGACAGATAAATCGCAATTCCGCAGCTCCTTCGCTGCGCAGGGACTCCTTCTTTCGGCCATTTGCGAGGACTAGGGTCTTCAAAGCGGGTCTGCTATCCAGCGCAATAACTTCACGAACATCGAACGAAAACGACAGCAAACCGACCAATTCGGGTTATCCTCTCTCTCTCTCTCTAACGAGGGCCAATCAACTAATTAGCAACGATTATTGTGCCACGTCTACCCACGCGATAAATTAATTTTGCACATTTAACGCGCACGGTACACGCACTAGCTGCCCCCTAATGCCGATTTAAGCCAGAATGGGCACTAGCCCTTTTCTTCTTTTTTTTTGTATTTTGTGTTTTGTTTCAGGTGGACAAAGCAGACACAGGCTTGATGTAAAGAACTCCTTTGTTCCACCACTCGGACCCTACCGCTTCCCCAGTTGTTAAGAAAAGCAGATAAGGTTCTCCCGAGGCCGGCTGCTGCTTTCTTTTCCAGTTCGTAGGGAAGAGCAAAATTCTGTTTTAGAGGGAAGCACTAGGATAATTCACGCCTTTCCTGCCCACGGTTGGCTGGCTATATCATACATACTGGCCGACTATTTCTCACAGGGGGGTAGGCGGCAGACAGAGGTTGCGCGCTCGCGAAGATGCTCCCCTGGGTTTAAGCTTGCGACGACGTCGCCCGCCCTCTACCGGCAGCCGATGAAGCAGCGACGATAATCGGCGCGGTTACACGAATCCTCTACCCAAGAGAATAAATTTCCGCCCGCACCGACAACTTCGCAATCCCTCCCTCCATGTCTACCGACCCATTGCGTGGACGGATGCAAACTTATTACTACTTAGATGATCCACAACTAAAAGCGGTCGGTAGGCGGGAGGTTGGGGGGATTTACATGTACACGAGATCGGCGAAAGTACTTTCAGTTTTTGATGACTACCACAAATTTTGTCGGGGGAGACGATTCATTGCTGCCCGAGTGGATCATCCGTTCAAAGGTAAGTTGCATTTCCCTCTCAGAACAAAACAAAAACAAAAAAAAAAGGGGAGGAGGAAAAGATCTTCCGTGTATATATATATATTTTTTGTGGGCGCACTATCGATGCTTGGACCAGCCCCTTTACGACGCGCCGTAAATGGGGGCGGTGGAGAAATCCAGCTTTCGGGATGTCGTAAACCGCTTTCCCGAAACTCTTGGGTGTCGTCAGTGCTATCGCCTTGGAAGGAAAATCGCCCTGGCGGATCTGGTCCTCGCCAAAGTGCATCACCCGCCAGAGTTTTCCCGCTAACCACGCCCCCCCCACACACACACCTTTTTTCGCTCGTGGGGCCCCGATTTCGCGGGTCCAGACGAACAGTTGGCGTTTTGTCTCTCCCCCCATCCCGAACTCTCTCTCTTCCATTAGCCCCAAACAAAGTAAAAAAGAACAACAACAAATCCAACTCACATTTACCTGCTGAGCTGCATGCATTCTCACCGGAGCTAATTGCCATTGGTTACGGACACGGCTTCTCTCGAATTCGCCCCTGGACCAAGCGATGCATGTCACGTGAATTACAACAAACTTTGTAAGTTGTAAAACAAAACGAGATCAGTAAGAATGGTTACCACACCTACAGAACCGGTGCGTAATCAAGGTTCTCGGTGCAATCCAACCTTTCTGTTTTCATAGGTTTCCGAACGTATTTAGACATTTTTTTTTTTTTTTAGTTCCAAGGGGGATAACTCGATACAAGATTACTTCAGGTTAAACCTAAACCCGACTTATTCCCGTTATTTAATAATATACAATATATATTAAATAAAATATGAACATAAATGCTGATATTTAATGCGCTATTAAATGGAAATTTCCCTGTACTAAACCGGCGTAAGCAGAGTCATTGGCAGAGATTTGTACTTCTGGCAAAACTATGCCAGCTTACCAAAAATGTCTGTTAAAGGCACCACATGTAATTGAACCAGTTGTGCTGCTTTCTTACTACAAAGAGCTTGTGTAATAATACCCTAGCATTCTTCACAAGAAAGTCTCAATTGAATCTAGGAATTGTAGAAATTCACATAAATGTTATGTATGTATGTATGCTTTGCCTTTTATTCCAGTTCTTGCACAGCACTTTGCCAAAACATATAAGAATTACTACCAGTAATTTACAGCCAACCATCAGGCTTCCCCCTCCAACCTGTATTTTTTATTTTTTTTTTCAGTTTGAACAGCTTTAATAGGTGATAGTAATTTTTATTTTTAATATTAAAATACTCTGATAACTTGGTGCTGTGCTGGCAGATGTAGAAGCAAGACCAACAACAACATAAAAAAACAGCAGAACACATTTATTTATTTGTTATTTATTTAATTCACAAAAGGAAGCCCTTTCTTAAATATGTATAACTTCCAGAAAAACAGGCAGAAAACGGTTTAAATTGAAGCAACAACAACAACAACAACAACAACAAAAAATACAGTTAGCATACATATATAAATTTGCCCAAATATTTCAAACATAGTGTTCAGTATCAGTACCTCTAAAATATAAATTTAAAAAAAAAAATACCACAAAGTGAATAATATATAAGATGTATAAATAATACGAAAGTGGACTTTTTATTTATGTGTGTTGTATATTACTCACTTTGTGATTTTTTTGTTCTATTTTGAAGGTTTCGTTTGTTATAGATAATGAACATTGCTTTTGAAATATTCAGGTAGATTTACTTAAGTTCACCAGTTTCAGTGCTTGTTATATATAAATA
The DNA here is from genome assembly GCA_018389105.1 of Nautilus pompilius. Lineage (NCBI taxonomy): Eukaryota > Metazoa > Mollusca > Cephalopoda > Nautilida > Nautilidae > Nautilus > Nautilus pompilius. The sequence goes on from JACATO010001428.1 coordinate 299,957, forward strand.
TATATTAAGAACCATAAATGCACTCGGCTTTGTCTATGCTAAACTGTAACTGCAAATACTATGTCAAACTGGTGCTTCATTTAAATTGGTTTTCGATTCTCCTAATCAAAGCATCTGCTAGCAACAATGCGTTTTGATTTTTTTTACTGTTAACTTTACTGCACTGGGACAGCTAAATGCTTTGTAGACAACAGTATATCCTATCAACAATAAACGTAATCCATCATTTGTTTACAGCAGATGACTGACAAAAAAAATTCACTCTATAACGATATATTACAAGTATAACAATGTGCACAAATACTATCATATAGCATTGCCTCTGGTAAGCATCTTTCTCTTCTCTTTTTTTCTTTCATTTTTATCACTTTTGGAAAACTCTTTTCCATTTTATATTCAAATGACATGGAGTACATTTTGTTGCATAAACAAACTTACTTTTAACAAAGTAGCAAAAATCCCATTCAAGCAGATGTTATGAAAGAAAAAATGCCAAAAAAGAAACCTTTGGAAATGTGCATATATGTGTATACTAATAACGTTCAGATGAAACCTGATTGAAATAGCAGTGCTGTAATGGTATCCAGTCTGGTTTCATTTGAGCATCCATAGTATATCAGTCTGCTTACAAAATTCATAATTTTTTTTTTTTTAGAATGCATAATTTAAAATAAGCTTTATCTCGCTTGCTGTGTTATTCATCATGTTATATAAAAGCGCCCTAACTTTAAAAGGTATTGTAGCAGGAAAAAAAAAAAAATACTAATTAACATCATAGTGGTTTTTCACATTGTACAACACCACTAATGACAAATGAATTTTTCTAGATGGTTGGTGGTTGAGGAATGCTTTTGCCATGAAACCACTCATTCTCTACAGCTATGATTTTGTGCTCCTCGTTAAAAAGAGAAAGTTTATATGCGGCTAATATTTTAAAATTACTTCCACCTAAATGCTTTAAGGGCAGCTTGGTGAGCCATCTAGTGGTTGACTACTAGGTCTCAAGTTCAAATTTTAGTCAGAACTGGCTCAGTTTGACATACCTTTCTGGCATGGTTTCTTCTCCTCCTCCATCAGCTGGTCATGTTGGTTTTCTCTGCACCTGTCAGTTTCTTTCCACATTTGAAAATAAAAAGTTCTAGTTGAGACTTTTACTTGTGCCCCCCCCATTCTGAAAAGAAGTAGTGCAGTAGTCCTTCCCACCCAGTATACATATGCACACAATCCCTAATCTCATAACCAACCTAGAGATCCACGATCCCCCATCTTGTAACCAGGGAAAAAAGTGTAAGACAAAATGATTTAAACTATTTTGATTTGTGTGTTTCCCAAAGTCTACAAGGGTAAGGGAGGTAATACATTGTTTTACATACATTTATTTATTTAGTAATTAATTTATCACTAAAACAAAATAGTCAAGAGTTACTTTTTCTTTTCCTTCTACTGGATTACACCAAATGCTACCTTGTGTACACTTTTCTAAAAATGCTAACAGTAACAAATGGCCCTAAATAAAATCCTCCATAGAAAATAAATTTAAAGAGATTTTGCAAAGGATATTCTTTTTTTTGAAAGACATTCATTCTGATAAAGTATCAGTCAAAACATCATAAATACAAATAATTTGTGCAAAATAATTTGTAGATATTCAAAATTTAGTGCACACAGCCAGTCTAGTACACTGGCTATAGAGTTTAATAACCTTTATTTACATTCGCGTTTGCTAATATTTACATCCCCATTTAAAAATCATATTGCAGTTACTATCATGAACATTGAAACAATACACAGCCTAACATAATCATAGAGATGACATTTAAACTTGGTTTCATAGTGTTGACTTGTTACACAAATGCTGTGTTTATTTATATAAGAATTTCCTTTAAAAAATATTTTTTTAGCATTATATCTGTGCTTGGTGCATGAATACCTCACTGTTTTTTTAAATCAATATTAAATAAACCTTTTGTTAATATTATGAAATGTGTACTCGCCTTTTGTATAGTCTTCTGCTGAGTTGAGATAAAAAAAAAAAGGTTTTCATCCCAAAGATAATCTAAAGCTTAACAGTACTTTGGTCAATGCAAACCCTGAAAACTTGCCAGTGTACCTTTTCTATACAGATGTTCACTTGTCAGTAACCCTGTAAAAAAAAAACAAAAACAAAAATCTTAAATGATAATCAAGAGTGTACCAATATATTTGACTTTCCTGATGCCTTTAATTCGAATTTACTTTTATAGATTATCAACACATAACATTTTAATTGATTAGTAGTTCAACAAAGGCATATCTTATTGTTTTTATTTATTTACAATCAGTTCTCTTTCTCCTGCCTCCCTCCTTTGTGGTTTTCTTCAAGTTTATTTCAATGCACCATAAGTTTGACACCTTTGTACCATTTATTTTGGCAGCATTAGACTTTAAGGGCAGCACAAACTGATTGTATAATGGACTGGCAACACCTCTATAAAGTCAATCTAAAACTGCAATTTAATCATTTGGTCAGTTGTACATCAATGAAGAAACCATCTTTCTTTGTTGTTTAGTCTTAGCAAAATTCTATTTAAAAAATTCTGAGTATTATATATAATCTATTTATTCTTGAAACAAAAGTACGCAGACTAATTATTATGTAACAGCTTCCAAGGGAAGTAACTCATTATATCTTGAAAAAAAACGGCATAAATTTTTTTTTCAAATAAAATAAAAAAAAAAACTTAATATTTAATTTGTATTCTTTAATATGTTTATTCATTTTTATCCTTGTAGAGAATAATGGTAAATCTTGTATGAATATAAACCTATAGGCATGCTGAGTTATATCAAATTTCCATTAAAAATAAAATTAAAATAATAATTTAGGTATGCAGTTTAATTTTATTCAAAACAATTTCTTTGCTTAAATCCACACACACACACACAAATCTAATTAAATAAAATTTCCATTTTTATAAACAAATAAAGAAAATAAAAAAGAGAAAGAAGTTGGATAATTATTTTTTTTAAATGAACCTCAAAACTGTGACTAATGAGATATGTTCCTTGAAATTAGTGTATTGTTAAAAAGCTTAAAATTCCTTCTAATATGATTTTTTTGTAATTATATCATTTAATCATTTAACTTTCATTTTTGAAAATTAATTTAATTAATTAATTTTTAATTTTCATTACTTCTTTTTATGCAAATGCATTTTTCTCTTCAGTTATATATATATATATATATATATATATATGTCTATGGTATGCCATCCAATCCTTCATGAAAAGCAGAACATTACATATAAACTTTTAGCTTAAGAACTAATCAGACACTGAGTAGGTAAAGCCGAATCTATATTATTGCTAAGAAGATCCTTTTTGCTACATACCAACAGACTATCAAAAAAAAGAAAGAAAGAAACAACAACAGGACAAATTAATACACATTTGTTTGATCACCAATAAATAGGTGCGTTAATGAAGATTCTTTATTGGTCAGGTTTCTCCTCTGTCAGTTGATCCTGTACTTCGTCATCTGTTTTGGTAAGAACAGTGGATGAACCAGCACCATTGTAAGATACCATCTGACTATAAGTGGCCAAGGGTTTGTTCTCACTGCTGTTTCTTATGCCATATGCCAAGTATAATACCAAACCTAAAATGTGGAAAGTTTCAACTTTAAAATCTAAAACAAAATGGAAAATACAAACCAGATATACATGTATAATACATGCACAGTCCATTATTAGAGAAAATATACAAAAACAAAATGAATATGTTTTACAGTACATTAGTATTTGGTGTGTGAGTCCTTCGCTTTATGTAGAGCATGTCACCTTGTTTTCATAATCCCATACAAGTTATCAATGTATGACTTGGATGCTTCTCCAGATATCCTGTAGCACTCCACATTTTCTCCAAGTGTTTTGTTGCTGTTTGACTTTCTCAGTAGCCATAGGACTCCATATAGCCTCAATGATGTTTATATCAAGACTTTGTATGGGCTATGGCATCTTTGTGAGTGTTCCATCAGCCTCTTTATGTTCCAGATAGTTTTTCACCATATTGGCTGTATGCTGCGGAGCATCATCATGTTTGAAGATGAATTCCTGCCCAATAAGATGTCTACTTGAGGGAATTACATAATGGAGAACCTGCATGATTTTATGCAAATCTCTGATACCCTAGGCTGATATACATCCAACACTTGTAATGATTCATCCCAAACTGATGTTAATTATCATCAAACTTGGACTCATTTGTAAAGAGCTTCTTCATCCAGGTTTGATCATCCAAGTGCTTCCTTTCTGCCACCCCTTTCAACCTTGTCATTTGGTTTCCTCTCCTCAGCAAAGGTTTTTTTTTGGGGGGGGGCAACTACACATTAATTCAGACCACTTTGTGCTAATTTGTATCTTACTGTTCTTGAAGAAACATTAACATCTGTACTTGCAACTGGGTCATTTATAAGATCTCTACTGGCCTGTCGTCTATCACACACAGAATGTACCCTGAGGTACTTAACATCGCTTTTGGAGAGTCTGACTTTCATCATTGACTGTTTGCTGTTAACAGTACCAGTTTTGTGCATCCTCTTCAAAGTCTTGCATACAGCTTTTTCTGAAACATGAAGTTTGGCTGCAATCTTCTGCATGGAGTAGCTTTTATTAGCTAATATTTTGACTTCTATACACTTGTTACGTAATATTCCTTACCAGAAGCCATAGCATTCACCACAACACCACAACTACATCAATGTCTGTACTTTTATATCCTGTAGATATAGCACTTTCTGGTTGCTTGCATGGAAGCCAATCACTGTGCATTTATACCTAGTTTTTCTTCTCTTTCTATAATTATTTCTTGTACTGTATGTGACTTATTAAAACAGAAACACTAGTAGACTAGACAAAATTTGTAGCACAATAAATGAGCAGGAGAAAAATTTCTGGCCAAAGCAAAAGCATTTCTCAATGCTTTCAGAACAATCTAATTGAAGTCTTCAGCATTCCTTTGTTCCACATCTGTATGATGAGGCAACACCATTTGTTTCGGAAAAATAGAGCAGTCATAACTTAAATATAAAGCCCTTGTTTGTTTTACAGTCTAAAACAGCAATGAAGAACATTCAGATTATTTCCAAACACCTCACAAAAGGAGAGTTACTCAAAACAAAATCAACAGATGATTTACTTGAATATTTTCAAGGGAATTTATTTCCAATATTTTTTTTCAATTTTGTATGAGTGATGCCAAAGCTCTCCTGTCAAGACCATGAATAACTTTGTTTTGTTTGTCACATCTTTGTGCCAGATGGTGAGCTGTATCACACCACTTTCCAGTCTCGTTTCCAAAGAGATAAAAAAAAACAAAACAAAATGGTGGTCTCTAAACTAATAATATGAAAATAAATTCTTACATGCATTTGATAATTTGTGACCAATAACATGTTTCTTGAGTTAATACGAGGACAACTAAAAAGGGTGCATACCTAATGCCATCCAAATGCCGAGTCTAATCCAAGTAAGATAGTTTAGTTTCATCATCAGTGCAATATTACAGAACATGCTTGCTGCTGGAATAAAGGGAACCAGAGGCATCTGAAAAGGCAAAAAAAATATATATATATAAAAAAAAATTAATTTTCTGGGTGAGTGAAACAAATAACAGTGAACAACAACAAAAAATAACCTCCCCAAAAAAGCCTACTCTAGAATTTTCTGCCATCATCTGATCATGTTGCTGACTCAGGAAAATATATGCAGTAAAAGCAACAGCAACCACGAGTTAAATGTTTTGTTTGCTTTTTTTAAATAGAAAAATGCTTAGTTCTTAATATACAAGGTGTTTATAATGTCTCTGAGAGTTTTTGAAGTTTAATAACTGTTTATCTACATAAGAGAGAACAATAAATATTGTATTTCAAAGTCACATGCTAACTTTTGTTTTGTGGTTGAGCCTTTGCAAAACTAAAATGACAATGATTGATATTTACTACATCTCGTAGCTTGTTGAATTGAAGTTGGTTATTGCAGTGAGATTAAAAGTTTAGTGTGCATTAAAACAAGATATCTCTATCCAACTTTTGGTAGATCAGGTATCGGTGAGGAGACCATTGTAGCTGTCAAAGGAATATTTCCAAAAAAGGCCCATGAAAAGTGCTTTAGTTCACAAAATTTTAACATTTTCTTTTCAGCAGTTTCATGTAAAATTTTGAAAATGAGGTTACTGCGATAAGGAACAACTCAAAGAAGCCTTCAATCACATCACCCCCCCCCCACCAAAAGTTTGAGATGTAAAACTCATCAGAAAAAACGTTTGAAAACTGTATTACCAAAGATGGTAGCTATGAAGAATTTTAAGTATTAATTAGTGGATTACTAAAAAAAAACTTTAAACACATGGCTTTGTAAAACAATTTGCGTTTTTGATTTTATTTCATGTAGCTAATAGTCATTAAACATTAGAATCCATCAAAGACTTTAGAAACATCTTGTACACCCTCTTTTGACTTCCACTCCCATTATTATCTGATTGTATAAAGATAATGTTAATTATATTTATTAAATTGTACACATAAAAGTAACAAATACGTATTATTATTATTATAAATATTTTATTAAAAAAAACTTAATTAAACTGAAGTAAATACTAGTCCCGAAAATCAATGACTTTCTCTCTGTGTCGGTACGTTAAAATCACTGACACAGTTTGTATACTTAATTTGTTTCGTTCCATTTCCACCAAATTCTGTATTCATACCACCCCCCAAACTCATTTGATATGACTCTTTCGTGTTTCGCTTTGATTTCCGGTAAGACTTTTATAACCGACTGCATAATATCAGGAATAGACTGTTCAGTGCTGATTTTGCAATTATGCCTCACCGCCGTGGTTTATACATATTTTATGAATCCGTTAAAAAAAATTTTTTAGAAAATGTTATTTTCACAGAAACCCTAAAACAATAGACAAACGAATAAATAATTCCGGCGCGGTGGTGTGTGTGTGTGAGAGAGAGAGAGAGAGAGGGGGCACTTCGTCTCCGAAACCACCCCATCCGTGCCTTTTACCTGAAAAGTCAGAAAGGCTGCATTCTGCTCGTGAGCTACAATGACCATGTAGAAAAATACGACAAAGAAGGCGAAGAAGCTGAGGAGGAGAATAGTCCACCACGCTGCAACCATAATATAGTCGATAGCAAAAATCAAAATGGCGCACAAACAAATCATTGACAGCCCCATTAACACGGTGGCTAGAATTGGGGCGTTTCCGGGGCTAAAGGAGCGCAGCAGTGGCAAGTTTCGCAGACTCTGGCGGAGTTTTCCGAAGTCGTCGTGGCTCTTGGACATTTTCATGATGCGCTTCTTGTCCGACGTCGACGCGAAGTCCGCATCCATTTCGATTTCGTCTCCCCTCAGCTTGAACTGGCATTTTTCCACTGGCATGTAGCGGAGCACAACCACGCTGACGGCTACCAAGGTGTACGCGAAGAGAGTGCCGATCGACAGAAACTCAACCAAGGTTTCCATCTCGAACAGCATGGCCGTAATCGCAGACAGCAGGCCAAACACGGCGATAGAAATCAGCGGGGTCTGTGTTTTAGCGTTGACGGATGCAAAGAATTTGAAAAGAAGTCCGTCGGCCGCCATTGCATAGACCGCACGCGGTAGAGAATACGCGCTTGCCAGAAGCGATGTAGATATTCCGAACAAGGTTCCAAGTGCAACAATGTACTGTATCCAGTTGACTCCCCTTGCCGCAAAAGCTTGTGGATAGGGGGCTGATGGGTGCACCTGATAATAGGGAACAACTAACGTCAAGCTACACGTTACGAGGATATAGAATATCGTTACGAGAGAAACGCCCAGTATACTCGCTATTGGGATTGACCGAGCTGGGTTTGTAGCTTCCTCCGCCGAGATCGCGATTCCTTCAAAGCCTATGTAAGCAAAGAAACTTGCCGCCGCGCCGGAAAACGTTCCAGAAATCCCGTAAGGGAAAAACCCTCCATGCTGCTTGTTCGTCCAGTTGTTTATATCGGAGAAATAAAACCCAGCGCAGATAATGAAGCCGAGAACGACAGCGTTAAAAATCGTTATAATGTTGTTGAAGCGTAGTGTTAATTTTGCTCCGATTGCGACGATTGAAAAGGCTACCAGCGTGATTCCGAACGACACGAGGTCCACGTAATCGGAGAGCCACTCGCCGGAGGACATGGTTCCCATGATTCCGATCGTACCGTTGCGGATCGCGCCGTTAAAAATAGTGTCCACGGAACCACTCCACGCCCTCGCCACCGAAGCAGCTCCAAGGATTTGCTCCAGTATAACATTCCACCCGACAACGAAGCCCCACAACTCTCCCAGGGTCACGTAGATGTAGGAGTAAGCGGACCCCGCCTTTGGTATGCGGGCGCCAAACTCGGCGTAGCACAGCGCCGACAGCATGGCGGCCACGCCGGCAAACAGGTAAGACAGTATCGCCGAGGGCCCCGCCATGTTTTTCACCACCGTTCCCGTGGTGACGTAAATCCCAGCTCCCACCATGTGACCGACTCCCAGGAGGGTGATGTCGAACGTGCTCAGACATTTTCGGAGTGGTGTTTCGTTAAAGTTGTCTGTTATGATCTTCTTCCTGTTCACAGTTGACCAGGCCCTCGATAATAGTTCTTGGACCCTCATCTTCCGTAGCGGATCTGAAAATCAAGAAAATATGCAAACTTAGTGAAAAATGCCTAATAGGCAGAAGACAATTTTATGTCCAAGGAATGAGTCAAATCCTGTCTTTGTGATGCTTTTAAAAGTCTTCTTTTTTGTTGTTTTATAGCTTCTTTTCCTTCAGATGGAGTAACTCTCTCTAGAGCAGTAGTTCTTAACCTTTTCGGCCAAACAGCACACTAAATATAACATAAAATGTTAAGGCACACCAAAAAATATAGGTAATACAAACATTTATTTAGATTACAGATGTATTATTCATTATAATTAGTGGGATATTTGGACCTGCTTTGCTGCATATAGATGCTCGATAGGGCTTACGGCTACTCGAAGCTCTTGATCGACTGATCTCAAACGTTCCCTTTTGTTGCTCTTTATGACAGGTTAATGTTGAAAATGCCAACTCGCACAGGTATGTCGAACAGAAGGGTAATAAAACTTGTAGTGCTCGAGAGCCAATCAAGGTATTGCCTCTCCAAAAGCAACCAGAACTTCCCCAATGTCATTAAAAAAATTTTCATTTTTAAGTTTTTTGTCAATACTTATTTCTGTCAATTCTGTCTGTCTTCTATTCCTAACTTTTCAGCATTTCATATGATGCTTCTGAAAACGGATTTCTGATCCAGTCAGAATTAGAGACTTCTATTGATGGAAAATAGTTTCAAATGACCTTGAAGCAATACTAGATGCTGTTCAATAACTTCTTTCACTCTGACTGCTGGACATATCTGTAAAACATTGGAAAACATATCCAATTGATCATTTCTCAGTCTTTTCCACAAACACAACCTAACATTAAAGGCATTCAGCTTATCAGAGTGAGAGGATATTTTCATTTGCCTTGTATTTCAAGATTTAACATGTTCAGTTAGCCAAAAATGCAAATTTTGCACACCAGTATTCATCACATACAAATTTAAGAAAACAAGAGTACTCGTGTGGAAAAATTTTAATTCTTGACACATTTCATACATTCTTGAAGTGCCTTCCCTCTTGACAGCCACCAACATTCTGTTTGTAACAATAGAGATTTGTACTCTGATCCCATTTCTGAACATAGAAAATAAATGTGGCTTTAGTGGTTGTGTCTTAGTGAAGTTAACCACCTTATTAATCTGTTCCATTACTTCATTTAGTTCATCTGGTAGTTATTTGGCCATAAGAGCTCCATGGTGGATCAGGCAGCATCAGTGGTTGAAGGATTCTTTCTCCCATACCTTAGCTACAAATCCTTCTATTTTTCCTACCAGAGATGCTGCTCCATCAGTACGAACTCCAATACAATTTGACCACTGAAGGGAGTCTTGGCCATTTTCTCTCTCCATGTAACTGTTTACTACATTGAATATCTCTTCACCTGTAGTCCTCTCAGGTAACTATTTGCAAAAGAAAGAGTGCTCTTTTATATGGTCTGCATCTACAAATCCGATGATAGAAATAAGTTGAGCAAATCCGCTTATGTCATTTGATTCATCCACTTGAATAGAAAACCTTTTGTCAGCTCTTAATCTCTCTTTTAGGGATGATTCAGTATCGCCTGATATCATCGATACGTCGACTAACAATGCCATCTGAGAGCGAAACTTTACTGATTTATTCCGCATCATAATTTTGTAAAATATTCTTAACAGTTTCTTTGCATGTTGGAAGGATGAAGGATTCCGCGATAGTAAGAGTGGTTTCTTAGCTTTTGCGACGAGCTGAGCCACCACATAACTCGTCTTCTGTGCATTGTGTGAAAGCTCCTGGTCATAAGATGTCTGTTTGTTTAGGTTACCTTCTAGCAAGAGCTTATAATAATTCACGTCTTTCTCAACTAGAGATGGAAGTTTAGCCGACTCGGTACCATGGCTTCATTTGAAAGTCTCACACGACGCAACACATTCAGGCGATGGATGTGAATGGTCACCAGCTGAAGAAAATCCAATATTTAATGCAGCTTTCATGATATTTCCTGTTTCCCACTTTGATGCGCATATTTCGAGAACCCTCACCCGCATCAGTCGACTCAGTCTGATTTCCTTCTGTTTGTCATAAATCGATCCATGTTATGGGTATTGAGAAAACGATAAAACGATCTTCTGGCGATACTATTTGTACAAATAGCACTTGGGTCAACGGCTCAACGAGATAACGAGAACGAGGCTGTCAGGATATTGCGCTTTAACTTAATGAACTTCCAGGTCCAGTACCAAGAGGCTGCTTTTTGACCGGCGTAAAAACAGGAGAGCGGACTGATGTCGCCACTGTGTACAATATTCACAACGGTGCCAACGTTTTGGGGGCCTTTTCCACTTACGCGTGACGTCATGAAAAATTGGTCTCCCTTCCGTTCTTCGTAAATCTCATTCAAATAATAGTAATAACAATAATCATAGTAACAGTTAATATCATTACCGGGACTGCCAGAGATTTGAAAAGTAGGAACACGCGGCACGTCAGCATCACGGCTCACTGGCTCAGAAACGTGGCACTAGAGCATCTCTTTGCTAACCAATTAACACCAAAATGTCTGCGCACGAAATACTGAAACCTAATTTTTTTTTTTTTTGGTTACAAAAATTTAGTTTTTGAAAATTAGAGAGATTACCTGAATTCTAAAAAAGATGTAGGATTGGTTTTCTTTCTTTTTTGTTTACATCACAACAAGTCCGGGCAGAGGCTGTCGTAGTCCACTAACACAAATGATTTACTAACTAAAATTCTAGTCAGGTCTTTTTATCTCGAAGAACAAACGGTCTCCTCGATATATGATATTTCGTGTTAGCTTTTTAAAGATGTTTAAAATTCTATTCGGTTTACACACACACCACTCACACACACACACACACACACACACACACACACACACCACTCACACACACTCACCACTCACTCACACACACACAGACGGACAGACGCTCACACTCACACACACACAGATGGACACGCTCACACACACACACACTCACACACACACAACCACTCACTCACACACACACTACTCACACACACACACCACACTCACACACACACAAACCACACTCACACTCCCTCACACACACTCAAACACACACACTACTCACACACACACACACCACTCACTCACACACACCACTCACACACACACTACTCACACACACACACACACACTCACTCACACACACACTACTCACACACACACACCACACTCACACACACACAAACACACACTCACACTCACTCACACACACTCAAACACACACACTACTCACACACACACACACCACTCACACACACCACTCACACACACACTACTCACACCACACACACACCACTCACTCACACACACCACTCACACACACACTACTCACACACACGCACAGACGGACAGACGCTCCCTTGCCTTTTTTCAAGTCTCGTTACCCTCTTCATCACAAGTAAAGGCGGAAGTTATAATGATTTTCTTTGTAATTTTAAAACGGTCGGAACTGCAAACCTCTCTTAACATTTCAAAAACTGCCCAGACGAGAGCAGATCGATTGCTTAAACACATGCGTCTGATCTGAAGTGTTAAAATCCAGATCGATCACCCAGCACCATTTCTGGTTATTTTCTTTTCCACCGAATCCGGTCGGTATTGAACTAGGTAGCGTAACGCAGAGCTAATGACGTAACGGGCATGCCAGGGTCAGCAACAAACCGGGCATTCTGCGTGTTATTGTAAAAGACAACCCTTACTTTCTGGATGTATTCCAAAAGACTCGGATTCCTTACTGGATAAACCACATTATCGCACAGCATACTCCTCTGGCAAGCACCAAATAAGACACTTATAAGCATGGCGTTCGATAACGTCGTGTAACAATGTAAATTTACAGACATTTGTCAAAAGTAAATGGACATCTCAGTACGCACGTTCTCATTCAGCTCACGTTTTGAGAGCGAAGGGAAAAATCCAGCGATATGGCAGTGTTTCCTTCTGTATTAAGAATCAACGCAGGAACAGAATGGTCCCTTTACGAATAACGTGTCCACTTATTTTTCTGTAGACCTCAAATCGCGATCAGATATCGTGTCACCTAAACAGTTCATAAAATAGACAGATTGTATAAACAATGTAATCTTTAAGTAATTAGAATAATTCCTATGTATTAGTGCATAAAATTTCTAAATTACAAACAGAAAATACGGATTGATGTATTATGAACTTCTGCGATGAAGTAGATGGGGATGTGGAAGAGGATAAACTTTTTACTGAAACGAAAGGCCGCTTCTGATCTCAGAAGATCTTACATATAATTCCTTGCTTAAAAAGCCTTTGAGAAATTGTCCATCAAGCATGTCTGAAGGAGGTGATCCACCCTTTTAATACCTAACCAGTAGCGGTGCCGGCATCGTGAATCAGGATCCGTCGTTTCCTCTGTGGACATCCCGCTGTTGCTAAACCAGGCTCGTGAGAAAGGTGCATAACCGCAACCGATCGGCAGGGGGCGACGACGTGCAGAAGTTTCGCGTTAACTTTTCTTTTTGATCCTATTCTCAATGTTAAGGGGATTTCAGTAAGTTTAAATTCTTGATATTTAATAAACACACATGGGTGAGGCAATGGATCTCCTGTCAAGAAAACCTCGTATCCGTCATAGTTCGTGTAGGTTCTGACAGAACTACCGCTTCTACTCTCAATTCAAAACACAAGATGCCGCTCACGGCCAACACGTAGATATTCGATTACTTATTACACACCTTTGATAAGAAAGAAAATAAAAGTTGTCTACAAAAACTGAGTCATAAATGACGGTTACATGTTAAAACTGCGTGGAATTAATTTCCCTTTAACCATAAGCTCTGTCGGGTAGACTCGTGCACTTGCCATAAATACACGTAAATGTACTCAACACGCATTCGTTACAAGCGAGCGCACGTAACAGTCGACGTATGACAGTAAGCGAGATCAGGTCCACGTCTTTCTGTTCTTACGTGACGTCTGATGGCTTTTTTGTGGACACCTCCCCTCAGGTGGAGGTGGGAGGGGGGGGTTAAAGTCTGCCAGCTTCCCGCGAACCTAGCAGATCTGTATGCAGATCGAGTCTTTTCTTTATCTGTCCCGTACTTCTGTTCTTAGCTTCTTGCGCTTATCAGGTGTCTGAAACGGCCTGTTTGAGTCTCAGGGTGTGTCTCTTTACGTGTCAGGTTCTCGGGTAACTTAGTGCCTACCCATTAATCAAAACATGGCTTCCAGAACTACTTTTTATATTTAAATAGATCCATTTTTTTTTACTACTAAAATCTAACAAATAATATAGCGTATTAACAACAAAAGAAACTCATTCTTAGCAACTGTGTTTACTTGACAGATAAACGGTTAGTAATTTGTATGTAAATTCCATAACTCTAAGAAACGAAGTTAGTTAAAGGGCCAACATCGTCCAGCGCCACAGTGTTGGTCTTCCAGTCCAAAACCCGCATATCAACGCTGAGATCTTCTTTCTTGAGAAATGCACGTTTTTACAAAGTGCTCTTGAAGTCAGCCTGCTCGTCCTCCGGGCAAGGACTTCCGGTCCAGGCCGACACGTAACCCTAAAGTCTTGTTCAGGAGCAGGCTCGCAAGTGTCTGTCAGGATTCTGTCGGCCATATCGAATCACAACGCTTGTCCGTTGGAGCCCGAGGTCCAGGCACTGCCGGTGAGAATATACTACGTACTGAAAGTTGATCGGTCGGGGTGGCAACGGGGATGAAACATAGGGGTGGGTGGGGTGACAGACGAAACGAATCCAGGACGAGTGTCTTGATAGGGTTACGTCTGCTTTACTCGCTGGCAGTTAGTTATATGTTGATATCCGGATAATTATTTAAGGCGGTTTTAGACCTGACTAATAATAGGGGAGGGGTCGCGCGTGGCCGTCGGGGTTAGGTGTTGCAGAGCACTAGAAATTCCTAATTAAACGTCGACTAGGGCTCCACCTGTACGTCGGTCTATAGATTGCCCGGCCAAGCTCACCCACAACACACGGGGTGGAGAGAAAAGGAGGAATTACACAGATTTGTGAAAAGAGAAAGAGACAATGTAGGTGAATACTTATTTTTCGTCAAAATCTACCCCTGGAGACGTAGTCGCTGAACATCTCTTACTTTGACAGATCGAGATCGAACGTCCTCGGGATTTTCGTTTAGTCCTTTTCATCTCTGCAATCTTCTTGTCGTGGTCAGGACCGAATGTCTTCTTGTTTTCGCTTTGTTTATTTTAACCGTGTCGTAGGCGGACTTCCCCGTTACGTCGCTTCCCTCATTGTAAAACTAAAGTGTAATGCCGATCCTTCCCTTTGCGACGACTCGACACCAGACTCCTCGGCTACAGAACGACGGACCCCGGAGAATCTTCTTTTTCCAAATCAACGAGGACTGTGACGGTTCCTTTCTCGTTTATTTCTGCTGACCTAACGGCCGCCGCTCAGATATCAGGATTGCGCTCTGCGAGTCTCTGCTGTATGCGACGAGGCCGGAAAGCACCAGCCTCGGTGTGGAGATTTCTGTCCGATCTAAGCAGGTTTCGCGAGTGGAAGCCAAGATGCTAGTCTTGAAGCGGGGCTCCGGTTATTCTTCCTCTCACCTCGGCGAATAATACTTTTCTTTCTTCTTTAAAAGACAATTTCTTTTAGATAAACAAAAAAAAAAAAAAAAAAAAGAGATCGGGTTACAGCAAGGGGTGGGGGAGTTGTTAGAAAAGAAGAACAAAGCATCTTCCTGGCTCCCCTATATTGTTACTAACTAATAAGTTAAAAGCAGCCGAACTAACTAACTAAACATCGCGAACCGCGACTTGACTAAATGAGAACGTGGCGAAACCAGGTTCATGTCGCACGACTAATCACTGCCGGATAACTTGTTTTAAATGAATTTTCTTTTCCGGGAAAAGGTGAGATTTCCTTAGGGATCTGCAGTCAGGACAGGGGGTGGGGGGGGGGGTTGTCCTCGAATCGTCAGGCATTCCAGCCGAGATAAAAGTCAATGGAATGTTTCCTCGCCAGAGAACTGTTTGTACAGTCTTCAGCTGTTACGCCCTCAAGTCAGAGAACTTGTCCCACGGCAGTCCGTCCGCCCGTCCTTTCTTCTTTGAAGATAACAAGCAGGCGACACTCATGGTTCGGAAAATAAGATTACGCGCGACGTCGGAACTGTTGGTCCAACTGTTATCTGTAAGTCAAAATACGGTAAAACAAGATTAAAATGGTTATAAAAACGAAACTATGAGTATTTTTGTGCAATTTGTCGCAATGGAATCCCCCATTTGTTGCCCTTTCTTATGGATAAGCCTAACCTTCCAAAATGGATTGGAAAATAATCCGATGACTGGCTTCCCAATGTCGTCTCCGTTTCAATCATCTATAAGAATAAACACACAAAGCCATAAAGCGTCGGTCTGTATAGGAAGCAAATAAAAACCCTTGAGGTATTTTAAACATAACAGTGTTCATTAACAACCAAATTTAATGGAGCAGTTGTCTGAAATATTCCAAATATTTCCATTTTTTTAAAAAAAAACAAACAAAGCAAACCGTTTCCTTACTGGCCGCCATTTTGTTGAATTGCTTTCTTTGTTGTTTTTTTATTAGAATGCATGATCGGTTGTTTCGGATTTTTTTGTTTGTTTGTTTAGAATTGTATTGTTTCTAAAAGAAAAAGGAGAAAAGTTGCAGAAACAGATCTCCACAGACGTCGGTCACGTGAGGATCTTAACAAGAGTAGTTAATAAAGATAAAGCTGCTTTATATCTAAAACAAATATAACTTTTTAATTCACTGTTTTAGTATGTATGCGTTATTTTAATTGTCAATCAGCTAGCCTGCTTTTTCTGATAGTCTGACGTAACCATTATATATATATATATATATACAGGGTGAGTCAAAAGTAGCGCCCGGTTTCTGGGAAGTCATGTTCATGTTGTTGTTAATATGTTACCTTGATGTTGTTAATACCTTTCTTTGTCTTGCAGGTTATTACTGACAGTTTTGAGAGTTACTAAAGCTGTATCAAGTTGAACCATGAATTACCTCCCCAGACCTCACACCGGCAGATTTCTTTCTTTGGGTGGGGGGACCCTTAAGGACCTTGTTTATCGTGAAAAGCCTCGTACTATTCAGGAACTGAAAGCTAAAATCACTGAAAAGTTTGAGGAAATTGATAGCGAACTCTGCAGGCGGGTGTGTCACTCTGTGCCTGCTCGATTGCGATTGCGCACTGATCACGAGGGAGGACACTGAACATTGAAAGTAAAACAGCCTATTACAATTCCTTATTCCCTGAATAAATGGAATAATTTGAAATAATTAATTTGAAAACATGTCTTTCATTTATTTCTACCTTCTTGTACACTGTAATACAGATGACAAACAAACAACAAACTGACAGCCCTAAAACAGGAATTGGGCGCTACTTTTGGCTCACCCTGTATATATATAAAAATGTTAAAATTTGAAAAACAACCAGAGACTACGCGAAGGAGAGTAGGGCGGGGCTGTTGGGCCCAGCGTTGAATTACTAGATTGCCAACCTTGTCAGAGTCGGGAGCACTGGACCCTTCGTGGCGCAGAACAGCAGGCAACGCCCTCTGGCGGATAACTGCAACACTATGCTCCCTCACTAAGGTAGTCTCTCCGATGTAGAGAGGCTGTTGCTGTCCTCAAGACTGGTATACAAACAAAAAAAAACATAGAGGGTAGTTTTGTACTGTCCCTGCTGCTAGGTTTTCTCTACACACACGCGCGCGCGCGCACCACACTCGCATACCAAAAGCCATTATTGTAATTCTTCTTCAACAGAAGGAAAGCGCTAGTACATTTGATATGTATAAAATACGAGTCCACAGCTATATTATACTTATTGAGTAGTTCTGTGCAGAGAGGCGGCAAGATGTCCGAGGATTTATGTAAAGCTCCCGAAGAATTTACTCATGGCTATTATGGCCACCCCAAATGTAATATGCTGATTTTAATTTACTTCATTGTAAAGCTAGATATAATAGCAGATTTTATTATTATTATTATTATTCTGTTATTCTGGAATTTTTAAAAAAACCTTTTTTTCCCCACAAAAGAACAGACAAATCTCGACGATAACCAACTGAATCTGTGAATTAAAATATTTTTTTTTAAAAAAATGTTCAAAGAATTTAAGTTTTACGTTTAAAGGAATCCGTTTTAAAATATCAAACGCTGTCATAGTTACTCCTCAGTTCTTCCGCTATCCGAAGACAGAAACCAAAATAATAATAATAATAATAATAATAATATAATAATAATAATAATAATAATAATAATAATAATAATAATAATAAACCGATCTCGAGGTGCTGGTAATTTTTATAACTGTACAGTTTTTCACTGTATGAGAGAGGCTCTCTCTCTCTCTCTCTT
The DNA here is from genome assembly GCA_018389105.1 of Nautilus pompilius. Classification (NCBI taxonomy): domain Eukaryota; kingdom Metazoa; phylum Mollusca; class Cephalopoda; order Nautilida; family Nautilidae; genus Nautilus; species Nautilus pompilius. Next base: position 318,031 of record JACATO010001428.1, read on the forward strand.
TCTCTCTCTCTCTCTCTCTCAAAAAAAAAAAGGAATCCCATTTAAATAAGAAAAAGGCATTTAAATCCCAAACTAATATAAAATTTGAATTGGAAATTTAAAAAGGAAAATTAATTGGAAGCAGCAAAAGAAAAAGTATCAGGCTCCGGGCCGCTCTGATGCGTGATAATTTTTTTTTCTTTTTAGAGAAGCATAGAACAGAAGAATACACGCTATAAAGCCGTAAACTTCGCTGGAAAAGAGAAATGCCGCATTGTATGTCTGCTAATCTTACTGTAGTGCTCCTTGGTAGCATCGTCATGAACATAAACTTGGAAACCTCGTTTGGATTTTAACTCGTTCATGACCAGTGGAGATGGTAGGGAGGGGACGGCGTTGCCCCTCCTACTTTTCAGTTTCCCTGCATGTCACCACAACGTGCAGCAGGGCTCCAGACTGATCACCTCTCAACTCCTCTACTTACTGAGCTGGTGGGACCTCCCCTGTCAGAACCCAACCCCGAAGAATGTGAGAGGACATGGCTTCTTAGCGGCAGAAGGCGTGCAGAAAGAAAGAGAGGGTGACAGGAAAAAAATAGAGATTATATTCCATTATGGAACATTTTGTGATGTAAACTGGAGTGGAATTCACTTAATTGTTGCGTTTGTTCATTAGTAAATGAGTAGAAATGTAGATTGTACCTACATCTATATATCGGCTGATCATCTATACTACATATGTCTAGATTTGTAAAGTTGTAAACTGTACACTATTATTATTCTCCATAAATCTATGAATGATCTGAAAAATATTTTATTTTTCCAAAATATATATTTGTTATACCTGTCTTTATTTGACTGATACAGTGTGTATGATGTAATCATCATACCCAGGGCATATAGGCTCAAAATGGCCCTGAAATTTACCATCTTACAAGAAGGCGGGGGGGGGCTTATAGCGTCTACGCCCTTCTTTCCCAACCTCAGCCTCACAGACCTTAGTGTACCCCTAGTTCCTAAAACCCACTTCCGTCACTGTTCACGATCGGGTGCTTTCGTAAACATATCGACTCCGACATTGAGCTTTACGTTAAATTCATCAGACTTCGCGCATTGTGCAATGCTGCGATCGGTACACACTCAACAGCAACGGCACGAATTCGACAGCGGTAGGATTTTTTATTATTTTTTAAATTTTTTTAATAAAAAAAAAAGCAACTTCCATTATCTGGATGACTGTTCTATCGTTATTCTATGAAGCCAAAAAGAAAACCCTGTTCAAAAACATCTTATTGAAACGGAAAAGAAACCGACTGGAAGGCCTCGGAGACTCTTCAGAATGTCGTTTTATCCAACTCACGTATTCGCATAGATGGATAAGTAAATAATAGAACCAGTCAATGGACGGCGGGGGTGGGAAACACGCACCTACCTCCAGTTTGCCATTAAATAGCTTCAGTTCACAATGCAGTGCTATTCATAGATCCCAGTAATCACTACGAGCTAATCTTTAATTTATTCACGCTTACTTATTTATGCTGCTCACAGGACTAAAACAACAACAACCCAACAATTCGGTACGACGACGATAATCCACGCGACATTAGTAATAGTAATTAATCGAAGGTAGGATTGTGATGTTTTTCGTTTCTGTTGTCGATTAGAGAAACCTCGGCGAGCGGGGGCCCACCGCGGCCGGCTCCCAGGGCTGTGATGCCATCGCAACTCTGGTCGGATGAAGGGGAGGAGAAGAACAATAACGAAAACCAGATTGATGACGGGTGTCGTTTGAAGGAGGCAAGAGCGGCAGCTAATTATGAATGTTATGCCTTCTTTGGCATTTCGGGCGGCGGGAGATATGCGGGCCGACCATATGGTGCGTTGTGTTCGAGTCTCTGGGCTCCAGAATCGATTAGGGGGAGAGAGAGAGAGCTCAGATTCTCCAGCAACGATCCCAAGTGTACCTAAACTAAACGTACAAATTAACGCTGACCCTAGGATACGACAACACTTAACAACCACCAGCAGTGTCTAGACAGTAATAATAAGACTTTACCTTGGTTAGTTTCGCTTTGTTTTTTTGTTGTTGTTGTTGTTTGTTTTTTTTTCCTTTTTTGTCGATTTGTTGTTGTTGTTGTTGTTGATGATGCTGTTTTCCGTTCGGTTATCCTCAGCAGCTGGTCACATTTCTCCGACCGCGAACACGATCTTTCGCTTCACGCGTGAACAATGAACAAGAACACGGTCGACAATAGACGGCCGCCATGCCAGCCATCACAAGTAGGTGTACCTGACACGTTTAAAACCGAAGCCGAACGGACTTATGCAAATAATGGTTTACGTGAACACACGTCGCTATGGTGATATTATCGCATCGATCTGTGGGCTTGCGGCTTAAGGAAAGTTCTAAGCCACCATCTTACAGATATCCAAGGGAAAACGGTGGACAGTACGGAGCATGGTTCTGTTGGTGGCAGTTCTCCATTTTTATTTTTGCACGCAACTACATATAAACCCGAAATATTAATATTATTATTATTATTATTAATAATAATAATAATAATAATAATAATAATAATAATAATAGAGAACTTCAAAATTATTAAAATTATCTCTTAACACTAAGTGTTCTCGTAAATGTGATGATACAAAATTAATTTAAAAAAAAAGATTTAAAGGTAAAAGAAGAAAAAAATTGTTAAAAGAGAAAATGCGCCAAATAAGATTCTTTACTTTAAACCAAACTTGTTACCTGGAAGAGGTTTTGAAAACTTACCTGAAGGAAGACCGGGAGCTGCGACGTTCGCGTTGTTGTGGGAGAGGGGGAGGGGATAAGTCTGGGAATCCGGTGCTGTCGTTTCGTGTGTGTGTGTGTGTGTATTAGAGCGTGGAACCCGGACTGCTTTCCGACTATGTTTCTAGGAGATCGAACTTCCGCGATGTGGCTGCGGGTAAAAGCCAGTCAGGGGTGGCTGGGCGCGCACCCAAAGCTCGAACGGTCAAAACTATGCGGTAGGTGCTGCAGTTGCTGACCGAAGGACTGTAAATACTCGCCCCAGCGAAACGATTTCGCCACCAAGTCGCGTAACAGCTTTTAGTCATCTAATTACCAGCCATTAAAATGCGGAGGAAACCTAATTTTAAACCTGAAAAAAAAAAAAAAAAAAAACAGAGAGAGAGAGAGGGGGGGGGCAGATGGAGTTAAAAAAAAATTCTAACCTGATTGAATTCTTGCCAGTCACGTGGTTTAGGCTTGTTTTGTTTTTTTTATTCCGTTGTTGTTGTTCTTGGCCGGTCCGTCCTCGTGCTGTTGCTTTGAGTGGGTGGTATTCTTTCCTGGTTTGGATATTAGGGGCTACGCCTCTTCACCTGCGGCTGTGGCAGCGAGCGAGCTGTTGCGCATGCGCGCCCGTGGCAATTTTGATCAGATCGTGGGCTTGGCGACACCCTGCGTGCAGAGATAGCCAGCAACAACAACAATAATAATAATAATAATAATAATAATAATATAATAATAATAATAATAATAATAATAATGATATCAGTAACATTAATCATCATCCTGCGAGTTTAAAGAAATCAGATAGAGTGTTAAATTTTTTACTGCGGACCAGTCATTGATGGCCGCCAGCTTACAGCAGTTCGACAACGCACTGCTACTAATCACATGTTTGCGTTTGCTTTCGTTCCAACCGTTAAATTTATAAGTAAATATTAAATTAATGTTGTTTACCACAAAAATCCGCGCATTCACACAGCACCGCTTCGTTAAGCGGCCTGTTTAAGTTTTACTGTACACACAAAACAACACGCAGATGTTTGCAAGCCTGCGGCGACGCGCTGCTCAAACGTGTTCGTGTTCTTGTATCGCGGAAGGAAACCCAGACGTGATCCCGGACGTACACCCACGTAATGTTACAGCCATTTTCTCCGGAACTGAACGGGTCTTGGAAACTCACGTGCGCACCACTTTCCCCATCGAATCCGCGTACGTCTTCACAAGCACCCCGGTCCGACTTCCCTCGATGGAACTGACCGGGCGTTATTTAACTCCATTGACCGTTGCTTCCAAGCCCAGTGTTTATCACAGCGGCACACCAGTTCGTGGAGAGACCTCCCCCCCCTCCTATAGCGATCGTTACCTCGCACCAATCCAGCAGCGTGATCTCTAAAATGGCCTCCAAAGAGCAACCGACCATAGAGTTCACGTTAACAGCAGACTTTATGCCAGTGACATGCGGCCCAGAATGCTAATGCTGCGTATTCTTCTAATACGGCACCGTCGACAGCATCGCATGCGACGGGCGAAACAAACAAGGTAACTGGGGTCTGAACAATTAGCGTCACACAAGATCCAAATTTCATTCTTACGGATGACAGCCTCCGACATGGGACACGTCGGAGAGGCGTGAACGTGGTCGAGTTTGCGCACGCGGTGGTCGTGGTCGGAGAATGACGCAACATCTCACCCAGACATCTGGATTGCCTGATTTGATCATTATAAATACATCTAAAACCCTGTAATGGATCAATAGCGGTTGCTTATGTTATGTTCGCCATTTCTGCCAATGTCGACATTAATTTTTTGCCCGGCGTCATCGCCATTTTGAACGTTCACTTCAGACAGCCATTTTGTGTTTGTTCAACAACTAATCTAGCTTCAAAATGGCGTAAAGATTTCTGTTTTAATGGAGAGCTTAGACCAATATGCAGGTCGGCTTCAGGCAGTTTACATATTACACGCATGAACGTCTCATATCATACGAACACTACACGCTTGGAAGCGATCGTCGCTTATTTTTTGTCATATATATTGAATTTTCCAAAATCGATTCATCAGCAAAGCTGTAATCGTGCCATATCAATGTATACTTTTTCTACTTCCTCGAAGCTATCTCTCTCTCTCTCTCTCTCTCCTGTGATGGAATCGAGAATCTCCCAATAATTGACCGTTCTAATGACATCTTTAGAAACGACACCACCAACCCCACCCACTTATGCACGTGATATTTTGGCTTTAGTTTTTTTTATGGTTGAAATGATTCGGGTACTAGCCGGCTGGCCGGAAACACCCGCCCCGTTTACTTCAGGGCGCTTCGTAAGAAAATATTTACCATAAGATGATTCTTAGAACATACAAGAAAACCGCTAGCGAAAAGGGCGTTAGTTATTTTGCTGATCCATTCGCCGAGAGAGCGTTATCTTGCACCGCCTGGCACTATTGGCCCTGGCAACCAGTGGTGGTGGTGGGGGAGAAATAGAAGGAACGATGCCAGCCCGGAAGGGGCGACAAACCGAGCCGACCGCAACCGGGGATCGAACCTATGTCCTCCAGTTCTAACAGCCGTATACTACACACGGTGATAAATTGATTATAAAATAAATTTTAAAATAGAATTTTATTCTTTCAGTCTCCGATTAAAGCCGGAGTGGAGATAAGCGGGGTTTTTTTTAAAATTAAATCTCTAGCCCCAAACCTAAGCCTGAATAACTTACCACTTCCTTCTAACACGAATTCTTACCATCGTTTACACAAACAAGCGACCAACGCGTGTTGTTTACTTCTAGTCAAAGCAACAACTGGCTTGGGAGTCCGCTGTCTTTCTGGTCCTTCCCTCTAAGGTCAGTTGCAGTTTTGGGGCCGGACCGGGGAATCAAGTAACAGCCCGAGCCACTACCTGGCCACTTTATTCGGACCCATGTCCAGTAACTGGTTGGGGTACCCCCCTTAACTGCTATGACATGAGACGTGGTATATAATCTATGATGTACCGGGGTGTGTGGGGGGGGGTACTTTTCGGTTTAGTCACTAATATCGTGGGCAGTGTATGGAGCCAGGTAAGCAAAGACGAGTGCATCTTTAAAATTTATCCTACTGATGTTTACACGAACTCAGTTGGCTATGTGAAATCCCCACGTTCCCCAAGCATGGTCGCACAATGCGTGCGCGGTGGACGAGAACACTGACGTCAGTGAAGTAGCCGTCCCTGTCACGCTGGATGCGCTTAATAGAAAATGATGCCAAAAAAAAAGGGCAAACGGACCCAGGGTATGCCAAGCAAATTATGCTTCAAACCAAGATTCCGCTACCAGAGGCCTAAACAGTTGGGACTACACAAACAGGGTACAGTGATTTGGTTCGTCAGACTGACATCACTTCTCGCCTTTACTCGCGAGCCCAGCGTCTGCGCTTCTTTTACGACACCACGTGGCCTGCGGTTCACGGCAGCGGCCTACCGACGCCATAGTTTACTTGTTGCGACGTTCTCCTGGAGATGGATGCCGCATCAAGGCTCTCCGCCAATCGGTCTGTTGTTTAGAGAATGGCTGGACTTTACTACCCCCACCCTCTCCAACCACAATTCTCCGCCATCATTGTTAAAATGGCCACCGATATCCCGGAGCAGACCGGCCATGACACCTGTTACACTGGCTGCCACACCCCCCTCCCTTCATATGCTTGTCCAACTCCTTGTATAGAGCTGCACGGATATCGACACCTGTCACCCCATCTAGGGCCCTAATTTCCACCTGTAGCTCATGCAAAAACCCCAGGCTGGAAAAAAACAAACATGAGCCCTGGTAAAGAGGCCAGCCTCGCCCATCGAAGCCGAGCACGAATTAGCATAGCTTCGATACTTCTGCTGTCAGAAGGTTACAGTAATTTGTTCTTAATGACATCTCCCCCTGTTACCCGGGTGAGGCCGTGTTTCCGGCTGCTGAGTGCGTCTTCATCTACACGGGAGATTAGTGAAGCTAACCGCTGTATAAACTCTCAGTTTAGGTCAGTCTTGATTTGGTGCTGACTCCAAGCACGTTTGGTCAGTCTACCAAGGACCACGCTTGGTCTTCCGCATGCGTGAATTACGCATACGGCGGTGTACAGAATTTTTTTTGTTTTTGTTTTTTTTTTTAAAAAGAAAATCATCAATCGGCTTTTTTTTTTTTTAAATCTAAAAATAAAAAAAAAATCTCGTGTAAGAGTTATCTTCCCTGAACTAAAGTAGCAGCCTGCAGTCCTGCTGAGTTGTTGTTGCTTCGTTCGGTGGCATTTAAAAAACAACATCACAACTAAATTCTTTCCGGGGTGTTTTCATTGGAATCGGCACCGCAACCCCGTCACCTTGTCAATCGGAAAATAATAATAATAATAATAATAATAATAATAATAATATAAAATGCAAGAAAAAATGCCCGACTTTGCTGTAAGCAGGCTACCAACTAACTACTCATTACACTATGAACAACAAGAAAAGGGGGGGACCCAGAACACACACACACACAGATAGACAGACACACACACACACACATACACACAGGCAGACAGACATACACACAGACAGACAGACAGACACACACACACAGACACACACATACACACAGACAGACAGATACACACACACACACACAGACAGACAGACAGATACACACACACACACACACACACAGACAGACAGACACACACATGCACACAGACAGACAGACATACACACACATACACACAGACAGACAGACAGACACACACATACACACAGACAGACAGATACACACACACACAGACAGACATACACACCTTAGTTTCATTTTGTCCTGTTTTTATGACGATTTAGATTTTCAAACGAAGTCTTTTTTGTTTGTTTTTTCTCTAGGAAATTGATTAAAAAATTGGTAACTTTTTCCCAATAGCCATTATTCATTAAAAAAAAAAAATATATATATATTTCCATTAATAAAGTTTATGCATATCGTTATTATTGTTGTTAGTGTTGACAGTAATAGCAGTACTAGGAGTAGTGGGCAAAAGGCTTGCCAGTACTGGTAACGAATGTTAGCCCCAACTCTTTCCTGAAGCTAAATGATGTTATCTGAACAGTGTTAGGTTGGATGTTCACGTGCAACCATTGTTTCAGATCATTGGTGACTATGCCAGTTGTGCCAAGAATCACTGAAATGGCCCGCTTTTATGCATTTCGAGAGATCTCAGTTTTAAGGCCACTAATCCACAGTATTTTTTAATAAACCATTTTTTGCTGTCTTTTTCTGAATGTTAGCCTGTTGTGATGGACTGTTCTATGTAGAGGTATCAGGTGGTCATAGATGATAAAGCTGTTTTCCCATTCTATAACTTTCTCTGGAGTATGTTCCCATCAGTTGGGTTTTGACATAATATTTTTTTTTTCCTTTTTAGCATACACCAGTGGACATATTTAATGAAGTTACATTGGTAGTCATACAGATATTTGCTCTTTGCCAGGGCTTTGCATCCTGTTAGAGAATGGTCAATGATTTCTAGGTGTTGATGGAAGATTCTACAGTTGTATTTGTCTTTTTTTGTTGTTGATGTGGTAGTGAGTAGGAACTACTCATTTTTGCATAGCTACAATTATTGCTTTCTCCTTGTGCTGTTAAGTTACTCACAGTCAACCATTTGTTTCTCATTTCCCTTTTTCCTTCAATATTTTCAAATGTCGTTCATGCATGATATTTTGTTTCTGTTTTTCTGTTCTTTAAAGTTTGTTTTTACATGGACAAGGTAGTGATTGAGTGGCCCATTTTTGTGTCTGGGCTCTCACTGTTTTGATGGTTTGTTTTTAGAGTGTGTTCACCATTTCGCCACAATTTCAATGTATCTGCTGTTCTTTTTTTGGTTGAATTTCTCAAGAAGAAAGAAGGTTGGTTACTTTGCTTGCTTGTTCTTCAACTGATTATGCAGGTTTGATGGAAGAATAGAAACATTTTCAAACACCATATGCTATTACTTTGCTTGTTTTGAGGTTGGGTTTTAGCTAAATCAGTAAATGTCCCATAAAAAATTTGTTTTCCTAAGCAAAATAATATTCAATGCTCCATCAAAAGAGATTACTTTACCATGCAAAAGACTGGGAAGTAGCTATGACCTGTAAGACTTCTGAAGCTTCCTTGATGCTATCCTCATGACAGGAAAACACTCAGACATCGTTATTAGTTCCAAAATTACCAGTGCATGTGTTCTGATTGAGTTGTCAGTGCTATATGAATTAAGGATAGAAAAGCAACAGCAAAACATGGCTGAAAAGTACTCTGATCTAGTGAACGACTTACATCAACAGATAGTCTTCTATGAGCACCTGGACTTAAAAAGATGTTTAGAACCGTAAAAGATAGTGGGACAACTGCAGAGAAAACATCATGCTGGATCTTGGCAAAGTGAATAAGTGGCTAGGAATAAGTAGATTAATGCCAGTCAGAGAGTGTCCTGACCAGCTCTGATCATACTTAGAATCAAGTGAAAATAGCAGAGACACACCTGGATTAATGACCCAGTGTGGCCTTGCTTTCTTCAAGTGTAAAGAAATTAAAGTACCGAAACTCTTGTCTGCGGAGTTCTTCCTCTGAAGATACTTTGCTTTTCTGCTCCTAGTGAGTTTTTTGACTAGATAGTAGTAGTAGTGGTAGTCATATACTATTTTCTATCTCTAATTTTTTAAAAAAAATTAATTGCCTAAATAAGTGGAAATAATCTTTCATGTCATTATTCGAGTTTTTATTAATCCATATTCCTTAATTTCTCCAGGTAAAATAAGAAGAGCTTACAGGTATACTAAACGCATCAGAAACTTACATTTAAAAAAAAAATAGCAATAACACTGAAATTTTAAAAAGAAAAAAAATTATTATTTTGAATTTTTTAATAAAATCGTAAAGAATAACAAAACTAAACAAAAAAATTTGTTTTAAAAAGAAATAACTCGTTTTCGAAATCTGCTGTATATTATGAATTTATTAAATACAAAAGTCGAACTTCGCTGAGACGATTTCTACCAGAATATTAGACTGTCACAATGTTAGAGAGTAATTTCCCTTTGACCATTTAAAGAAAGAAAAAGAAGAAAAAAATCTAATAATTGAAGGGAGAAAACTGCGATCTGACTAATTTCAAAGGGGGGGAGGGGTAAAACCGACTCCACGAGACTTGGCAACATAGCGGTAACCATGACATCGAATATGTCTGTAGTTTTGTAAACAAAGATATTGGCGGAAGAAGTAAATAATACAATTTTAAAAGTTGCTATTACTTAAAAAAAATAAATAAAAAGGGCCCCAAAACCGGAACAAGGCAAAACAAAACTGCCTAAGATACAATACTTTTTAAAATAGGTGTATTACATCATCTTTAAAAATGACTCCTGAGAGTTAATCCGTTAAGGATGTGGAAACTTGTGCGATATATATTACAAACCTCGCTCTCAGGCGATTCTGCATATGACAGAAAAATCATCTGGACAATACATACTATTTAGACTTACTGGGGTTGCCGAGCTGCATTGTACTACTTCTGTCCATTCTTTTATAATAACAGCCTGTAGGCCTAATACAAATATTTCGAAATACTGTACTACCATTATTACTAATACTACTACTACCAATGTTTAGAAATAATTAATTTGCATACTTTACAATTATCGCCTATATTTTTCCTTATGTCATTTCTATGAGATAGATCTAATGTGGTTATTATTATTATTATTATTATTATTATTATTATTATTATTATTATTATATTATTATTATTATTATTGGTGGAGCTGGGGCTCTAGTGGCCAGACTGGCGGAGTTGAGAACTCTTATTGCAATTCCCGGCAAGGACTGGGTGGATGGATTTCCAACCTCCCCCCCCCCCGGGCTCTTCGGTTTTCTCCCACATCTGAATAAATAAATAAAACAAAAACGACAGGGGCCATTTCCTCGCGACACTTCACCCGTGCAGGAACCGTCGACGGTCCAGGCGTCAGGTGCTTGCTACTTTTTCTGGGGCGCTAACCAGTTACCCCCCCCCCCCCCCCTCCACGCGCAACCCACAACGGGGGTCGTTACTTGTTGCTTCTGTTGTAAAACTGCAGCATAAACCATAAATAAACAAAGGGGGAGGAGGAGGAGGAGGATCCGCCCGCGAGAGTGTGTACACGGGTTTAGCATAAAGGAAAAACGAAACAAAGGTTTATTCCAAAATCTATTAGTTGGCCGGTATAGAGTTAAACCACCCGGGAGAGGAAAAATGTCACTGAAGGAAGACCGACTGCGTCTGCCGAATAAAGCGCCTGACCAAAAAACGACAACAAAAGTTGTTCCTGCAATTAGTCGGGGGGGGGTGGGGGAGAGATGTGGGGGGGGGGGGGGGAGGGGAGGGGAGGGGAGTGCCCCCTCTTTCAAATCGTCTGGCGAAAGCCGCTGGTTCGCTCCAACGCTAAAAGGTGTCGCTGCGGTCGCGTGCGAAATGGCTGTCCAGCGCTAGATTTTAAACCGGGGGAGACGTAGCCGAGAGAGGGAGATTAATGTAACCTTCTGGGCCGGCGAAGCGAACGGGCTGCTGCGGGTGGACGGGAGGAGGATGCACGGCGCCTCGCCTCAAGGTAAGAACAGAGGTGGTTAGGAGGCGGCGGCCCCACCCTTCCCCCCGGGGGGGGGGGGTAACCGTCGTCGTCGTCGTCGTTAATGGTCGCTTCTGCCGGACGACGACCGGGACCGGACCGGGGTGTGGTATTGTAATGATGTTGCGGTCGTACCCCCCTCCCCGGTGGTGGTTTGAGTGGGATCGATTTTGGGGGGGGGGCAGTCGGATAAGTCTGTTGCTGAACAGAAATCGTTAAGGGATTGGTGCATATTTTAACCCTTTGGGGAGGCGTTTGCCGCCCGGAAATCGAGACGAGGCCCGTTAGTGTCATGGATGATCACCGAGTCCTGCCCCAGAAATGTTCAGATCTAACCACCCCCGCCCCCCACACTTCTGTGGAATCCACTAAACTGGCACTTTCATCCTCGATCGTTTTTGTTTTTGTTTTTTTTTTTAAAAAAAAAAAACAAACAACAAAATTTTTTTAAAAAAATTTAACCCTCCCTGACGCCACTGCCAACGTTTACGCATCCCTAAAACTGAGAGAGTACCGGTTCCCCTATCCTACCTGTGTTGCACGTATGAAGTTTAAGATCAGCGAAAAAAAAAAGGATAAAAACCCAGCTGGATTACTGCATACAAATGGTAGGATCCATTCAGAAGTTTAGGGGCAGCTGCTTAAAGGCTGTTAGTGGGTCCTTGCTTTCCCATCTTCTAAAACTCTAATTTGAAGTAAGTGCCTCTTTTGAGTGTGGTTCATCCACGAGAGCGCTGTCAGCTTTACTGTGCGACATAATTACTAATTACACTAAAATAACTAGCATAAACAAAATCGGTTGATGAAAGGTTGTGCTTTTTGTTTTTGTTTTTTTAATCAGAATACTGAACAAAGGTGCATTGTCTCATAAACTAATCACGTCTTAGTCATAAAATTTTGCAACTTTTGGCCTTTCATCCTAAATACATCCCGTTTTCCTTTCACCTTTTTGAATATATATATAAACAAAGAGACAGTTAAAGTTATGAATTATGGTAAAAAAAAAAGAAAACAAAAACACAAACACCTAAGAAATATTTTAAAATCTGTATGAAGGTCTTTTAGATAAAGACATTTTCAAAAAGCTGATTCAGTTTTAAAAAAAATAGCTCCTCTACCTTGTGGTGAAATACAATTTAAGCTGAAGAGATGTCTACTTGCTTAAAAGTCACTGACATTTTCAGTTTGACTATTTAATTTTATGACTAATCATGTTACTCCATATTGCTCTTGCAACTAGTGTAAAGCATTTAATTTCATGAAGTCATTTTTTGTGAAATTTCATGTGCTTAATCAAATAACCTGTAAAATAATATTTAATATTGTAAAAGTCCATGGTTTGTGTGTTCAGTATTTTTTTAAACAAAATGTAATTCTAAACACATTTTTACTTGGGCATAAAGCACTGTTATACTACAATGCTCTCAAATTTATGCATTAAAATGTTTTTTTACACTGTAACACAAACAATGTGTACTAATGCTAACAAAAATTAGAGTCTCTTGGTCCAATGTACTTCCCAACATAAAGTTTCCCTACATTTTCCATTTATTTTTGTCTACATAAAAATAAAATTTACATCACTTTGGTTTTTACATATTCGGCTCATTAAATTGGCACCTGCAATTTAATTTCTTAAAATTCTGCTGCTTTTTGTAAGTTAAAAATCAATAAGAAATTTTTAGCATTATTTACTGTTTTCTTTAATGTGTAAATCTGTAAAAAGCTAATATTGATACTCAAAAAATGTACCCTTCATCCAATAATCTTTCTAGCATACTTGTGTGTCTCTCTTTTTTTGTACCGCCAGTAGAGCATTCAAAAATGGCCACTGTTTTCATTAAAAGCTTTGATGAGAAATCCTTTTATTTATAAGTTTGATCAGCTCCTTACATTTAAGACTTTTGTCAAAGAAAGAAGAAAAGTGATATAGATAACCATGAAAACATTTCTTCTGCATAAATTTTAGATTGCTCAAAACTGGTGTGGGGCAGATAAATGCTTCTGTTGAAATAGTAAAAAAACAACTAACTTTGGCAGTAATTCTTATTGTCATAGGGTATGGCTGCAAGACAAAGCCTTTATGAAACTATGATGGAAACTTGATATGGTTTTTGGAAAGAAGAATCTCTAAGTATACTGATGTGATCATCTTCAGTAAATTTAACAATTTAGGATTGGTTTGCATAGTTTTCTGTTTTTTCCTTTATCATTAAAATTTGTCAGATAGGAAAATGGTTTCGTGAGGAAACTGATCAGTGTGCTTCTAGAAAGTTTCTTGTGTTGTTTTTGTAATTATTTAGTTAGATTCTATGCAAGTAATACAATTTACAGCCATTAAAAATTTTCCTACTTTCTGTCCTGCTGCAAACACACTGAAGATGAATTACTATTTTATTACTAATTTTCTATTAGCGATGGAAAATGTTTTCTAGACTTTTGGGTTATCCATGGTGATACCAAATTCTTCATGTTTGCATTCCATATTTAAAAAAATTAAATTAATTATTTTTTTACATACATTATATATATAGCTACCACTTGTATAAACAATCCTGTATAATAAATCTTTGTTTTTTCCCCCTCAGTTTTTGAGAACTAGTTTTTTCAATTTTGTCAAAAAATTTGGTTTTAAAAAAAAAAAAAGACAAATTTGTAATTTTTCATGAGAAAAATCAGAAAAATTATAAAGGATGTTATCAGTTTACATCTGTACATTCATTCACTCTGGTATATCTATTGTGTTAAATAAAATATTATCTACCAGCTGCTACAATGTGGATTGTGAGCATAAATCAATCATGCAGACTTTTTATATAGGTAATTTAAGTCAAGGTAGATTGATCTTTTGTAAATGTTGTTTTCTTGCTTCTATGAAGAGGATTTTTAACAAATCCCTTTAAATTTGCACCTAATATTTCACATAAAATTAAATTATAGTCTACTTCCTCTGGTTTTGCATAGGAATATAATGTACTGAGCTAAAAGTAAATATGGATTTTATTATGCATTTTAGTGAACTATCATCTACCATTCAAATGCTGCTGTGGATAGACCCATATTTGGATAGAATAGAAGAAATCAGACCATTTTGCTTTGGAACAAGGTCTAATAAGAAAATGATAAAAAGTAAAAAATCTATCAAATTTTTTACATAAAGAAATTGCTTCCTTACTATTTAAATCTAACAAAATTAATAATGTAGTAAGCCTTAGATCACCTTAGGTGACATTTTTGTGTTTTATTTGTTTTAATAAGGTAAAAAAAAAGAACACCACTACTATATGATGTTTAAAAAACTGATGCATGTTTTATATGCTTAGATTAACTATCTCTCCTTTTTTAAAATTAAATTCAAAGTTAATAATATAATATTATTAATACATTGAACCTTTAACCAAAATTCTGGCAATCAAAATATTCCAGAGACCAAAATTAAAATTGAATTTCAGTCATCTGATCAGAAATCAAAAAAATTCCCAGCAATTTTTTGGGTAATAGAACCAGTTTACTGAAAATTTCCATTGGCCATCTGATTCTTGGAAAATTTTACCTAATAGAACATTTTTTTTGGCAACATGTGATATGCTTATATTTTTTATGTGGTGTAAAAGCAATGCAATCATAGAGAGATGCCTTAACACCATTTGGTTGATGTATATCATGTGACCATTAGGGGGCAGGTCATTGTCATAATGATTTCATATTTTATCTTGAAAATAATATAGAAAATCTGGATTCAAACTAAATGTAAGCAATATGTATATGCATATACAAGTTAGAAGATATAGGTTATACTAATGAGATTTTGTGTAGGAGTGTGATGAATATTTTTTTCAAATTTCACTATATGTTAATTTTAAATGTTTTGTTTTTAATAATCCCAAATTTGAAATTATTTATCTGATTTTTTTAAATTATATTTTTTATATACAGTGAAACTTTACCTGACATTTAAAAAGAAAATAATCTTTAAAGAAATTTACCTAACTTTTCATAAAATTCTAGTCTCTATTAACAAAAAAATACCCATCAAACTGAAAGGGGGGGGGGGTTCAACCCTTTATTTTGGTTAAGAGAAGGTCAATGTAATTTTATTGCAGCAATAAAATTCTGGCTGTTGTTTACCCAACATAC